>CM059818.1:10357489-10877489 GCA_030435695.1 Brachymystax lenok tsinlingensis | reverse complement strand
AGCTGCCGCTTGCAAGGAGCGTGACACTAATCCGAACGCTTATAAGAAATCCCGCTATGCCATCAGACGAACAAGCAAAGCGTCAATACAGGGTTAATATTTAATCCTACTACACCAGTCTTAACTGACTTGCCTAGTTAAATAAAGGTAAAAAAAATAAAAAATAAAACATTTGCATACCGCCCCAACAGATCCACAGATGACGGAATCTCAATCGCACCCCACACTGCCCTTTCCCACCTGAACAAAAGGAACACCTATGTGAGAATGTTGTTCATTGACTACAGCTCAGCGTTCAACACCATAGTGCCCACAAAGCTAATCACTAAGCTATGGACCCTGGGACTAAACAACTCCCACTGCAACTAGATCCTGGACTTCCTGACGGGCCACCCCCGGGGGTAAGGGTAGGCAACAACACATCTGCTACGCTGATCCTCAACACGGGGGCCCCTCAGGGGTGTGTGCTCAGCCCCCTCCTGTACTCCCTGTTAACCCATGACTGCCTGGCCAAACATGACTCCAACACCATCATTAAGTTTGCTGACGACACAACAGTGGTAGGCCTGATCACAGACAACGATGAGACATCCTATAGGGAGGAGGTCAGAGACCAGGCCCCCATTAACATCGACGGGGCTGTAGTGGAGCGGGTTGAGAGCTTCAAGTTCCATGGTGTCCACATTACAAACAAAGTATCATGGTACAAACACACTAAGACAGTTGTGAAGAGGGCACAACAAAACCTATTCCCCCTCAGGAGACTGAAAAGATTTGGCATGGGTCCACAGATCCTCAAAAAGTTATACAGCTGCACCATCGAGGGCATCCTGACCGGTTGCATCACCGCCTGGTATGGTAACTGCTCGGCATCTGACCGTAAGGCGTTAGAGGGTAGTGCGTACAGCTCAGTACATCACTGGGCCCAAGCTTCCTGCCATCCAGGACCTATATACTAGGCGGTGTCAGAGGAAAGACCAAATAATTGTCAGAGACTCCAGTCACCCAAGTCATAGAATGTTTTCTCTGCTACCACACAGCAAGCGGTACCGGAGCGCCAAGTCTAGGACCCAAAGGCTCCCAGCTTCTACCCTCAAGCCATAAGACTGCTGAACAATTAACTTCTTAGGGAGCGGCTCCCGAGGTGACGGTTTTGGAGAGTAAATAGTACTAATTATGTGCATATCCTATTGGATAAGTTTCTAAAAGTGTTAACATAATGTCTGAGTGTAACAAAACAGATATAGCAGGCGAAAACCCTGGAAAAATCCATCCGGAATTACTGTTTTTTGTCACATTGGCTCTGTTTGACAGTCTCCCTATTTATTTCAAAGGCAAGCAGCTCCGAGATTTCAGTACCTATGGCTTCCACTAGATGTCAACAGTCTCTATACAAAACCAGGAAACGTTAGCCCTGACCAGAACGGATAGGGAGAGAATATGGTCCAGGGAGCTCAGATGTCAACAAGCTTTTGCAGGCGCGCAACCGAGTGCGCCCTCCACTGTTTTTTCCTTTATCGTTCAGGCTACAATCCAGTTGAAATATTATAGTAAATATACATAAAAGAATACCTAAGGAAACATTAAAAATGATGTTTGATTTGTTTGTAGAAATATGATAGGTATAATTTCAACGCGTTCTCTTCACGGTTCTATGGGCGACTCGACGGTGGATTTTATGAACATAATGCGCCAACCAAACGTAGATTTATGGATATAATAAATGACTTTTTCTAACCAAAGAAGCATGGATTGTCTTCGTTGGACACTTGGGAAGCCCTCAGCAGAAGTTCATCAAAGGTAATCAATTTTATATTAGCGATTTTATGCGTTTTGTGAGACCCGGGTTGGGTTATGGATTTATGCTAATGCATAAATATTAGAGGTGCTACCCTCAAACAATCAAATGTTGTACTTCCGCTGTAAAGCCTTTTTGAAATCTGACAACGCTGTGATATTGCCAAGAGTCAGAGCTTTTGATGGCTATGAAACACTTGTATATTGATGAATTTTTAATAATTCAACTTTTGGATTTTGAATTTGGCGCTTTACATTTCACCGGGTAGTGTCGGGAGTGGGGCGCTAGCGCCACACTGCTCCGTAAGAGGTTAATCAAATGGCCACCAGACTATGTTCATTGACACCCCCTTTGTTTTTACACTGCTGCTACTTATCTATGCATAGTCACTTGACCCCTTCTTACATGTACAAATTACCTCAACTAACCTGTACCCCCTGTATATAGCCTCGTTATTGTTATTTTACTGTGTTACTTGTTATACTTTTTTTCCTTTGTTTTATTGGTAAGAATTTTCTTAACACTGTTGGTTAAGGGCTCGTAAGTAAGCATTTCACGGTATAAGGTCTACACGTGTTGTATTTGGCGCATGTGACAAATAAAGTTTGATTTGATACATGCATATGTTTTCCCATATTGTTCCTTATCCTATATCTAACCATCATTCCAGTTCATGGTTCTATAATAAATATGGTGCAACAAGCCACAGCATCATTTGCTTTTAAATGAATTTGATTTAATGCAATAATCTTCTGTTTCAGCAGTTCTGCCTAGCCTCCATACAGCGTACTGTATAGGGCTATATCTACATTAACAGACCTGGGCTCTGTACCAAATGGCCCTCTAATTCCCTACATAGTGCATCATTACTCTATATAAGGAGAAGGTTGCCATTTGAGAGCCCTGCACTTATTTCCTGAAGTCCACACCTCAAATTCAAAACTCCCTAAAATGGTTCCCTCTGAAATCTTATCATGACCTAGAAGTATTACAATTGGCAAGGTACTCCAAGTCATTCCTCACCCATTTCAACTTACTAGAGAGCTCTATAGTGATTTATCTTTGCTTAAAAAAAGTTTCATACTTTTAATTAACACACACACACACACAGTCAAAAGTTTGTACACCTACTCATTCAAGTGTTTTTCTTTATTTTTACTATTTTCTACATTGTACATTGAAATAACACAGATGGGATCATGTAGCAACCCAAAAACGGGTTGAGAGAATGCCAAGAGCGTGCAAAGCTGTCATCAAGGCATAGGTTGGCTACTTTGAAGAACCTCAAATATATTTTGATCTGTTTAACACTTTTTGGGTTACTACATGATTCCATGTGTTATTTCATAGTTTTGATGTCTTCACTATTATTCTACAATGTAGAAAATAGAACAAATAAAGAAAAACCCTTGAATGAATAGGTGTGTCCAAACTTTTGACTGGTACTGTGTGTATGTATATATGTGTGTGTGTGTAAATATATAGGGTTGTGCATAAATGCTTTGAAATGTAAGGTTGGAAACACCAATGCATAAATTCCCCCCTAAAATCGCACTAAAGGTTTAATTTCCCGAAGCTACGCTGCTGATGGTAAGACGGTGCAGTGGTTCTAACCTTAGCTTGTGAAGAACATTCCATCAGCAGATCCACTGAAGTCAAGTCAGCTGTGTGGTGTGTGTGTGTGTGTGTGTGCGCGCGCATTTACATATGCGAGGAGAGAGGCTCTGAGCGATTTATGAATTGCTAAAAGATTTGTGAATTCAAGTGTGCGCTCTAGTATGTGTGAGAGAGTTAGTCATGTGAAAAAGAAGAGCCAGCAAAGTTATGGTACAGAATTTGTGGTGAGTGACATGCATACTGTGTAACAGTGTGTGAGTGAGTGTGAGAAAGAAAGAAAGAAAGACAGAAAGAAAGAAAGAGAGAGAGAGAGGGAGAGAAAGAAAGAGGGAGAGAAAGAAAGAGGGAGAGAAAGAAAGAGGGAGAGAACTCTCTGCTCTGGAAAACTGCTTATTCTGGATCTGAAAGAGCGGCTGTCCGTGCCAAAGTCAGTCCAGCAGACCAGGCACTGATACCTGCAGCCGGACTGATCTGAACTCAGACGGCCCCAAAGAACAAAAACACCATCTGATTGCAATAGAGGTTGCAGTGTGTGTCCCAAATGGCACCCTATTCCCTGAAACACACAACCTGGTCAAAAGTAGTACACTATATAGGGGAAAAGGTGCCATTTGGAATGCAGAATAGACCATAACAACAGCTTCCATCGTTGAGAGCCTTGACTTGTCTGCGTCAACACAACAAACAATGGTTTTACATGGGTCAGGAATATAACAAACATTGGTTCAATAGCTGAGACGGTTGAGTGATGAAAAGTAGATGCTAGCTTGGGTAGGTGTCGCTGTGTTTGTGTTGGTTATGACTATGAATAACCAGGGAAGGAAGTATGGCGATTTGGAGATGGCATACTACTACTAACCAGGGCTGTGTGTGGCGATTTGGAGATGGCATACTACTAATACACTACATGATCAAAAGTATGTGGCCATCTGCTCGTCGAACATCTCATTCCAAAATCATGGGCATTAATAACTAAGGGGCCTAGCCCGAATCATGAAAAACAGCCCCAGACCATTATTCCTCCTCCACCAAACTTTACAGTTGGCACTATGCATTGGGGAAGGTAGCGTTCTCCTGGCATCCGCCATACCCAGATTCGTCCGTCGGACTGCCAGATGGTGAAGCGTGATTCATCACTCCAGAGAAAGCGTTTCCACTGCTCCAGAGTCCACACCACCCCATCCGACACTTGGCATTGTGCACGGTGATCTTAGGCGTGCATGCGGCTGCTCAGCCATGGAAACCCATTTTCTGAAGCTCCCAATGAACAGTTATTGTGCTGACGTTGCTTCCAGAGGCAGTTTGGAACTTGGTAGTGAGTGTTGCAACCGAGGACAGACGATTTTTATGCGCTAACGCGCTTCAGCGGTCCCGTTCTGTGAATTTGTGTGGCCTACCACTTCGCGGCTGAGCCGTTGTTGCTCCCGAGACCTTTCACACTTCACAATAACAGCACTCACAATTGACCGAGGCAGCTCTAACAGGGAAGAAATTCGACAAACTGACTTGCCATGTTGACAGTCACTGCGCTTTTCAGTAAGGCCATTCTACTGCAAATGTTTGTCTATGGAGATTGCTCGATGTATGGGTGATCGATTTTATAAACCTGTCAGCAACGGGTGTGGCTGAAATAGCCAAATCCACTCATTTGAAGGGATGCCCACATAGTTTTGTATATACATAGTATATCTAGGTCAGCTTTCTCTAAAAGGTGAGCTCACTCAATAACAGGAGTTTCAAAGTTTACGAGACTGGCCAGATTTATTGGCATTAAACTAATACCTCCACTTAGTCTGTTTCCGAACCTACGTATAAATAACCTATACTTTTAACAGGAAGTCTGATTTCCATTAACTCACTAAGCAACGGTCGCATGGCTAAAGCCAAAATGGCAGGCAGAGGAGTTATCGGTCGATCTCCTTCCTCCATAGCTTGGTATTGTGTTACACAAACCGCTGGGGAAGAGAGATGGAAGTTGAATTAGCGAGCGGTTAGAATGGTGGATTTACTCAAATTGATTTAATAAAGAGGCCTCGGCTTCTTGTCGTCTTATCTCCGTCTAGCGGGGAAGGAGGAAACGGAGGAATGTTTGGGGAGCGGAGAAAGAAACCGGATTTCCTTCATCTGAGACTCTTCTCCTCTCTTTTTTTTCCCCTCCTGTAAATAGTCAGGATTTCCTGTCGGTCTGTCAGAAATGTGTCCATCTGTCTGTCTGAAATGTATCCGTCTGTCTGAAATGTATCCGTCTGTCTGAAATGTGCCTGTCTGTCCACTTCCCTCCACTCTCTCGGTGTCTCTTTCCACCTCTTTATGGAGGGACCAATACCCTGGGTACAGCCCTGTTTGTTTCAGCAGCGTAGCCTATTTTTACACAAGGGCTCCCATCGCAAGAATGCACAGCTCCGACGTGACATTACGACTGGCTACTGTAACACATACCCAATGTAATCCCAAAACCAACACACACACACACACACACACACACACACACACACACACACACACACACACAGAGTCAACTCAGATCCTAACAGCACACTCGCGGCATCAATCGATCTCAAATTATCCTACAAGAAAATGCCACACACAACACAAACAGTGTCTAACTAGGTATTTAGAATCGCATGGATTTGTATTTGCACAGGCAAGGAGGGAATTGGTACAAAGGAGCAAAATAGAATGCTGTGCTGAAAAAACAACTGTATCCCTGTGATACACATTAGAGTCAAACCATAAGTACACACAATAATATAGATCCACGGCAAATATCAAATCTAAATAAATTCACATTTTATTTGTCACATGCGCTGAATACAACAGGTGTGGACCTTACAGTGAAATGCTTACTGGCCTTAACCAACAATGCAGTTAAGAAACATAAGTGTTTAGAGTATTTACAAAATAATTAAGGAGCAACAATAATATAATAATCGATCCACCCAAAATATGATATCGATCCACCCAAAATATAATATCGATCCAAATAGATCCACATCAGGGGACGGATGCAGTGCCAGTGATCAAAACATATGACACATACATAAAACGCCTGGCTGCCTCTTAGTCCGGAATAGCCATTAGCCTAAAAACAGGGGATGCATCCTGTGATGAGTGGATGTGCAGGACTCCAATGTGACAGGAGATATTACTGATACTTCTCTGCCTCGGGGGTCAGAAAAGCCATTGCGAGGGACCCTGTGTTTAAAATGTTTTGTGTATACTAGGATAAAGTACTAGGAAGTAGTAAAGGCACAGACAAAAACAGACATGGCTTGTTAAAGTGCTTTATGGAGTGCTGGAAGTCAATGCTCCAAAGACATTCCAAGCTTTTTTGTTTACGAGGTGGTGGAGCGGGTTAAACGGTGAGAGGTAATGGGGCGGGGGTCCTTATTTGTATACAATAACATGGTAAAAGGGGTCTATCAAAAGCCATAGAGTCTGAAAGGAAAGGCAAGCCAAGGTTCTAGTTGGTCACACAGTGGACTTACAGTGCATTCGGAAAGTATTCAGACCACTGGACTTTTCCACATTTTGTTACGTTAGCGCCTTCTAAAATTGATACAATAGTTTTTTTTCCTCAGCAATCTACACACAATACCCCATAATGAGAAAGCGGAAACAGATTTTAACAAATTTATGGAGAAAAGTATTCAGATACTTTGATATGAGACTCAACATTGAGCACAGGTGAATACTGTTCCCATTGATCATCCTTGAGATGTTTCTACAACTTGATTGGAGTCCACCTGTGGTAAATTAAATTGATTGGACATGATTTGGAAAGGCACACACTGGTCTATAAAAGGTCCCAGAGTCGACAGTGCATGTCAGAGCAAAAACCAAACCATGAGGTCGAAGGTATTGTCCGTAGAAATCCGAGACAGGATTGTGTCGAGACACAGATCTGGGGAAAGGTACCAAAACATTTCTGCAGCATTGAAGGTCCTCAAGAACACAGTGGCCTCCATCAATTTTAAATTGAAGAAGTTTGGAACCTCCAAGACTCTTCCTAGAGCTGGCAGCCCAGTCAAACTGAGCAATCGGGGGAGAAGGGCCTTGGTCATGGAGGTGACCAAGAACCAGATGTTCACTCTGACAGAGGACAACCATCTCTGCAGCACTCTAACAAATCAGGCCTTTATTGTGGCGTAGCCAGACCGAAGCCACTCCTCAGTAAAAGGCACATGACAGACTGCTTGGCGTTTGCCAAAAAGGCACCTAAAGGACTCTCAGACCATGAGAAACAAGATGGTCTGATGAAACCAAAATGTAACTCTTTGGCCTGAATGCCAAGCGTCACGTCTGGAGGAAACCTGGCACAATCCCTACGGTGAAGCATGGTGGCAGCATTATGCTGTAGGGATGTTTTCAGCGGCAGGGACTCGGAGACTAGTCAGGATCGAGGGAAAGATGAACGGCGCAAAGTACAGAGATATCCTTAACGAAAACCTGATCCAGAGCGCTCAGGACCTCAGACTGGGGCGAAGGTTCACCTTCAATAGGACAATGACCCTAAGCATACAGCCAAGACAACGCAGGAGTGGCTTCGAGACAAGTCTCGAAATAATACGTTAGCAAACATTTCTAAAAACCTGTTTTTGCATTGTCATTATGGGGTATTGTGTGTAGATGAAAAAATTAAAAAACGTAATCACTTTCAGAATAAGGCCGTAACGTAACAAAATGTGGAAAAAGTCAAGTTGTCTTAATACTTTTCGAATGCACTGTATAATTTGACAACAATTGGACTACAACAAAAGCGAGTGAATTGGACTACATTAAAAACGACCCCCTATAATTGCACCCTTTCCCCGACTCCTCATCAGAGCTCCACTCCCTCTCTCTCTTATCAGAGCTCAATCCCTTATATCGCTCTTTCTCCCCTCTCCTTCTCTCCCTAACTCTCCCTCTATCCCCCCCCCTTCTCCTCTCTCATATGAGTTCTATCCCACATGGCCCCTGTAGCACTGTGCCAACCCAGAAACAGAAGAGACGAGGGGGAATGGGAGGAAGCTGATCGGAGAAGGGAGCGGGTGCTGTAACAGGGCTTGATGTCTTCCCTGCGCTGCTGTTGCAAGGGAAGATGCAGTCAGACGCACAGCTGTATAGCGCTATAGCTCATTCACGGTGGTCTGTTACAGCTGACGGCGTTCTATTCTAACTCAACTTGCGGCACTCTCACTGCTAGGGAATGAGGGCAATATGGGCTACTGTTCATTTGTGAGAATATGAGGGAGAGAGTTTGACACGGGGAGAGAGTTACAACAGAGGGTTTGGAGAATGAAAGAATATTAGGAGAGACTTACCTTACATACGAGTATGGGTGATAGGTAAGCAAGCTGTGAGCCACTCAAGCTACTCAGACGTACATGTGTAGTATACACAGACATGTGCACACGCGCACACACACACAGACACGTACGCATGCACAGGAGCACACACTTCCCTCTAAATGACATATCCTTGGAATGGCAACACCTGTTGGGCCAGGGCTGTGTGTGGAGTGAAGAGAACTCACTGGACACGCTCAAACATCAGCCAAACACTCCCCTGCTTTATATTTTCCCCTCTCGAGCCATTCAGAAAAGGGGCGAACCTCAATAGCACATCTGTGTGGTTCATTATTACACAGCCTCGTTTCAAAAGCTACTGACGGTAAATTCGACTCCATTTGAGATGTTTTGTTTGAGAGACCTTGTGTTTGTGTTGGGTAAGGGCAGTTCTTTAGAGACCTGTTCAAACCTGATGTGTTCCCTAACGTGTACAAAGACGTATGTTTCACAAGGAAGTGAAGTGAATAAAAACATGTTGATTCAGATTCAGATTGTGACATCTATTGTATTCAATAGCCCCATGTGGGAGAAAGAACTGACAGTCTTTTCAATGACCCGGATATTCCCACTGAATCCGCTTGCGCAAAAAACCCATTGCGGGTTACAAAAACATGTGCACACAACTCGTCACAGAACTCAAAACGCTGTTGATGCTTTTACACCAGACTGTGTCTGATGCCAGAAATATGAATCAATGTCTAGCCTAGCATGTCTAGCTGGGCTTAACTGATCTGAACAACCTGGCAATATGACAACATGTTTTAGCTCAGATAGCGTGTGCACATCAGACACCTTTCTGGAGCAATAATGAAGCGTGCCAGCCCCATTCGTTCGAATTTCTCATCGTTGGTGACGGCCCACTGTTTCTAATTGAAATCAGAAGTCAAACATAGCTACGGCATTTCCTTCACTCAAGCAAAAAAAACCCTATGCCATTTAGCGACAGTACTGTAAATCATTATTTTAACCAAAAGCAATATTTTTTTAACAGATGACACTGATCTCTTTCCAAAGGGAGCGACATGCAGAACGACAAAGTGGGGAAAAAAACTAAAAGAGTAGGGGGGAGGGAGGTAAAGAGAGAATCAAAGCTTTAATTACTGTCACAGTGAAGTGATGGAATAAGTGAGTCTGCTGCAGGCTGTATGGCTGCATCCCAACTGGGGGTCTCACTGTGAGGGGGAACATCCACCAGAGATAGCCTAGCTAGGCTAATGGAATCCACTGTACAGCACTACAGCCGGAGGCTACACTAACACTATGCTAAGCTAATGCTATTCTACTCTTTCTCTTGCTGTGGCCCTTTGTGTTAGCTTGTGTGTAGGATGCTGCGAGATCCACCATAGCATCCAAAGGATTTGTGGAATCTACAGTACTCCACCTGAGGCAATGTAGCCATTCTGATGCCATCTTGTGTTAGAATGCTGCAATATCTGCCACGGTAATTAGGATCTCAGTTCCTGTTATCGATCGAGGCACAAAGGGAGGAAGCAGACATTTTGTAAGGACGCTGCATTTGTACTGGACTCCAGGGTCGTTCCATTTAATTTCAGCAAGCCATGACACCCACCGTCTCAGATTGTTTCCGAAATGGTTTCTGTAGTTAGAAACAGATACTGAGAAATTAAGCTAAACAATGCTACGGCCAATTTGGATGCAATCAATTAGCTTAATTTCTCAGATTATCTTTCAACCAAATACTGTATGAGGAATGCTAAACCTTCTCGGTTTCTAACTACAGAAACATTTGAAAACAATCTGAGATGGTGAGTGTTGAAATACTCTTTCTTGTGCTTTCTGGAGATGGAATGAACCAGTTATATCTAGACAAAAACCCCCGCAATCTTTACCATACTACCGTATTCTTTATACCGCCTTTTCTTTATATCTGAAAGGTGTGGAGAGTAAAAACTGTGGTACAGTTAAACCCGCCTAGTGAGGTAGTCATGATTGTGGTATTTTCTTTATTTTTTAAACTCTGCCTGCGTCTCTGTGAAAACATAGCGGTAATCCTAAAGTGGCATTGGCAGGCACTAAGCTCTCTGCTGTGACTGACGCGCAACGCTCACTCGAGTGAACCAATCACAAAGCTTTGCAAAAATGACCCTTCCTATTTAAGTCGGTTCGGTTATAAAAAAAAAAATAAAATATCACGGTTTTCTGTAACGCAGATTAAACTCCCATGATGGTAGTGACTTCCCATGACTGCTTATCACTTATTAAACATAATGTCTTCACATAATTTTAATAAAACATTTCAGTTGTGTACATTGATTTGGTGACATTATAATTCATTTCTATAGAGCTGCTATTTATGCCGTCTGACAAAGATCACCATTTCTGTAGTTCTTCTAAATAAGGCCTACTTTTATGACTGCTGAATACCAACTATCAATCACTTAGATCATGTATTTTCATGTAGAGATACCTTGAAGCAACTGTTCTCTATCCTTCTCGATCGCATGTCTTTAGTCTCTTCTCTCCCTCTCCGCGTCTGCCACACACAGATCAGACAAGTAGGCGCGCAATGGATTATGGTCACTGTAGTTACTTGTGAAAAAAATGGTGCTCAACTATGTAGAATATTGGCTTGCTGGAAACTACAACTCCCTACTACATTGCAAAGTTCGGGCTTGATCTGATTAATCTCTTGAGAAACTGGGCATTGAGCTCACAGACAAAAAAACTAACAAAATGGAATTTAAATAATTGAACGGAAAAATAAACATTTTGGTTAATTGTTCACCACTTCTTCCTGCCCTTGATTCCAGAAAATACATATCTTGTACACAAAGAACCCGAGGAAGAGCAGGGTATAAAAGAGAAGAATGTGCCTATTTGAAAGCTATACAAAAAAATGAGTAGCTTGCGATATGTTTCATTTTTAGTAGCTTTCACGCTAGAAAAGGTTGGAGACCACAAGTCTAATTGGTTCTGCTGGCCGACCAGCATGGTCTAGCTCAGGGGGGTTATGGCCACCCCTCCCGACACAAGCGTCGGAAGGGGTGGTGTAAATCTCACCGCCATTGGACTCTGGAGCAGCAGAAACGATGGCATTCTGACGCACAAATCTGGGTTTGGCGTATGCCAGGAGAACGCTACCTGCCCGAATGCATAGTGCCAACTGTAAAGTTTGGTGGAGGAAGAATAATGGTCTGGGGCTGTTTTTCATGGTTCGAGCTAGGCCCCTTAGTTCCAGTGAAGGGAAATCTTAACGCAACAGCTTTCAATGACATTCTAGATGATTCTGTGCTTCCAACTTTGTGGTAGCAGTTTGGGAAAGGCCCTTTGCTGTTTCAGCATGACAATGCACCCTTGCACAAAGCGAGGTCCATACGGAAATGGTTTGTCGAGATCGGTGTGTTTGAACTTGACTGGCCTGCACAGAGCCTTGAACTCAACCCCATCGAACACCTTTGGGATGAATTGGAACACCGACTGCGAGTCAGACCTAAATCGCTCAAAATCAGTGCCCGGCCTTACTAATCCTCGTAGCTGAATGGAAGCAAGTCGACAACAAATGTTCCAACATCTAGTTGAAAGCCTTCCCAGTGGAGGCCGTTATAGCAGAAAAAAGGGGGGACAAACTCCATATGATTTTGGAATGAGATGTTCGACAAGCAGGTGCCCACATACACTACTTGACTTAAAGTATTTCCTTGCCGTCAACATTTGCAAAAAGAAATTCCTCCAATCGTTTTTGGAATTTGCAATGCTCCGACTGTCTTGTGATTATTAGCGAGCTAGACAGTCAAGAAACTGTATGAATATAGGTCCATTACCATAAAAAGCTTTCATCTACACAGTTTCTGTTTGGTTTTAGTCCTTAATTAAAGTATATTGAATTGGGCCAGTGACCGAAAGGCCGCTGGATTGAATACCCGAGCCGACAAGATGAAAAACCTGTCGATGTACCCTTGAGCAAAGGACTTTTTGCTCCCCTAATTTGCTCAAGGGGCATCGTACTACTAAGGCCGAACCCTGTAAAACAACATATTTCACCACACCCATCAGGTGTATGTGACAAAATATATACAGAGTGTACACAACACTGAGTGTACACTGCAATTCAATATTAGGAAGGTGTTCCTAATGTTTTGTGTACTCTGCTTAACTAGATAAAGTATTAGTTTGATAGATGATAGCTAGCTAGGCTAACTGGATCAAGTTGGTGAGGTCACTGCTGCAGAGTGCAGATCCCATTCACTGACTCAGTCCATGATGGAACTGGACTCCAATTAAAATGCCTAATGGCTTTAATCTCATCTAAATCTGATTGGCCGGTCACCAAGTTAGCAGGCCCAGATTGAATCAAACCCATTTGGACAATATATTTCCTGCGCTAGGCCATTTCATTCTAGCTTTGTGTGTGTGTGTGTGTGTGTGCTGCAGTTGTGCAGTCTATGACATGAAGACATGTTTAGCTTGCTTAGGTATAACATGGTATATGTGCAAAGAGAGGTGACTTGTGCAAATACATGTGACTGGTCTGAGTTAAACTAATCTATACTGAACACAACATAGCCCTGAATATATTAGTCTGACCATAGCAACAAAGCCAAGGCCTGACTTTCACTGAAAATGGAAATGAACACACATAGGCTAGTGTACACCCCATATCTAGAGAAACTGAACTCCCACACCGAGCAGCAGTTCTCTCGCACATGAATAATTACACAACACAGCAGCGGCCGTGGGAGAAGTCAACTGTGATAACACGTTGGTTTAATTCATGCCGGTTGCACAACACATGCAGAGTCGGACAAGGAGCGCGTATACTGTACAGTCAGTACATTATACAATCAAGACAACTGTGTACAGTACGATTGATGTCGAGATAGCACGTCTTGAGTGATAGCAAGGACAATTTCTTTGGTGCACTGTGTTGTTGACATAAGAGTTTTCGCACCGGACATAACAATTGCCCATTCAAAATAAAAAGGTAGAGTTTAAAGTAGGGCTGTGACGGTCATGGCATTTTGGCTGGCTGTAATTGGCCAGCCAAATGACAGCGTTCACCGTAATAACCGTTCACATAGCAAAACAACTCAAATAACATTAAAGAAAAACACAAAAATGTACGCTCTTGACTGCATGTGCAACCATAGAAATAGAATGAATAATACGGGCATCCCTATTCAAATCAACAACGGCATAATGGGTTGACTGGCGGTCATTGCGAGTGTACCCATAGACTCAGGCCGTTTACCATTGAAAGAAAATGGTCAGTTCCCGTCTACGTAAGGGCGGTGGCTCTCCAATAGACGCTAATTCGATGGCAGCTGGGTCTGGTCTACTTTGTTCATTGATTTCCATTTAAACTGAACAAATTAGGGAGTGGGATGTCTGAGTTCTTCTTCCGTCTCTGCCCATAGCAGCAAAGTATGAAGTAAAAGCAGGAAGTGTACACATCAATATGTGCGGTGAATTGTTGATTAAACTCACTTGACATGACAAAAAAAGACATTCCATTGCAAGAGCCACGTCAGTTAACATCATTTGAGTGAACATTCTCAATTTCAGCAAGGAGCAACAAATCACATTGTTAAGAGTCCCTGTTACCGCAGAAACGGACTCAACCTCACGAATGCCCCGCCATACAGTCCTCAATCAGTTGTTCGTTCCCAAAACAAACAAATGTATAAAATGATAAATATATCACCACAGGCGCTTTGTAAAGTTGAGGTAATTATTATCCAAAGGCTTGATGATTAGTTTAATAATTTAATCAGGTGTGCCAGTTTAGCATTAAAACAAAAATGTGAAATGTTTGGGGGGGCCCTAGGAAAGGGTTGGGAAACGCTGCTAATAGACATATACAGTGCCTTCGGAAGGTTTTCAGACCGCTTGACTTTTTACAGCGTTGTTCAAAATTGTATTAAAAATGTTTTTTCCCCTCAATCTACACACAATACACCATAATGACAAAGCAAAAACAGGTTTAGATATTTTTACTAATTTATAAAAAAATCGAACCTGAAATATTACATTTACATAAGTATTCAGATACTTTGTTGAAGCACCTTCGGCAGCGATTACAGCCTTGAGTATGACGCTACAAGCTTGGCACTGTATTTGGGGAGTTTCTCCTATTCTTCTCTGCAGATCCTCTCGAGCTCTGTCAAGTTGGATGGGGAGCGTTGCTGCACAGCTATTTTCAGGTCTCTCCAGAGATGTTTGATCGGATTCAAAGTCCAGGCTCTGGTTGGGCCACTCAAGGACATTGAGACTTGTCCCGAAGCCCCTCCTGCGTTGTCTTGGCTGTGTGCTTAAGGTCGTTGAGCGCTCTGGAGCAGGTTTTCATCAAGGATCACTCTACTTTTCTCCGTTCATCTTTGCCTCGATCCTGACTAGTCTCCCAGTCCCTGCCGCTGAAAAACATCCCCACAGCATGATGCTGCCATCACCATGCTTCGCCGTAGAGATTGGTACCGGGTTTCCTCCAGACGTGATGCTTGGCATTCAGGCCAAAGAGTTCAATCTTGGTTTCATCAGACCAGAGAATCTTGTTTCTCATGGTCTGAGAGTCTTTAGGTGCCTTTTGGCAAACTCCAAGCGGGCTGTCATGTGCCTTTTGCTGAGGAGTGGATTCTGTCTGGCCACCATAAAGGCCTAATTGGTGGAGTGCTGCAGAGTTGGGAGAACCTTCCAGAAAGACAACCATCTCCACAGAGGAACTCTGGAGCTCTGTCAGAGTGACCATCGGGTTCTTGGTCACCTCCCCACCCTTCTCTCCCAATTGCTCAGTTTGGCCAGGCAGCCAGCTCTAGTAAGAGTGTTGGTGGTTCAAACTTCTTCCATTTAAGAATGATGGAGGCCACTGTGTTCTTGGGGACCTTCAATGATGCAGAAATGTTTTGGTAGCCTTCCCCAGATCTGTGCCTTGACACAATCTTGTCTTGGAGCTCTACGGACAATTCTGTCGACCTCATGGTTTGGTTTTTGCTCTGACATGCACTGTCAACTGTGGGACCTTATATAGCCTTGTGTGTGCCTTTCCAAATCATGTCCAACCAATTTAATTTACCACAGGTGGACTCCAATCAAGTTGTAGAAACATCAAGGATGATCAATGGAAACAAGATGCACCTGAGCTCAATTTCGAGTTATGGGGTATAGTGTGTAGATTGCTGAGGATTTGTATTTATTTAATCCATTTTAGAATAAGGCTGTAACGTAACAAAATGTTGAAAAAGCCAAGGGGTCTGAAGACTTTTCCGAAGACACCTGTTATTTTATTTTATTGATAGTCTTCATCAATAACCGTCGGTTACACGGTTATACAGTAATTGTGCCAGCCCTAGTTTAAAGTGAGGCTACACAAATGGCTAAGTGTGCAGAAATCAGACTTCAACCGTCTAGTAGAAGAGCAACGAGACAGAGGACAGCCAAAGGAGACAATGATACGGTATTGAACATTGTCCAGTGTGTTTCCTGTTGAAGCTATACTAACGTAACAACTGTCTTAGTACATGATCATGTTCTCCGACAGCTGTCTGCTAAGGTACATGAATCCTGTACAATTTCCTGAGAGGGGGAAAAGGGGAATGTTCCAGAAAAAGAGAGTGAGAAAGAGAGAGCAAGAGACGGGAGAGAGGCGGGATGAGTATAATCCACGGAACAGATGTTGGGAGCCCATTGGAGAGCGTGCAGTGCGCTGGGGATATGGATTATGGGGAGAGATGTGCTAACAGGAGCTCATGACTAGACAAAACATGCTAACGCTAGCTCTCAGGTAGACCGCCTGCTTTACTTAGTCCAAAGTTATGAAAGCTATCCTAGAAAGGCTAGCATAACAAATACAATAACCTGTTAGGACTCCTTGGTCTGCAAAAATAGCTGGCAACATAGAAGGAAATATGTGACCCGTTTCAGGAAACTAGGCCCGTGGAATATGGCAGGTGTCAGTAAATGTCAGCAAAAAAAACGTAATAAAAATTGTTGCCAGGAGCACAGTTATAGTCACCAACGCTCTGGATAAAAACAGCCCAACCAGCTCTGCTAGGGTGAGTAAAATGGTCAGAGTTTGGGTGGGGACCAAAGCTTTAAATGATTCTTATGGCATTGCACACGGTCAGTGTGAACCAGAGTGACTTGACACAACAGCGGGCCAAGCAAGCTATACAAACGAAATGGAAACGACACAGGGCGTCTTATTTAATGAAAGGGGTTGCAGTCTGCTGTGAAGCATTCATCCATTAATACGGGTAAGAGTCTAGCTACAGTTTCAGATTTTATACGTTTCTGATTTTGTCCGAAAGTTTTCATTGCAAGTTAAAGCTTACTGTTAGCTAGCTAGCTAGTTGACGTTAGGTGGCTGGCTCGCTAGCTAACATTACGTTTATGATCTGTGTAGTAATGTTCTCTCGGAATGCCATTTGGCATTGCTAGTAATAGCCCAATGTTAGCTAGCTAACATTGAACCTATTTGGTTAACTTTAGCTAGCTATGACAATCGGTTTGTATTGCTAGTACTTTACAGATTGGGATTATGGGTCATTGTATAGCTAGCTAGCTACATGTCTAAACAAAACACCCCAAGTTAAAGCTCACTGTTAGCTAGCTAGCTGACGACCCATCAAGTTAGCCAGGTGTGTCTGACGGTGATTACCGCTATTGTATAATAATGCTCAAATATTTCTATCTGGAATTTGTGTCTTTCAGCATCAGTAGAACACACCTGACTCTCCTCCACCAGTCATAGAAGGAGAATGATCTAATGCCTCCCATCAAAAAGAGAGCTGGGCCAAGCGAGCACAGGTTACACCTGAAGCATGAGGACTTGCAGCAAGTGGTGAACTTCATCAACAACTATGCAGAGGATAATGCAATTAGTATTACCAGGACGCCACCTAGGACAAAAACACTTGGTGGAAAGCTGCAGCCATCCCATGTGACAAAAGCAGCTCTACAAGGAATAAATGACAAAACTTGGTATGTAAAGCATAAACAACACATTATGATTATTCTATTGATCTACAACAGGACTGGCACTTTGTCAGAGATTGCTGGTGTTGTGAAGGACAGCACTGTGACAGGGGTCAACATCCCACAGCTGGTTGGACTGGAGGATGGTACGGTGCAGGTGGAAAGCTATGGCCCGCAACAACCCCTGACTTCAGGCCGCTGCCACAGATCAAGCAGTACTAGCACTGAATATCATTTTCATTGTATTGTATGAGGTTATTCTTCTTATCTAAACGTGTGAGGTGAACTGATGTTGTGCAGGGTTGTAATGTCTTCTCAATCTTTCTTGTTATTTCCTGTTTTACAGCTTCGATGCTCTGGAGCCTGGTGTTGTTGTCGCCAAGCGTTCAGACTCAGTCAGGACCAGGTTTCAGCTGCTGCCCAACGCTGACATCCTTCCTCCCCTAGATGGTCTGCCTGTACAAGCACCGCCTGGACTGAACACAGCTAGACAAAGGTATATTTTTGAGAAGATCAGGGAGTTTTGCGACGAAGAGGCTATGGACATCACACAGAAACAGGCTCTCCGATTATAGATTCCCTTGTTCATGCGTGGTTCGGACGGACCAGTCATCAGCACTATCTGCAGCGCCTCTATTCACATGACTCTCTCCTAACACACACGCCATACATTGCTTTTTATTTTTATTGTTATTTTTAAGCTGTTTATTTACCCCTGATTGTATGCATATAGCTACCTAGTCTATCACTGATATCGTTATTGATATTGTTCTTGTACATACTGTGTGTATATATTTTTGACACTATCTATTTCTGATATTGCTACTATGCAAGTAACCATTTGGCTGTACCGTTTACACCTTCTGTAGAGACCCATCCAATTAGCAATATTTTTTCCTTATTGTAGGCTACTACTTTAACCACTTTAAGCCACAAACAACCTGATCAAGTCTATGCGAAGCAGATGTGTCCCGCTGCACGAGGCAAATGGTGGTCACACCAAATACTTGTTTTCTGATCCACACCCCTTCCTTTTTTCCTAAGGTATCTGTGAGCAACAGATGTATATCTGTATTCCTTGTAATGAATGTATTTCAATTGACTGAATTCCTTATATGAACTGTGACTCTGTAAAATGTTGCATTTATATTTTTGTTCAGTGTAGTTCTCTCTCTCACACACACACACACACACACACACAGCTAGTTTGCCGTTTCTTAGCAAGTTGTGGCTAAGTCGTGTAAGCCGTTAATCGCTAGTTTTTATTATTTTTCAACCCTTATTTGACCAGCTAAGTTGACTGAGGACACATTCTCATTTACAGCAACAACCTGGGTACTAGTTACAGGGAAGAGGAGGGGGGATGAATAAGCCATTTGGAAGCTTAGGATGATTAGGTGGCCATGATGGTATGAGGGCCACATTTGGAATTCAGCCAGGACACCAGGGAGAACACCATACATCTTACGATATAAGTGCCATGGGATCTTTAGTGTCCACAGAGTCAGAAGACCCGTAAGACTGCACCCTACACAGGGCAATGTCCCCAATCACTGCCCTGGGGTATTGGAATATATATTTTACACCATAGGAAAGAATGCCTCCAACTGGTCCTCCAATACCACTTCCAGCAACATCTGGTCTCCCATCAGATGCAAGCCAGCAGTGGGATGCAGGGTTGTATGCTGCTAGCTAGCTAATGAATGTACTGAGTCCGAGCAAACGTAGCTATACAGCCTGATACAAGCCTGGTGTCTACTGTAAGTGCATCCATATGCCTGGCTATATGGGATTTCAAGCATTAAGGCCATCTCTGATCTTAAGCTCAGAAGCGTCTGAACAGAGAATGGGGCAGCACCTCAAGCCCTCACAGACCCACACACACAGACCAGTGTGTTAGCTTACTCAGACTGGGAAGGGTTTGTGGTTGGCCTGCATGTGTAGCCAACACAGTACGAAGAAGAGTTGGGAAGCCATTTTTGTATATTTGATTTATTTTTTACACTTTGGAACATTAGGGTGTCATTGGAAGGATGCGGGGCATATAGATACCAACGGTGTTTTGACGAGTCAAGGGTCCATGTAAAAATGATTTGCATGAGGAGATGCCCCGCGTGGGTAAATTGAGCACTTTCCTTCCAGGGCGAGCCTGACCATTAGCGTGGTCTGATCCCAACTAGATTCAACCTCCTGAAGTAGAGTCTGTCTGAAGTAGAGGATCGCTGGTTGTCACCCTGGGGAGTCCTTCCAGGAGAGCTAAGCGAATGCTAACTGATACTGGGTCCCTACTACACTCTATTGGCTGTCTGCATAGAGAGCAACTTCAACATGGGAGCCAGGCTACATGGTCGGGAACAAGACTACATGTCTGCAGTGCAGTTCTCAGTCAAACGAGCGTTTCGCTACACTCGCATTAACATCTGCTAACCGTGAGTACGTGACCAATACCATTTGATTTGATTTTGAGTTGAAACGGCACCATCTTGGGAGTCCTCAAATCAAATGTCGGGATATACATTTATTCTCCTGCAAATGATCAGGGACAGGAAACTGTCGAGGAATGAACGCTATTGAATGCTTGCAACATTTAATACAGTTAGCAGTCTCAGAGACAGGTCTTTCTCCTTCAGGAGATATTGATTAAAACAGGCAGAGGTGTACTGGCAGTATTTGGGGCCCGTGGCAAACGTTTCTCGTTTGAGTCACCTGACTGATTAGAAAAACACTGTATGACACCAGCCTGACTTCTTTCCCATCATCCCACAGTGTTCCAGTCAGCACAATATTGATGCACCCTGTGCCGTCATGCCTCTCTTGTCATTGGGGCTCTGAATGCAGGTCAGATTACACACGGCTGCAGTTACTGGCCTCTGCGGTGACACATTAAAGTTTTTTTTTTATGGTAAGTAATGATTACTGGGACATTTGGGGCGAAGCGAGCTGTTAGATGATACTGCTGACATGATGTCATGCTGTCGGTCGTGGTGATGGTGCATTGGTGGAGAAGAGTAGACGGGAGGTTGCAGTTTTAGTTGTTTTTGGAGTGCAGGCTATGGTGCCCTTCACTGATAAGCAAAGTCAATGTCAATCACAGAGAGTTAGTGTCTCTAGTCTACCGCTATGGTTTACCCACAGCAAGGGTGTAAAACAGATTCAGGCCATGGTTACAAACGTGTGTGTGTGTGTCTGCATCTGTTCTATTTTTCCTGGAAACAAGAGCAGCTAGCATTCCCACAGATAAGATAAAGATGACTAACTTGGCATCAACCTGAGATGCAGTTAACCCACACTACACGGTAATAGAGGGGGCTACGCTGCACTGCAGGACATGAGGGAAGAGAGCGAGAGTAGGGCAGGCTGCTCTCACCAGGGTGTCCATGCGCTGGAAAGAAGACCAGAGGCGCATTGTTCTCTCAGGAGTGAAATGGCAGCAGATTTTTGCCTCCGCAGCAGAAGTGCAAACGTCAGGTCAAGGCAACATCAAAAGGCACAGTGTGTGGACATATGCAGTGAAGTGTATGTGTGCCAGTGGGCCTTCATCTGTGCATGTATGCGTGGATACATGCTCATGTACATGTGTACGTTACATGAGAAGATTAGTACAGTAAGGAACCATAGCAATTGCCACCAGGCAACACGAGTTGTTAGCATCCAGCTAACAGAGCAACACTCGCCGCTCTCCACAAACTCCCACATCCAACCAACGACAGTGGCCGATAAGCAATCTCACAGGGCAAACAATTAAAATATTAGCCCAGGCCACTTGACAAGCCACTTCAACAATACACCACCAGCAGATAGATTAACTAGACCCGTCTGAGCATCTGACCAAGGTAAATGGGTCAGTAATTGGCATGACTATACTGGAGGCCGGCCAGAAGAGTCAGTCTAGTAGTTCCGCTTCTATGGCTCAGATTGTAAGTCGTGACCTTTTTACCACAAACTGCTCGACTCCGGTCCAACTCAGCGGGACAAAGAATGTCAGGCCTCGAGGTATTCACAGTTAGCCATTGATACCTCCTGGAATAGGGGGAAGTTGCCCCTAGACGCTGATCTTGGATCAGTTTTGCATTTCCCCCCACTGGTGGTAAAGATTAGGATTGATGGAGGGGAAGCTGATCCTAGACCTGTACCTTGGGGAAACTTCCCCCCCAGAGCGATACATTCTCCACTCGATACAGCTGCTACTCATATCAAAGAGAGACTGGGATGTTCAGCTGGTTAAGAGAAAAAAATTGCATGTCATTACTATCGACTTCAAGGTATTTATTCAAGGTCTGTTATCTTCTGCTTACAGACTAGGAAGTAGGAGACCAACAGCCTACAAAAGCATACTGGAGAAGGAAAAAAAAGAAACAGAAGAGCTGCCACATTGGAATTGAGAGCCGGACAGGTGTTCAGATTCATCCATGTCAAATATTTACACCTAGTAACTGGTTCACAGTGACGTATTACTTGCCTGGAGGATACCAGAACTGGTGAACAAGCCTTTGATAACAACAGAGTTATGAGCGAACACAAGATTCAAAGTTCACAGACTTTTTAAATGATAAAAAAGGGTACATTTCTCTCTATTCTCTTTCAAAAGAATACTCGAATAAGGTCTTAGAAAAATGTATTTATGATTTCCTGAGGACTACCGGCCCCCCTATCCCTAACTAACCAGATCGAGGCCTGCTTTGCAGCATTGGGGCCACATGTGAAGCACATGGTGAGTGTGCACATTCTACCATGACCCCACTGTATGTGCAGCAGTGTTCTTGTGTCGTGACTCGTGGCAGACAAAATGGCCACTGGGAAACAACAAACTCGACAAAGAGGCTCCTGTTGCAGCCAATCACTTTGTAAGGAGCACTGAAAGGCAGTCACAAATCAGACTTGAGTAAAATTTGTGTGCCCTTTAGTAGACCTTGGCCTTTTTATACATCACAATCTAAAAGCATAATCGACTCCTAATCCCATCTGGATTAGGCCACGCTGCATTAAGGTTTTCTGAAAAGCTATAAAAATGTCCAAGCCCGGTTTCTAGGTCAATAACGTATATAAGCATCAGCTCATATGTTGCAATAGCAGATAAATATAGGTTCTGCATGTCGAGGCATTCCAATCTCTATTTAAAACATGTCTATAATCCACTGTGACATGCTTCGTCTCATGCTCAAATACACACGGCTGCTAGTGAAATAACATGTATACTGGGCTTTCATGCCGCACTTCCTCCCTGTAACCATGACCTATAATTCACCACACATAGTTCTGCGTTTGTACTTCTTTATGCAGCACAGTGAGCACCCCCCAATTCCCTATGTCTTACTGTCAAGCAAGCCGCCAATCATTTGTCTCATTTACAATTATGCTGGACAGCATATACTATACGACTTCTAAAATCTTAACTTGGACGTGCTCACATTTCCAGATTTTCTTTCACTCAACCCCAGGATGTGGGTGCTGACATCACACAATGATTCTCTAGCTGATCCTGCCCTGCATTTGGTAGGTCAGGCCACAGTTGTAAATGAGAACTTGTTCTCAACTCTCCTACCTGGTAAAATAAAAAAAAATAAAACAAATAGGTTGCAGACATAATGAAAAGGCAGCTGCGTTCTCCCCACAGCTTCACCAATCGGTCTTCCATCACCTCGGCCCACACGGTGCGTGTTGTTGTGGCTTTCCTCTTCGCCATCATTGTTTTGGTCTTGCTGAGTGCTCATTGGCTATTGGCAGTAGTCCTTGCCCAATCGCGTCGTAGCACTACAAGATGCACAACCAACATTTCTGAAATGTCCTAAGAATAAAAAAAAATTTAAAAAAATCGGGACATCTGACAGGGATCTGGAGAACTGAACGGCCATTATCGGTGTGTCCATGACCCACTCAAACTACGTGAGTCCCAACGTACTGAACCTAGCCCAAGTTCATAGGATTTCACCCCGATCATCAAAATTCATCTGGGACGGCAAAAACGTGTGGCGAAATCATCAAGTGTATACCTGCCATTAATTCAAGTCTCAAGGAAGAGGATATCACTACATGAGGCCAAGGATGGGATAAAGAAGGATGAGACAGTAAGACATGAGAATTTAGGCTAAAGTCGCAACCGCTAGTTTATCCTCACTTCATATGATATGCAGTCCCTCTACTTGTCTTTCTAGCACCACCCAGTCAGCAGCCACGACCCATATTTCACAAAACATCGATCACATTCATACTTGTGTATGTAGAGTTGGAGCCTCTCCCACACACACACACAATATTAAAACCCCACAACCAGTCAACAAACCAATCAAGTCCTTACCTCTAACACAGGCCCCGCCCCCAGGATGATCTGCTCCACCCCGCTGGCAAATCCCTTCTGGCTGAGGGCGGTCAGGTGATGAATCAGGAAGTTGGTGCTCTGGGTCTTCCCCGAGCCGCTCTCGCCGGATATGACGATGCACTGGTTCCTCCGTCGCTGCAGCATGGCGTGGTACGCCACGTCCGCCACCGCGTAGATGTGCGGCTCCAGCTTGCCCAGAGCATGGTTGTCGTACATTTTGACATACTTGGGGTTATAGATGGGGAGGAACTGGAAAGGGTTAATGACGATGAGGATGGAGCCTACGTAGGTGTAGATCCTCTCTTGGCGGAAGCGCGCGCGCAGGCTCTCCAGCAGGGCGCGCTCCGTCAGCTCGGGGAGAGCGCACAGGTCGGAAGGGTGCTCGCCCCCTGCGGGCTGGGGCAGGAAACCCCGTTCCACCATGCGGCGTCGCTCCTCGGTCACAAGCAGCCACATCTGGAGACTCCCCCCATAATGGATGGAGCCATCCAGGTTCTTCTCGCGGAGCAGGAAACGGTAGTCCTCGCCACTGCCCAAGCCGCAGCGGTTCTCTAGGGCATTGCGGGGCCACAGCATCATCCGCTGGACGGGGCAGTCGCTGGGGTTAAGTATCCACTCCTCCCCGCCGAACTCCTTTACTTCAGCTAACACGTAGCATTTGGTGCCGTCCAGGCTCAGGCGCTCCAGCAGGCGCTCAATGGCCTCGGCAGCCGTGGTGCTCTTGCGGGCGCCCACAGGGCAGTAGATGGTTCCCTCGGCCAGGGCGCCCGGGTAGACGCGCAGGGTGAACTCCTGGTCCTCCAGGCGCCGCCGCATGCTGCCGCTAGCCGCGTTAGCCGCCACATTGGCGTTAGCGTTGGTGCTAGCATAGCCGCAGCCGGCATCTTGAAGGCTCATACTGGAGCAGCAGGTCCCATCAGCGCTGGCTGCCGCTGCTGCTGCTGGGAGTTCTTCTCTGGGCCCGGGGGACTGACTCAGGACATTCCAGCTGAGAAGAAAAAAAGAAAGAAAAAATATAGGAAAGAAGAGAGAAAAGTTAGAGGCAGGAATGATACAGTACAACATGAGGGGAGAGGATACAGATAGTACATTTTGTGTCATATTCAAAATAACTGGTATCTTGTTCTAGAGGAAGTCACAAAACAGACAGCAAAACCAAGTAACGCCAGATCAACAACAAAAAAACTCCAGACAGTACAAGTGTTACACATTTCTAAGCCACTGGGCCTGGTTTATCTGAGCCATGGACTGTGTGTGTGCTAATCCCAGTGTCCGTGTGCCAAGATTAACAGCTGCCAGCGTCCACACAGAAGTGTCTCTAATGAGAACACAATGGCTTAATTCACCACTTCCCTGTTGATACTGGATAGACCGAGTGCTCTCCACGGGCCACCATTCACCATAGAGAACACTACAGTACAGAGACTAAGCTACAGTAAGTTTCGCTTAGTGACTAGCATGTCAAAAGAAAATATTCTAACTCCACAGCTAAGGCGACAGAGACCAACGTCAAAAACAATTGTTGACGTCGACGGTCATTTATGTATCCTTTTATTTAACCAGGTGAGTCCTAATGAGACATCTCTCATTGATGGAGCCAACATTTTGGCAAAATACTACGCAAGACTTGTGGCGAATTGTTCCCTTAAATTGAATACTGAGAGATGAAGAATTTAGACTGAGGGTGTTAGTTTGGATCAGATTGGCTTTTATCTTCATCACATGGTTGATTAGCCGAGGGCATTTCCATGTAAAAGGATCCATGAGCGCCAACATGTGAAGTTTATAAGAGCATGTCGAATTAGGTGTCAAATGAAGGCGAACAGTCTATATTTATTTTTTTGTAATTAAGGCATATATAAAATGTTCAACCATTTTCCATCCTAAAAATGAGGAACAAGCAAACGCTTTGATTTCTAGTCAAACAGATGGAAAAGGGATCTTAGACAACATCTACCAGAAAAAGTCCGAAAAAGGTATTAGAAATACATCTAAACACAATCATGTTGAAGACCACTGCCAACGAATATCAACACTTAGATTTAGTTCTGCATTCTGTAAGAAACATTGCCTTGTATATCCGTTACCTTGTATATCCATTGTATATCCGTTACCAAAACCCTACATAGCTTTTCTCTCACGAGGAGGGAGGATAATTCAAGTTCATAGAAGTAACAAGTAAAGGTAGACCTACCAATTAGGCACAGTATTTTTCACTGAAAATCTATTTTATTTATGAATTATGAAGTGATTAAAACTCATCATTCTGATCCCTTGCCACACAAACGAGAAATCGAAAGGACAGCCATCGGACTATCAGAACAAACTCAAAGGTTAATGGTTTCATGCTAACATTAGGCCTCAAAGCAACAATTACGAAGCAGTACAGTGTGTTTCCAGGAACTACTATTTCTATTTACAGGTGTAGGTTTTCATTCAGCTTAGAGAAATGAGTGTGTCATTTGTACATGGAAATGCCCTGAGGGGAGAGAGATCTGATCCGCTTTTCTTTAGATTGAGCCTCAAAAGTAGAGTGGATGTCATAACTACTAAGCCCCTTTCCCGCTCTCCGCGTTAGCTCATCTCTTTCTACAGTATGTACTCTCTCGCGGCCCCTTTTGTCTCTCTTCATTTTAGCCTCCCCTTCCCCCTCTTTTCTCGCTCTCTGCAATTGCCTTGTATGCTCCTGCAGTTGGCAGCAGGCCAGCTGCTCGCTCAGGTGCCTGTCCGTCTGACTGTCTGTCCGTCTCATCTGAACTGTGCTGCTGTGTCTCCATTGTCTGGAGCGATCCGTGTCTGCAGCATCACGGGTCGCCTCTCTCATCACACAGACAGGAGGAGAGAACGAAAGTGAGAGGGAGATTAACAGAGACAACATGAGAGAGGGCGATATATAGGGAGGAGGGTATAATGAGTGAGTTACAGAGGAGAGAAATGGAAAGAGAGAGATTGATCAAGTAATCGAGAGAGAGAGAGAGAGAGAGACATGACAGGGATGCAGCTTAAGACCCACCGTCTTCAACATATATATCAACGACTTGGCGAGGGCACTAGAACAGTCTGCAGCCCCCGGCCTCACCCTGCTAGAATATGAAGTAAAATGTCTACTGTTCGCTGATGATCTGTTGCTTCTGTCACCAGCCGAAGAGGGCAGATAGCAGCACCTAGATCTCTGCACAGATTCTGCCAGACCTGGGCCCTGGGAGTAAATCTCAGTAAGACAAAAATAACGGTGTTCCAAAAAAAGGTCCGGTCGCCAGGACCACAAATACAAATTCCATCTAGACACCGCTGCCCTAAAGCAACCAAAAAACAATACATACCTCTGCCTAAACATCAGCGCCACGGGTAACTTCCACAAACCTGTGAACGATCTGAGAGACAAGGCAAGAAGGGCATTCTATGCCATCAAAAGGAACATAAAATTCGGCATATGAATTAGGATCTGGCAAAAGATCAGTTATAGAACCCATTGCCCTTTATGGTTGTGAGGTCTGGGGTCTGCTCACCAACCAAGAATTCACAAAATGGGACAAACACCAAACTGAGACTGCATGCAAAAACATCCTCCGTGTACAACACCAAATAATGCATGCAGAGCGGAATTAGGCCGATACCCGCTAATTATCAAAATCCAGAAAAGAGCCGTTCAATTCTACAAGCAATTTGGGAAGCAATTCCCAAACCTTCCATAACAAAGCCACCACCTACAGAGAGATGAACCTGGAGAAGAGTCCCTTAAGAAAGCTGGTCCTGAGACTCTGTTCACAAACACAAACACAAACAGAGCCCCAGGACAGCAACACAATTAGACCCAACCAAATCATGAGAAAACTAAAATAATTACTTGACACATTGGAAAGAATTCATAAAAAAACTGAGAAAACTAGAAAGTTATTTGGCAGAGAGTACACAGTGGCAGAATATTAGAGACGTATTTCCCTCAGATTACACAGATCCACAAAGAATTCAAAAACAAACCCAATTTTGATAAACTCCCATATCTACTGGGTGAAATATCTGTTGCAACAAGAAAAGGGCAACCAGTGAAGAACAAACGCCATTGTAAATACAACCCATATTTATGTTTATTTATTTTCCCTTTTGTACTTTAACCATTTGCACATCGTTAAAACACTGTATATATACATAATATGACATTTGAAATGTCTTTATTCTTTTGGAACTTGTGAGTGTAATGTTTACGGTTCCTTTTTATTGTTTATTTCACTTTTGTTTATTATTTACTTCACTTGCTTTGGAAATGTTAACATATGTTTCCCATGCCAATAAAGCCCCTAGAATTGAATTCAGAGAGTGAGGAGGAGATTTAAAGACGACCACTTCAGCACAGCACCATAAAAACATAGTCCGTCTGCTTGCCTCAGGGGCCTGTTGCACGCTGCAGTCTCCCGAGAGAGAGAGAACAAGGAGAAAGAGAGAGAGAGAGAGAGAGCGAGAGAGAAAGCAAGAGAGAGAACAAGGAGAAAGAGAGGCCCCCTAGAGAGACACACTGACAGCCCGCTGATGACCAGCGTTCCTGGCCATTCTGTTGTTTGTTCATAAAAAAAATGTCTGGTTTGCCTTCGCTCTGCGCTCCTCAAGGTACGTCACGACGTCCATCTACTGTGCAGTAACATGGGAGGCCCTGTCAAGAGCCTCCACCAACCCTGCTCAGTGAGTCATTACTGGGCCTAGGTGAGTTCTGACTGTTGCCAACATGTCCAGTTGTCTCGGAGCTAGTAGGGGAACCCCACATTGGGGATAGAGATTCGTCAATGAGGATGGATGACAGGGAATAGCAAAGGGAGAGAGTGAGCGAGCGTGCGAGTATGCAGCTGGTTACTGATAAACAACTGGGGTATATCGCTCATATCTCTGTCCTCGTCTAAGCATTGTATTGTCATTGTTCAGGCACACGTCACAATTACTCAGAAGTTAATAAAAAAATGTTTTTTACCACTTTTTCTCCCCAATTTCGTGGTATCCAATTGGTAGTTACAGTCTTGTCTCATCGCTGCATCTCCCGTACGGACTCGGGAGAGGTGAAGGTCGAGAGCCGTGTGTCCTCCGAAACACAACCCAACCACACTGCTTCTTGACACAACGCCCACTTAACCCGGAAGCCAGCCGCACCAATGTACACCTGGCGACCGTGTCAGCGTGCACTGTGCCCGGCCCGCCACACGAGTCGCTAGTGCGCCATGGGACAAGGACATCCCTGCCGGGCCAAACCCTCCCCTAACGACTCTGGGCCAATTGTGCACCGCCCCATTGGTCTCCAGGTCGCGGCTGCGACATAGCCTGGACTCGAACCCAGAATCTCTAGTGGCACAGCTAGCACTGCGATGCAGTGCCTTAGACCACTGCACCACTCAGGATGCTACTCGGAAGTTGTAAATGCTAGCTTGGACGAGTAGTGTAGTTAGGTGAGCATATAGCCTCATGCAAAATGTGATGAGATTGTGCAGTAACAAAAGAGCCCAAGCCTGAGCCTGAAGAGAGACAAGGGGTCTCCGAGAGAAAAATTAAGAAAATAAATACCCATGCAAAGTTAAATCCTGCAGCAAAGAAAAAAAAAAAAAAAGGAGAAAAATCGGTCAATTGAGCCACACTCCTAAACTTGGCTCCTGGTTGCACTAAAATGAGATGACACTGACCCCAGCCAACCATAGCAACCTAGCCGCCCACCCTCAGGGAGCGGGGAACAGAAAATCACAAGACTCCATATATATATATATATATATATATATATATATATATATATGACAGAAAACCACACCACTCTATCCTGGTTGGCCTGACCTTTCCTGCCTACAGGAGCCACAGCATGGGCAGATAGAGAGACAGTCAGTCCGACGCAGGGGAGTGAATAGACCCGGATACGATAAGACTGGGAGGCTGGTGGGCCTTGATAAAACAGGCAGCAGTCACCAGAGCCAACACAAAGATGACCCGTCTGGGCAGTAGGCAGGGTCGCGGTTGATGGATGGACCGAAAGGTCAGAGGTCAGGGTAAGGAGCCAAGGGGGCATACCAGCTCAGGTCCCGACAGGCTCCCAATACAGATAACACGGTTGACAGCACCTAGCTCACCACTCTTTGGGATTTACTCCATTTACTGTCAGGCACCACTGTGACCAGCTCTGCGCAGTGGAGGTGAGGTCATTCCAGCCTGGAGAGCTGGTGCTAGACAGGTGGTGGTCCAACCCAAGCCTGAGGGACAGTGAAAGCTGCGCGGTGACAAAGACCTTGTCAAGGAGATTGAAGCTTCTACCCCCAAGCCATAAGACTGCTAAATAGTTAACCAATAGCCATAACTCTTGACTCATCACATAATCTGCTATTACTGTTTATTATCTATCCTGTTGCCTAGTCACTTTACCCCTACCTATATGTACATATATACCTCAATTACCTCGCACCCCTGCACATCGACTATGTACCAGTGTTAGCCAAGTTATCATTACTCATTGTGTATTTATTCCTTGTGTAATAATTACTCTATTTTTTCCCCATCTGCATTGTTGGAAAGGGACATAAGTAAGCATGTCACTGTTAGTCTACACCTGTTGTTTACGAAGCATGTGACAAATAACATTTGATTTTATTCAGAGCACAGCACTCACAGTTCCTACAGAGCTCGAGCCTATTGCAATGACCTCACTGCTAACCAATACAGGTAGGGGAGGAAGAGAATGAGGGAGATACACGTTTGTTTTGTCTTGTTTTGTCACAGTTCAGTCAATGTAGCTGACAGTGTGGGGTAGATAACAGAGATAACGTTGAGACGAAACTTTTATGTGGGTGGGGGATCCCCATTGATGTGGCTGTAGGCATGAGGGCCATAAACCGAGAGACATAAAGAAAGCGCTTAATGAAAAAGGAGCCCATTTATCTGACAACAGACACGGTCAGTTCACCACTAGGTCACTGGGGGTTCTTAGCTGTTGCTCAGGTCCTGCTTTCACAAGGAACATTGTGTGTGTGTGTGTGACAGAGACAGACCGACAGAAAGAAAGAGACAGAAAGAAATAGACAGAAAGAGAAAAAAAAGAGACAGGAATCCCCAACCACACTAGGCTGTTACCAGAATGTCTGGCCAAAGAAAAATCCCAGATTTCAACTAACCACCAACTGAAATTCAGAGTCATCCTGCACTTCCGTCTCTCCTTCAGTAACATCAGCAAACAGCCCGCACAGTTTGTGTCTTCACCCATACAACTTCTGCATTCCACAGCCTCACACATCAGCCTTTTTTTTTTTTTAAGAAAAAGGCTACTTTTGCATTTAGTGAAATACAGTAAAAGGTTGACATTTCCATTTCCTTATTGAAATGTTTGATCAAAATCCCTGACCACAGAAGATCCCTTACTCACACACACTTCAATAATCTTCATATACTTTCACACCCTCTTAAAACAAAAAAAAAAAGTGGTTTCTGATAACATGCAGACTTCTGACATTGCAGAACAGATACCCTGTACTGTATTCTTCATCTAGTCTACTTGACACCATCACACAAGATGATGGATTTCCAACCCGAACCTTTTCACTCTCCTTTTAAACCCATTTTCAAGCGCGGGTTGGAAACAAAATGATTTTCAAATTGTTTCATTCTGAACAGAACCATCACTTTTTTCATTCCACTATTCCGATCAGAAAAATAAAAGTTCTGAACCGGTTCGAACCCCAAAAAAGTATCGGTTTGTATTGTTCCTTTCTGTTCCTTCTTTAAACCTCATTTTTTACATTTAGCTCGACATTAAATTACTTCACCAATTAGTGTGGATGGAGAACTTTGCTATGGAGCGGGCAAGCTATAGTTGTTAACATGCATTGGACAGATAAGTGTAGGGCACAAGATGCGAGAGAGAGTGGAGAAGGAAGCTTGGCTTGAAGTGCTGGGCATCTTGTTATGACATACATTATCTGAATTAGGCCCACAGAATTATACCTATGGAGAAGCGGCTTCTATGAAGGAACTTTGAATGTCCCCACTCCCGAGAGTTGGCTTAATATTGGACCAGAGCTTGTTAGCTAGCTAGCTAACCAAGCGTGTGTGTGCAGAGCGACACCAGAATGAAGATAAAAACACGTCTTACCTTTTTGTAGTTAATAAATCCAATGTGAAGCGTTACAACTATAGTATCCTTAACTAGCATTGAAAAAGTTAATCCATTCTTCTATAAATAAAAATCCCTCTCCCTAATTTCACGCACAGGAAAAGATTTTAGCTGGCAGGCAGACTGTCATAAGTGACAGAGTGAGGGCTTTGCATAGGCGCATTGTTGCGTTTTTTTTGTGGGTCACCCAAAAATATATCCCAGAACCCAAAATAACGTTATTAACTGGTTGCCATGCCTTCAAAATAACGTTTCTGTTCCAAAACACTATAGATCACTTTCGTTCCCGGTTCTCATTCTGTTCCTCAAAAAACAACGTTCTTTTCCAGTTTTGTTCCCTGAACCGGTTCCAACCCCAGTTTTCAAAGAAGAACAAAGTCCTATAGCCCTTGCAAACTGCTACACTTGTCCCTTGAGTGAGGTCATACAGTACTTATCAAGATAAATCAGCAAAATGATTTGGCCTTGTGACAGGCAGCAATAGACAAAGTTCCAGCTCCACTTACCCTTTGACCTGCAGGGTAACAGGCATGAGCCAACGAGAGGAACGTGAACCCTGCAGTGACAACCAACCACACAGCTCAACAAGACAAATCCTGCTGGAGTTCCACGGAAAATCGTCTCAGAGAGCAATCTGATGTTGGTTGGAAATGAGAATGTACTAGAATACAGCAGTGATGATATTAGCCTCAGGCATTGTCGGGAGTGTGTTGGGAGTTTACGGGAAGATGAAGTTCTGTTGTGCAGTTTGCGGGGGTCTTTAGAGGTAAAAAGTCCTTCAAAAGACTTAGGTTTTCAGGGAATGTCCGATGAGGATGTGAGCAGGAGAGAATTCCTGAATCCAGCAGACTAGCACGGTTCACAGGAACTACTGCACACACACATCTGCCAGGAATTCCGTGCGTGGGGAAAGAGTGCAGAGTCATTCAGAGTAGGAGAGTTTGTGTTTGAAGTATGTATATGCATGCGTGTCATCTCAAAAGGAAGGACAAAGTCAAAGATTCCGTAGTCAATCTTGCTTAGTTCAGAATGTCCGCAGTGACTAGAGATCCACAGAGGATGGTCAATGAAGTGACCTCGCATTGAATCTTGAAGAAGCGCTCCTTTGACACAGCTCTCGACCAAGGAACCAAGGACAATAACTCCAATTTATCATGCGAGACGTCAACATCCTTAACCAACTCCAGTCCAATGTAGAATGACAAAAATCCAGAAATACAGATTGTGTACAAATCAGAGATCGCTTCAAATAAAAGATATCCACACTGGTCAAAATCAGACCGCCATGAGGACATACTCATCTGCAAAACAGACACGCAGCCTTTTCCCCCACGTCCCTCCTTCACTGCTGCACTCCTTTTCTCTCTCTCCCTCTCTCGCTCTCTACCTCAGCCCTCTGTCCAGGGAATGACAGGGAAGTGAGCGTTTGTGTGTGGGGTTTGGCAGCAGAGCTGGAGGGAAAGGGGGAGGAGAGGAGAGGGGGAGGGGATGAGAGGGAGATCTGTTGTTTCCTGAAATCTGATCGCAGCCAGAGAAAGAGCGAGGGAGAAAGCGTGGTGTGACTAGGAGGAAATTGAGAGAGAGGGGGGCGGGGGTGGCATGGAGAGATGTTATCAAAGACTGAGGGTGGGTAAGACAAGGGAAAGATGGAAAAACCGTGTGGCACGTGTGTGTGGCCGTCTGCTTGTGTTCTTGCAAGGGCAAAGAAATGTGCACACGTGTGTTTGTGTGCACGCTCGTGTGTGTCTGCACACGCGCACACTGAGCCCCGGCCCAGCCGGTCGATAGATCTGGGGAGTGAGTGTGTGACAAAGGCATGATGCAGAGCAACAGAGCGGCCGCCCTTCTGTGCTGCTACAGTACCACACTCCCCAGGAGATATGACATCACCCTGGCCTAGTCTGGCCTCAGCCCTGGCTGTGCTGCTCCTCTGGCTGACACAGCTCCACTCCACAGCCCCCCCATCGACCACCTAAACACTCACTCCCTCTCAACCACAAGACCCGCACCACCACGCCTTAAAGACGGAATCCTTAATGGTGAAACTGCCACGTCCATTTCGGATATGAGAACAAAAAAAGTTACTGCAAACGACGAACACAGATTTTGTTTTCTCTGACATCATTGCACGCGTGATAAAACAGCGGAATAGGTACTGCAATTGTTTTTAAATCCACTGCTTGACACACCTCACCTACGTTTCGTCCACAAAACAAAAACGACAACAAAAATGTGCTGGGGCGGACAGTGGCGCTGTTTCCCCTTATGGAAAGCCCACTGTGATGTATTGTATGGATTTAAGCCCCCTCCTCATCATCCTCCCAGTATCAGACACAGTCTCTGTTTCTAAAGCCCAACACAGAAGCGCTCTTTCCTTCTCTGACCTCCATCTCATAGCAAACCACAAGCCCTCTTTCTCCATCTCTTTCTCCATCTCTAGAATTGGTTCTCTTTTCTTGTCCCGTCAACCCTTAGCTTTGTTTACTCTCCAGTCTAGTCCTCCCTCTACTTATATTGGTGGAGAGAATACAGTAACTCCCAACATGGGTCATGTATACAAGTTGGTGGGTTAGTTTAAATACAGGTTGGTTCTCAACAACCATAGCCAGAGGAAAAGTGAAATGACAGTAAAGATTAAGGGTCGTTCCATTTGATCTCTATCACTTTTTGACCGCACCCCTTTTGATTTGAACGAAACATTTTATACATATTTGCCCATGGTATAAGCGGTCAGAAAGTAACATTTTGGATCTGAATGAGATAGCAGTGCTCCAAGTTGACCCAATTTTTATGCCCCCACCCTATTATAAGACATACACTACATGGCCAAAATGTGGACACCCCATGACTTTTGAATGAGATTTTGACGAGCAGGTGTCCACATACTTTTGATCATGTAGGACACCTGCTCGTCAAAATCTCATTCTAAAATCATGTCCCCCTCTTTGCTGCTATAACCTCCATTCTTCTGGAAAGGCTTTTAACTAGATGTTGGAACATTGCCGCAGGGACTTGCTTCCATTCAGCCACAAGAGCATTAGTGAGGTCGGCACTGATGTTCGACAATTAGGCCTGGCTCGCAGCCTGCGTTCCAATACATCACAAAGGTGTTCGATGGGGTCAGGGCTCTGTGCAGGCCAGCCTGACCGAGCTCGACAAACCATTGCTGTATGGGCCTCGCTTTGTGCATGGGGGCATTGTCATGCTGAAACAGGAAATGGCCTTCCCCAAACTGTTGCCACAAAGTTGGAAGCACAGAATTGTCTAGAATGTCATTTCCCTTCACTGGAACTAAGGGGCCTAGCCCGAACCATGAAAAACAGCCTCAGACCATTATTCCTCCTCCACCAAACTTTACAGTTGATACTATGCATCCAGGCAGGTAGCATTCTCCTGGCATCTGCCAAACTCAGATTCGTCCGTCAGACTGCCAGATGGTGAAGCGTGATTCATCACTCCAGAGAATGCGTTTCCACTGCTCCAGTGTCCAATAGCGGCAAGCTTTACACCACTCCAGCTGACGCTTGGCATTGCGCATGGCGATTTTAGGCTTGTATGCGGCTGCTTGGCCACGGAAACCCATTTCATGAAGTTCCCGACGAACAGTTTTTGTGCTGACGTTGCTTCCAGAGGCAGTTTGGAACTCGGTAGTGAGTGTTGCAACAGAGGACAGACGATTTTTATGCGCTACACACTTCAGCACTCGGCAGTCCCGTTCTGTGAGCTTGTGTGGCCTACCACCTTGCGGCTGAGCCGTTATTGCTCTTAGACGTTTCCACTTCACAATAACGGCACTTACAGTTGACCGGGGCAGCTCTAGCTGGGCAGAAATTGGACTAACTGACTTGTTGGAAAGGTGGTATCCTATGACAGTGCCACGTTGAAAGTCACTGAGCTCTTCAGTAAGGCCATTCTACGGCCAATGTATTTCAATGGAGAATGCATGGCTGTGTGTGCTCGATTTTATACACCTGTCAGCAATGGGTATGGCTGAAATAGCCAAATCCACTAATTTGTATATATAGTGTAAGAAAACATTAACATCTGACATTGAATATCTATGGAATTGTGCAGCCTGCCAAAAAGGTAACACCAACATATGTTTTTTCTTTTTAAGATACTCACCTATCAGCAGTAGAAAGTGAAAGGTTTGGGCGAGCTTGGGCAGGGTTGGCCTTCTCCTCCACCTAGTCCTCAAGATCCATAAAGTCTACAGAAATTACTACAAACTCAAATTGTATTTATAATGGTAAAAGGAAACAAGGCACAGGAAAAAGTCCCTTTACTGAATTTGTTAGTGCCCAAATGAAGACGACCCAAAGTTCATTAACGACCTTACACTATCTCAATGTAACAGGAATATTATATGGGGGGGCAATTTTAGACAAGTCATCAACTATATCCTCTTCCTAACATGTCGAAGGTATTAAACCACAACAAAGAGATGGGTCTATGTGAACTGTGGAGATAAACATCCAACTGAAAGAGAATATGCCTGTTACTCTCACGTCCACAACTCATATTCAAGAATGGACTTTTCTATTGTAAAATGGTCTTTAATTGACTGTTTCTGGACCATAGCTATTTGTCCTTTATGTTTAAGCTCAAAGATCTTACGCCAATAGCAAAAACATGGCGATTCAACACAATGTTACTTGGAGATTTGAGGGAACACTCCTTATTTCAACACATAGATAACATGTTTTTGGAAATACATTTATGCCCCTACATTCTTTTTAAAAGGTATCTGTGACCAACAGATGCATATCTGTATTCCCAGGCATGTGAGATCTACAGATTAGGACCTAATGAATTTATTTCAATTGACTGATTGCCTTATATGAACTGTAACTCAGTCAAATCATTGACATTGTAGCATATTTTTATATTTTTGTTCAGTATATTTCAGAATGTATTTTTAAAATACATATACATTTTCTGATGCAATGTGATATACTGTATATATTTAAGCGATAAGGCACGAGGGGGTGTGGTATATGGCCAATATTCCATGGCTAAGGGCTGTTCTTGGGCAAGACGCAACGCGGAGTTGGCCATATACCGCATGTTCACGGGACACCGCGAAACTGCGGTACGCGGATCTGCGTTGGTTGGGAATTTTGGGAAGGTGCGCGGTCGGGCTGTGCGTCCCCCACTGATGGTGGTCTCTGAGCCGTGTAGCTATGTCACAATGGGACACTGGACTATCGCGTCTCTGCGTCTGCGAACTCTGAATTACGCTTTATTCTTCCCTGCCTCCTCTCCTCCTGCCTCCTCTCCTCCCCTCTGACGTCCCTCTGTGCCCAGACAAGCAAACTCTGCCTGGGTGGAATTGACGGATTGATAAGTGCAGTGGAGTGCAGTGGAGTGAGCCATTATTGATTGGCGCTTTCGAGAAGAAAAAAATGTAATCCTCAGGGTGGGGGGATATTTTATCCAGTCAGAGCTCTCCTGAGCACCAGTCTGACTGATGGAGCCGTTCTGAAGTAGCCTGAGAACACGTCCCATCACAGGTCTCAGATCAGCACTCTCCGTGAGGCCTAGTCTGACTTATGGAGCTGTAGTGTACATACAGAAACACCACTTAAGCCCCGTGAGCAAAATAAGCAGAACACGAATGGGAATAAACTTACAACCCTGATCTTTGAGTAATCTCTCTAGTTCACCATTTATTTTATTTAAACTTTATTTAACCAGGCAAGTCAGTTAAGAGGTTAGTTAAGCCTACCCCGGCCAAACCCAGACGACGCTGGGCCAATTGTGCGCCGCCCTACGGGACTCCCAAACACGGCCGGTAGTGATACAGCCTGGAATCGAACCAGGGTCTCTAGTGACGCCTCTAGCACTGAGTGCCTTAGACCACTGCGCCACTCGGAGCGCCCAAACAGTTTGAAACTAGATCTCGAGCGAGCCGCTCGTGACACTCATAATAAATCGTCGACATCTGCAGAGAAAAATTGAAACGCAGTTTCTGCATTTCAACTCAGGCCATCAGCGGTAGGTGAGAAAGGGAAATTTTTTCGCTAAAGCCGTCAGTGCAGAACATCAACCTGCGGCCAGGAGCGTGGAAGGAAAACGAGGAAACCATTAGCTACAAGGTTCAGTGTAGACCAAAGGAAAGGGTGCAAGTGTTCTACCGTTCTTCGATTCTGTTTATTATGAATAAGATCATGAAAACATCATTACATTTAACGAGGTATGGATTGTGTGTGTTCTAATCAAGGCGCGATGGCCTTTCACAACCCCTACGCTGTCAGATGAAAACCCAGCTGGGACAGAGGCAAGGACACGTCAGCTCTCCCACCCACTGTTAGCCAAGCCAACAGAAACACTAGCGTGTTTCTAGAGGTAGCTTTACCGGGAACTTCTCCACCCAAACATGAGAGGAACTTGCCACTACTTTGGGTCAGTGATGTGTGGTGAACTTCGGGTTCCAGAGAAGCTGCTGTGTCACGCTAAGAAATACAATAATATAGCATACATTCCTTGACTTTGGCCAACCGCCATCAAAAGAGAAGTGTATGCTGTTAATGCACAGTTATGATAAAACAAAATAGTTCTGTAAAACAGTCATTTCAACAATGGCACGACACATCACAGGCATTGAGACAATGATATTTCTCCATCAGTTTCCTGTTTGTAAAACCTGTGTTTCAGTATCGTATCATTCCCTGATTTTGGTCCATACTCAGCCAATAAATCAATATCAGTCCACCTACATGTCAGTTCTCATGTCAAAGTGTTTAGTTTTGACCCAATGCAGCCCCGAGCTGAGAAATACCTACGGATGGACAGCTGCTCATGCACAAATTGTATGCTAGAATTAATGACCAGGCCAAGCAATTTGGAGAGATCAAAGGGAAGCAAATCTGGCCATAATAACAGACCTCACAGTGTTGGACAGGGCAGAACATCAAACATGTCACGACCGGCAGGAGTGTGTGTGTGTGTGTGTGGTGTCGGGGCTAGTTACCTGACATTGGCTCTGCGGATAGTAACATAGCTTGAGAAGGATGGAGTTCTGAATGTCTACCCGTGAAAACAACACATCACTCACAGGTGCACTACATAAATAGTAGACCGCACATCAGACATATCCTCTGCTACGGACCCTCCATTATCTTACAAGGTTGACTATGCTGGTTACTCAGTCAATTCTCTCCGCAGACAGAGTAGTTTCACATCAATGAGTGACCTTCCTTGGTTACGGACGGACAGAAGCAGGTCAGCATCTAAACTGATGCCTGTGAGTGGAAAAGCAGGTTGGCTTTTGTCCTGTAGTCTGTCACGGAGATGAAGTCATTTGCTCGGAGAAGAAAAGACCGTCGCCGCAAATACGGCTTGAGCGCCGCAGTAAATAGTGGTCTCAAACAACATTGGGCACTGTACATCGAGAAAAACAAGCAAAACAACCGTCCTGTCCACAAGAATTACCCACAGCGTGCCATTCCAAAAGCATGGAATTTGACAGTCAGCAGAGGGATGTGAAATTACGTGTTTGTCCCCACATTTCGGGCAGTTTAACTGTAGAGCGAACACGCAACGAAATCTGAAGTGACATCCACTCAGACCAGGGTTTGCGTGAGGGAAATGTGGCGCCAGACAACGTGACCGAGAAGATTTAAATTGACCAGCCATTTGAGAAATGTATGTCATGACGCGTCATGACAGAAATGACATTTCGATTATGGCAATGCATCTTAACAGAACATGCAACTCTTGTAATGAAGCAGCAAACAAAACAGTTTTCTTTTTCAAACATTTGCCAGAATGTAATTCCCGCGGATACACAATTCTAAACAGCGTACCTGATAGCAGGTGACAGATGAAAATCTCTGTTAGAAAGAGGGGAACTCTAAAGATGCAACAACTAGGATTGGTTGCTAATATGACTAGGACTTTTCCTTTGGCTTCTGGACAACGAAAGAAAGTTGATATAAAATCAATAGAACAGGAGAGAAATAGCATAGCAGTGGGTCCAATAGGGAATGTAATGGAAATTACTCCCGTCTATATATACACAGTACCAGTCAAAAGTTTGTGGGCTTTGTCTGACGCTTCAGACTCCATGGAAGGAAGGAAATAAGGAAGGTTAGACGTTAGAGAAGTAAGGAGAGAGAGTCAGTAAGCAACAGGACACATGTGAAAGCTCACCCATTGCCTTGATAAGAAGCGATAGACAGCGAAGAGCAGGCCAAGGCCATCTTTGGTTGATTTGAATCCCGACACGAGGCAGGGCAACAATGGGTTTTCAAGCACAGTGAGGGGAAAAAAGTATTTGATCCCCTGCTGATTTTGTATGTTTGCCCACTGACAAAGAAATGGTCAGTCTATAATTTTAATGGTAGGTTTATTTGAACTTTTGAGAGACAGAAAGACAAGAAAAAAAAATCCAGAAAAACGTGAAAAATTTTATAAATGGAATTCCATATTAATGAGGGAAATAAGTATTTGACCCCTCTGCAAAACATGACTTAGTACTTGGTGGCAAAACCCTTGTTGGCAATCACAGAGGTCAGACGTTTCTTGCAGTTGGCCACCAGGTTAGCACACATCTCAGGAGGGATTTTGTCCCACTCCTATTTGCAGATCTTTTCCAAGTCATTAAGGTTTCAAGGCTGACATATGGCAACTCAAACCTTCAGCTCCCTCCACAGATTTTCTATGGGATTAAAGTCTGGAGACTGGCTAGGCTACTCCAGGACCTTAATGTGCTTCTTCTTGAGCCACTCCTTTGTTGCCTTGGCTGTGTGTTTTGGGTCATTGTCATACTGGAATACCCATCCACGACCCATTTTCAATGCCCTGGCTGAGGGAAGGAGGTTCTCACCCAAGATTTGACGGTACATTGCCCCGTCCATCGTCCCTTTGATGCGGTGAAGTTGTCCTGTCCCCTTAGCAGAAAAACACCCCCAAAGCATAATGTTTCCACCTCCATGTTTGACGGTGGGCATGGTGTTCTTGGGGTCATAGGCAGCATTCCTCCTCTTTCAAACAAGGCGAATTGAGTTGATGCCAAAGAGCTCCATTTTGGTCTCATCTGACCACAACACGTTCACCCAGTTGTCCTCTGAATCATTCAGATGTTCATTGGCAAACTTCAGACGGGCATGTATATGTGCTTTCTTGAGCAGGGGGACCTTGCGGGCACTGCAGGATTTCAGTCCTTCACGGCGTAGTGTGTTACCAATTGTTTTCTTGGTGACTATGGTCCCAGCTGCCTTGAGATCATTGACAAGATCCTCCCGTGTAGTTCTGGGCTGATTCCTCACCGTTCTCATGATCATTGCAACTCCACGAGGTGAGATCTTGCATGGAGCCCCAGGCCGAGGGAGATTGACAGTTCTTTTGTGTTTCTTCCATTTGCGAATAATTGCACCAACTGTTGTCACCTTCTCACCAAGCTGCTTGGCGATGGTCTTGTAGCCCATTCCAGCCTTGTGTAGGTGTTGTCCCTGACATCCTTGGAGAGCTCTTTGGTCTTGGCCATGGTGGAGAGTTTGGAATCTGACTGATTGATTGCTTCTGTGGACAGGTGTCTTTTATACAGGTAACAAACTGAGATTAGGAGCACTCCCTTTAAGGAGTGTGCTCCTAATCTCAGCTCGTTACCTGTATAAAAGACAACTGGGAGCCAGAAATCTTCTGATTGAGAGGGGGTCAAATACTTATTTCCCTCCATTAAAATGCAAATAAATGTATAACATTTTTCACGTGTTTTTCTGGATTTTTTTGTTGTTATTCTGTCTCTCACTGTTCAAATAAACCTACCATTAAAATTATAGACTGATAATTTCTTTGTCAGTGGGCAAACGTACAAAATCAGCAGGGGATCAAATATTTTTTTCCCCTCACTGTTTGGCTTTCCAGATGAGAGGAAAAAAATGAAACGCCATTTTCTCTGTGGTCAGCAAAGATGGGGTGAAGAGGGTTCGAAAGGGTATCGGACCGTGCCCCGCTGCAATGGACTCCCAAGGCCATTCCACTTAGCAAAACCGCTTGCACAATAGAAACATCCATTGTTGCCCTATGAGCCACTGCACACACCAACTAATCCACCAGTTTAACACATACAAATTACACTCTACTTACATAGATATTTCCAGTGGCATTCCATATGGCTGTGTTATGTACGGTGGGAGCACTGCATCTAGCAAACCCAGTTCTATACGAAGTCCAAAATCACGACTTGTTGTCCAGCCTTCCCATGAGGGAGGGGCCAGTGGTTTGTGTTAGTTAAAAGGGGGGAGCCTCAAAAAGATTATCGGGCAGAAATAAGAGGGCTGGGGCGTCGGGGCTCCAACAGGCTCTGTTTATGGCCTTGTAAACATGGCAGCGCTGAGGGGGAAATATCCGGGCCTTGACCTCTCAACGCACCAAAGAGCCCAGTGCGCAGGGTGACGCCACTGAGTCCTTCGGCTTTGGGCTCGTTCACTATACACAAAGGATTTTACAGGACGTAACAGGATGGAAAAGCTAGGTTTTCGAAGTTGTTGACAGGTCAGGTATGATTCCCTTTTGGGAGAAGCAGGGAAATAAAAAGGAATCCCATTCAGGTCTGGATTGTTTTTCTGTAGCCGACCTACATGAGACCATGCTGCATTTGAGATGTGGGTCTGGGCTCGTATCCACAAAGCATCTCAGAAAAGGTCTTAAAGGAGGAGTGAAATGTCTCTTCTCAGCACTTATGACCAATTTTCTACTCTTAGACACTTTGTGGATATGGGCCCAGGTCTAGTCTGTCCTATTAACTCAGTTCCCTCTTTCTTTCTCTCCCCCATCTCTAATACACATCCAAATGTACAGACACAAAGAACACAGTGTTTAAAGGAAATATCTCCAAAGTCAATGGGTACTAAGGCCCCACTACTCCCTTCTGGTCACCTTCCCCTCTGCCCCAGAACAATAACTCTGGTAGGGGAAGAGGAAGATCGATTCAGAGCCCTTCTCTTTCTAGTACAGCGTGACACAGTCAACCTCTATCGCTCACTTTCACTTCCACTGAATGGTCACACATAGCACCAGAGGGACACATTTGGCTCATCTGGCATTTCCTGCAGTAGTGAGTAGAGTTGGGCAGTATACAGATTTTCATATCATCATACTGTCCTTCTCTCACACAGGGATTTACGGTATTACGGGCTTAGTACAATAGTGGGCACCAAAAAACCTAAAACAATACATTGTGTGTCTATTACCAGAATGTTAACAAAATTAGAACAACTAATAGCGAAATTCCATGGAGGCTGCTAGCTAAATATGTGCAAACTAAAATATACAAATTGCAAATACAGGCAAAAGAGCTCATAAAGTTATACATATATAGGTAGGAGCTACCGAATGTCATTTTTGGTGCAAATGAACAAAGTTTGACACAAAGTTTTGACAGTACTCTACAGCAACATGTCTACACGCTGTGTCTGTGTGGAGTCTGGAGTCGCTTGGGCAACGGGCTTCCCTGCTCTCCTCTGAGAAGAGAAGAGGGGGGAGGAGCAGACAGGAGAACGGAGAGGAGAAAAAAAAACAAGATTGACTTCTCAAACACGGCAGAAAGCTAAGTCAAAGCTAACACAATATGATGCCCCGCCACCTTATTAATTCAGCCACTTACGTAGACAGCAAGTTCAACTTAAGGGTCGTGTTAACGCAGAATTCTGCGTTTCGTAAACCCAGATCTAAAATGCTTCTTATTGTCATTTCTGCTCGGCTCATTTTGTACTACAGTTGCACTTCTAAACTTGGATGAGAATTCACTAAGCGGCATTCGGTATACCCAGCCTATTTTTCTCAAGTAAAATGCAAGACTTAACAAAACATTAGGAAACGTAGCTGGCTACATTCTTTCTATGATAGGCCTAAACATTAGAAATGTGATGGCCATGCATCGTTTTTGCAAAAAAGACCTTGCTTTTGCGCTCCCATGTGGCGCAGCGGTCTAAGGCACTGCATCTCAGTGCTAGAGGCGTCACTAGAGACAACCTGGTTCGATTCCAGGCTGTATCACAACCGTGATTGGGAGTCCCATAGGGCGGCGCACAATTAGCCCAGCATCGCCCGGGTTTGGCCGTCATTGTAAATAAGAATTGGTTCTTAACTGACTTGCCTAGTTAAATAAAATAATGCAATCTCCTTTACGTCTGTGGCTGCCAGCCAAATAGCATTGGACTTCTGTTTTCATCTGATGAAAATGAAGCTATTTTCTGCCGAATGTGTTGCCCTAATGTATTTTCTGTGAAGGAAAACTATAGTTACATGTCCCCAATCACTTTATTGAAAGAAAAAAGAAAACACTACTTTCAATATAAAACGTGACCCGTCAATACACAACTGGACTCATTCGCGTTGTGCTATTTACAAACAAACACGTGACTGGATCAACTGTTCTGGGGAACTAAGGTAAGCTTCATAATGTCAAATAATGTGACAGGTGAAACGAAGAACGCGATCTGCTTCATCTCCTAATGCATTGCACAAGTTGACTGCAGGCATTTACTTAAAAAGTAGCTACAAATATATAAAAATGTATTGAAAAACTTCAAAGAAAAGTTTCAACTGTATTGAACAACCATCCCATGGCTATTTCCAAATCCCCCGGTATACAGTATACCACCCAAGCCTAGTAGTGAGGTCTATGAATGGAACACCAGCAAGATCGTCATATCCGCTCTTTACTTCACTTTTCCATCTTCCTCTTCTTGCTCTCATACTCCGACTTCTCTGCCCTACGGTGACTTTTATTTTATTATCAATTACATGTATTTAGTCCTTTTCAACAGCTGTCACACAGTGCTGTACAGTAACCCGGCCTAGACCACTAAGAGCTATTCTAAGGTCAAGTACAGTACAAGTGAAGCATCAGATATCTGAGCCTCTGTAACCAGAGAGCTGTCTGAGCATACAACATAACCTCCATCGCCAGGCAGCCTTGCAGAGGAGACAGTCGGTTTTGTTGTTTCCTTTACTCCTGTGCCACAGCAAGGTCAACAGAGGTAGCGAGGAGACAGGGCGAGAAACCGCACTGGAGAGTGCTGATACTGAACGCAGCAGCACTGCAATGCCAGGTAATGATGGGGCCCTGCGGGTTGCTGCGTTGCGCAACCCCCCATTATGGTGTGGTAACGTCCGCTCCAAAAGAGCCTGACTGTCTATTGAAAAGAGGAACAGAGGGTTTAGGGCCCTATTTCAAACGTCAAAAGAAGCCCATTTCAAACATCAAACTGCTCGTTTCGAGAAGCGTTGGCTTCTACCACACCGCTGGAGTCAGTTTGGCGATTCCATGCCAGCGTAGCCTGAATTTTTTTAGGGGTCAGATTGTTCTGGCAATTTTCACATAGAAACTTAAATTGGGAGTGAAGGATGTTTCACATGCTTTTTACATTTGTATAACTATTATACTTCTTTGAATCATGATGAAAGTGGCCATTTTAGGCCCTTTTTGACCTATACATGCCTCCTGTAAGACCCTATGATCTGTGAATCGTACATGATACAGACATCTCGGTGACATTATCCTCCTTACAGTGCACTCTAAAATATGGAGCATGTCTTGATTCTGAAATAAAATGTTACACATTCATTTATCTAAAAACTACCCTTTTTGATTTTGTTCATTTTATTACATATTGTTTGGAACAATATATGCTACAAGTACATACCATTTCCAGAGTGGGCTCTCTGCTAATTCTGAAGTTATGATACATTTCGTGAGCACCAGCAACACAGTGAATGGGAACATTTATTAAAAAGTGAACTCCCTCTACTAGTGACTTGCTAAATGTGTAATCCTAAAAGGAGGGCTATGTGATTGGTTAATGACCATTAAATGTACATGTCTATGTATAAAATGGGTCATATCATTAAAAAAACTACTAGAGCCCCCTCTGGAAATTTGACGTGTTTGAAGAGTATATTGTTAACTTGTTAGGGAGTGGCAGCTGAGGGGTCGGTTTTGGAGAGCCTGGCGTGCCCAAAGTAAAATGCCTCCCATTCAGGCCCAGAAAATAAGATATGCACATATTTAGTACCATTGGATAGGAAACTCTCTGAATTTTCCAAAAGTGTTAACCATTTGTCTGTGAGTGAAACAGAACGCATATGGCAGGCGAAACCCCGAGGAATTTCTGTCCTGGAAAAAGTGATTGACACATTGCTCATTTGGGACCCCTCCCTCATGAAAATGACCATATAAGGGCATATGAATGCAGTACCCATCGCTTCCTTTAGATGTCAACAGTCTCGAGACAGTGTAAATTTTCAATTTGGCCTTTTTATGTAAACAGTACCCAGTGCGAGTTCCCGACAAGGCGCGCAGTGTCTTTTTTACCATCTTTATCGATCAGTTTATATTCCGGTTGATTTATAATAGTAAATATATGTAAAAGTGTTCCTAAGGATACATTTAAAACTATGTTTGATTGTTCTTGGACAAGTTTATAGGTATAAGATGAACGAGTTTGCGTCACGTTTCAATGGAGGAGTGGAGGCTGTCGTTTCTGATAACGTGCGAACCAAATGGAGATTTATGGATAAAATACATTACTTTTTCTAACAAAAGAACCATGGATTGTCTTCGTTGGACACTTAGGATGACCTCAGCAGAAGTTCTTCAACAGGTAATTGATTTGTTTTCGCTGTGAAATGTGTTATGTGTGTGCCGTGATGGCTAATCGATTCATGGCTATGGGAAAAATATGTGAGGTGCTACCCTCAAACAATCAAATGTGCAGCTTTCGCCGTAAAGCCTTTTTGAAATCTGACAACGCTGTGATATTGCCAAGAAAGAGCTTTTGATGAGTATGGAACACTTGTATATTGGTGGATGTTTAATAATTCAACTTTTGGATTTTGAATTTGGCGCCTTACATTTCACCTGGTAGTGTCGGGATTGGGGCGCTAGCGCCCCAGCAATCCCTTAGAGGTTAAACAATGTCTAAAAATAAGCAAATGCAAAAAGGCTAGTTTTGTGAGAATTGCCAGAACAATCTGACACCAAAAATATTTTCGGAATACGCTGACAAATTGGAATATTCCCCGTTATATGAGTGACTCGAGAAAATATTGCATGTCAAATTGTTGACGCCGTAAGATTAATTAGAGATTAATTAGCCTAACTAAAACAAATCGCCACATTAACGACTCCCAAGTCAATCAAATGGGTTCATAGACTTCGGCCGCATCGGAGGACCAAAAACAAATGCTTGACTGCTTCCATAGCCTCTAGCTGTGGGCATGACTGTCTCATGTCCTGCATTAGTGTGTTAGATATGCACAATGTTTGACTGTGCGGCCGTCTGGGCCTAATATCTGTGGAACTGCGACACTGGGGCTCTCACAAAAAGGGCCATTGTGGTGTGCCTGCGCCGTTGGGGTCCCCAGCAAGAAAGAATGCACTCCCACTGTTCAATGAGCACATTGTTCAGCTGGATTGAGTAACGTTGCAGTTCTGAACATTTCGTGTAGCTAGACCGCCCCCTCTGCTACGTTCTCTCTTTCGTTTCCTCACTCCCTCTCACTTGTCCAAGCCAACAGTGGGATGATCTAGTTCTCTTAGGGAAATGGAGGTTGGCTTCCAAAAAATTCCAATATGGTATGAAGAGCGTGACTGAGTTTTAGACACGTTGGAGCGTTCAGTATGTCTGTGAGCAAAAAGACAGAAAAAAGAGGAGCAACAACCAGCAAGTCTACATAAAATGGAAGATCGAATCAGATCGATAGAATGACGGTTGGTCATTAGTTCTCTCTGGTAATAACCATAATGCTGTCAGATAACCCTGAGTGGTTTAGGTTCAGGGTTAGAGGAGAACAGCCAGCGGGGGTCAATCTGGAGCAGATAACTCTCCACACAGTCTTATGTTCTCTTCTCTCAGCCAAGTGATTCTGTTATTAGATGAACACCTCCAGTATCGAGCAGTTTACTGCACCCCATCATTGTAAGATGGTTAGAGTGCTCACAAGACCCAGTGTAGAATACCCTGTTATCAGCTTAGCCTGGAAGCTAGGGGCCTGGACAAATAGGTCTGCTACTGTGTGGGGGACTGCCAGATGTGTGGATTTAAAAAAATACATCAACAATATACAGTACAAGTCACAAGTCATAATAATACTGAAGACATCAAAACTATGAAATAATATATGGAATCATGTAGTAACCAAATAATTGTTAAACAAATCAAAATATATTTTAGATTTTTGATTCTTCAAAGTAGCCACCATTTGCATTGATGACAGCTTTGCACACTCTTGGCATTCTCTCAACCAGCTTCACCAGGAATGCTTTTCCAACATATGCTTGAAGGAATTCCCACATATGCTGAGCACTTGATGGGTGTTTTTCCTTCACTCTTCACTCATCCCAAACCATCTCAACTGGGTTGAGGTCAAGTGATTGTGGAGGCCAGGACATCTGATGCAGCACTCCATCACTCTCCTTCTTCGTCACATAGCCCTTAAATAGCCTGGAGGTGTGTTGGGTCCTTGTCCTGTTGAAAAACAAATGATAGTCCCACTAAGCGCAAACTAGATGAGGTGGCGTATCACTGCAGAATGCTGTGGTAGCCATGCTGGTTGTGTGCCTTGAATTCTAAATAAATCACAGATAGTGTCACCAGCAAAGCACCCCCACACCTCCTCCTCCATGCTTCACGTGGGAACTACACATGGAGATTATCCGTTCACCTACTCTGCGTCTCACAAAGACACAGCGATTGGAACCAAAAATCTCAAATTTGGACACATTTCCACCGGTCTAATGTCCATTGCTTATGTCTATTGATGCAAGCAATTCTCTTCTTATTATTGGTGTTCTTTAGTAGTGGTTTCTTTGACTATGAAGGCCTAATTCACACAGTCTCCTCTGAACAGTTAATGTTGAGATGTATCTGTTACTTCAAGTCTGTGACGCATTTGTTTGGGCTGTAATTTCTGAGGCTGGTAACTCTTGAACTTATCCTCTGCAGCAGAGGTAACCCTGGGTCTTCCTTTCCTGTGGCGGTCCTCATGAGAGCCAGTTTCATTATAGCGCTTGATGGTTTTTGTGACTGCACTTGAAGAAACTTTCAAAGTTCTTGAAAATTTTCCGTATTGACTGACATTCATGTCTTAAAGTAATGGACTGTCGTTTCTCTTTGCTTATTTGAGCTGTTCTTGACATAATATGGACTTGGTCTTTTACCAAACAGGGATATCTTCTGTATACCAAACCTGCCTTGTCACAACACAACTGATTGGCTCAAACGCATTAGGAAATTCTACAAATTAACTTTTAATAAGGCACATCTGTTAATTTAAATGCATTCCAGGTGACTACCTCATTAAGATTTTTTGGGGGTGGTTAATACATTATTTTTCCATGTGTTATTTCATAGTTTTGATGTCTTCACTATAGAAAATAGTAAAAATAAAGAAAAACCCTTGAATGAGTAGGTGTGTCCAAACTTTTGACTGGTACTATATAACCTTTTCATCAATATCGATAAATTAAATCAACTATATTTTCTCATATCTGTGCCATCTATTGGTATTTTCCTTACGAAAGATTGCAGTCAGAATGCAGTATAACTGCAGTATGCTGCAAATACTGCATCCAAAATAACAGTTTTTACAGCAGTAATTTTGCAGTGGGGCTGCAGTTACAGTGCAATATAACTGCAGTGTCAAAAATACCACAGTCGACTGCAGTTACTGCACTTGTTACTGCAGTATAAAAACAGATTTTTTTCTTGTAAGGGTTGTCTTTGTTTTTCATCAGTTTTATTATATTTACATAGAAGCCTGTGTACTAAATCAAACTATTATCACATGTACAGTGGAAGGCTGTTTCCATTGAGTCACAAATCCCCCCTAATACCGATCACCACCAGTGTTCTGTACTGTATGTTCTGGAATCATTAGTGTACCATTACAGTAACCAGTGTTTCATGTACACAAAGCAGCATTGACCAATCCTCACCAAGGAGTCATCTCTCGCTAGAACCAGTGGACAATGACGCAATAACGCTGGGTTGGATGAAAGTCAATGTAAATGCAATGTCCTCCTAGATAGGTCAAGAAGGGTGAAGTCTGAAGTGCCTGGTTCCAATCGGATAGAAATCCTTCAACAACATCACCCACTAGTCCTGAAACCCCGAGAGCTCTCATCCTATAGGCCCGTCATCTGGGGTTACCATGGAGATGGCATGATGTCAAACCGCCTCTGCCCAATCCCACACAGATTAAATATACCATCAGAGGAGGAAGTTAATCCTCAGGGATTATATCAGGAAATCATGGTGGCTGGTGGCTAGCCTAAAGGACGCACAGTTTGCACTGGCTGACCATACTGTTCAAACAAGTCGCACATTAACACACATACTGTATGCATATTGCAAACCAAAACATTAGTGGTAATGGTATCTTCATAATCATCAGCATTTAGCTATAGAGTGCTTAGTCTGAACAAAAAGGGCCATGCTAGAGACAAGGAGGTGGACAGAGAGGATTGATTATACAGTAAATACTGAAACACGCTTGAACGCAACAGAGATTAGGGATGGGCATTTTACATTATTTCACTATTTAAATAATATATCATGACTTTTTTATCCGGATAGTCTAAAATCACAGATGTCAAACTAATTTTGCACCAGGGGCTGCAGTTGGTCTTCAATTTATGTCTGGAGGGCTATACTGAAAATTGGTTATATTTTCTCGCCATCAAAATTAACAAAGAAAATTGTCCTTAATTGATAGTTTTTTAAATTTTCAATGCTTTCAATGTCTAGCTTTCATTTCAGTGATTATTATCTGGAGCTGGACAAGAAAGTGTATGCATGTAGGTCCATATCATTTCTACACAGTCTCGATTTGGTTTTCGGTTTTTGAAGTATATTAAAGTACAGTATATTGAGTTGGTTTGCAATAACCATAAAAATTTGAGGTTTCTTTTTTTTACTCAAACCACCAGCGTGACGGATTGGACCCCCTCGCGTCTGATTGTCAACCCTGGTCTAACTTCAAAACAAAATATAAAAAGTATTAAATAAAGGCTTGACTCTCTTTACCAATCAGAATGACGCAAATGCACATGCTAAAAGCAACAGTGAAAGAGGAGTCTGATTTTCGCCATAATAGAGCGGATTCCGTTACAAAGTGAGTGTTTTGCATTCAACTGTGTTAGGTCTTGTGGAAACTCCGTTAGGTGCGCACCTGTAATTGTTATTTGAAGTGGGGAAAATGGCATACCGATGTCAGGGCAGAGACTGGGAGGGCTAAATGTGCAGCACTACCTCAAAACAGTTATAAAAACTACATACAAAAGATTGTTGTTCTATTAAAATAAGTATTTCAAATCAAATTGTATTCGTCACATGCTTCGTAAACAACAGTTAGTGGCAATATGTAACTTTTTGGGCGACCTTCACATAGAAATGTTATAGATATAACTTACTTGAAAGCAAGCCTAAGAAGCAGTAGATCTGTTCTATGTGTGCCAATTCTATGCTTCCAATTCTTAAGTTTTGTTTTCGCGTCATTTACTTTCGGTTAGTACACCAGCTTCGAAACAGCTGAAACAACATTTTTGTTTATGGAAAATATATTTCACAGCGGTTTAGAATGGTACAATGATTCTCTACACTATACTAGCTTATCTTGTTACAAACTGAAATTAGGCGACTATTAGAGTTAACAAGAAGTGCAAGTGCATAGTGCAACTTTAAAAGGTCACCACTAGCCTCAGTCACTGTTCTTGCTGGCTACCACCCGGTACCCTACCCCGCACCTTAGAGACTGTTGCACTATGTACATAGAGTGATTGAAACACTGGTCACTTTAATAATGTTTACATACAAAACACAGCAGAATACAATGCCTTCACCTGTTCATTGAAATCCATTCCAGGTGACTATCTCATGAAGCTGGTTGAGAGAATGCCAAGTGTGAGCAAAGCTGTCATCAAATCAAAGCATGGCTACCTAGAAGAATCTCAAATATAAAATACATTTAGATTTGTTTAACACTTTTTTGGTTACTACACGATTCCATATGTGTTATTTCATAGTTTTGATGTCATCACTATTATTCAACAATGTAGAAAATAGTAAATATAAATTAAAACCCTTGAATGAGTAGGTGTCCAACATTTTGACTGTTTCTGTATACAATTTGGCTAAGGTGTATGTAAACTTCCGACTGTATAGTTGAAGTCGGAAGTTTATATACACCTTAGCCAAAAACATTTAAAACTCAGTTTCACAATTCCTGACACTTAATCCTAGTAAGAATTCCCTGTCTTAGGTCAGTTAGGATCACCACTTTACTTTAAGAATATGAAATGTCAGAATAATAGTAGAGAGAATTTATTTATTTCAGCTTTTATTTCTTTCATTACATTCCCAGTGGGTCAGAAGTTTACATACACTCAATTAGTATTTGGCAGCATTGCTTTTAAATTGTTTAACTTGGGTCAAACGTTTTGGGTAGCCTTCCACAAGCTTTCCACAATAAGTTGGGTGAATTTTGGCCCATTCTTCCTGACAGAGCTGATGTAACTGAGGCAGGTTTGTAGGCATCCTTGCTCGCACACGCTTTTTCAAGTCAAGGTAAGGTATCAGCGCTGCCCACAAATTCTCTATAGGATTGAGGTCAGGGCTTTGTAATGACCACTCCAATACCTTGACTTTGTTGTCCTTAAGCCATTTTGCCACAACTTTGGAAGTATGCTTGGGGTCATTGTCCATTTGGAAGACCCATTTGCGACCAAGCTTTAACTTCCTGACTGATATCTTGAGATGTTGCTTCTATATATCCACATAATTTTCCAACCTCATGATGCCATCTATTTTGTGAAGTGCACCAGTCCCTCCTGCAGCAAAGCACCCCCACAACATGATGCTGCCACCCCCCATTCTTCACTGTTGGGATGGCGTTCTTCGGCTTGCAAGCCTCCCCCTTTTTCCTCCAAACATAACGATGGTCATTATGACCAAACCGTTCTATTTTTGTTTAATTTCTCCAGAAAGTACAATCTTTGTCCCCATGTGCAGTTGCAAACCGTAGTCTGGCTTTTTTAATGGCGGTTTTGGAGCAGTGGCTTCTTCCTTGCTGAGCGGCCCTTCAGGTTATATCAATATAGGACTCGTTTTACTGTGGATATAGATACTTGTGTACCTGTTTCCTCCAACATCTTCACAAGGTCATTTGCTGTTGTTCTGGGATTGATTTGCACTTTTTGCACCAAAGTATGTTCATCTCTAGGAGACAGATCACGTCTACTTTCTGAGCGGTATGACGGCTGCGTGGTCCCATGGTGTTTATACTTGCGTACTATTGTTTGTACAGATGAACGTGGTACCTTCAGGCGTTCCTTCAGGCGCTCCCAAGGATGGACCAGACTTGTGGAGGTCTACAATTTGTTTTCTGAGGTCTTGGCTGATTTCTTTTGATTTTCCCATGATGTCAAGCAAAGAGGCACTGACTTTGAAGGTAGGCCTTGAAATACATCCACAGGTACAACTCCAATTGACTCAATTGATGTCAATTAGCCTATCAGAAGCTTCTGAAGCCATGACATAATTTTCTGGAATTTTCCAAGCTGTTTAAAGGCACAGTCAACTTAGTGTATGTAAACTTCTGACCCACTGGTATTGTGATAGATCATTTCACTTATAATTCACTCTGTCAGTAAACAATTGTTGGAAAAATTACTTGTGTCATGCACAAAGTAGATGTCCTAACCGACTTGCCAAAACTATAGTTTGTTAACAAGAAATTTGTGGAGTGGTTGAAAAAACGACAACCTAAGTGTATGTAAACTTCCGACTTCAACTGTATATTCTGGTCCCTGACATTGCCCGTTTTGATATTTCTTTATTTCCCTGCATTGTGTGTGTATAGCACTGTTGGAGCTAGAAACAAGCATTTCTCTATGTACGCAAGCAATAGATATGTATTTGATTTGTTTAGACTAACAGGCTGACTACACCGCTCGCATCGCGTGCGCAAGCGTTGCAAAATAAATGTTGAAATCTATATCATTCAATTATTGCACCCACACTGCTCCAGGGCGTCAACGAGCGTCTGCGTTGCCAAGGGCTAAAATAGAAGTCAGTTCTATTTTTGACGCAGATCGCGCTGCAAGTCCTGCCTCTCCCATCTCCTCATTTGTTTATAGAAGTAGGTACCCACGTGCAATCTCCTCATTGGTTATACTGACTGAAAGACGAACGAGGTTGGTAGCGGTAATGCACCTAATTTATGAAAGTTGCGTTTCGCTTTAGAAAGTCAAGAGAAGAAAAAGCCTGGAAGGAGGAGAGATGACTAGAAACGATTCGGTTGACCATTTTATGTGTGGATTTATTGTCGGAGTAGAGGACCTTGTGCATTTCAGGTAAAATAACAACTCAATGTTTATATCCCAGGACAAATTAGCTAGCAACAGCAAGCTAGCTAAATAAAACAAATTAGCTAGCAAGTGCAAGCTAGCTAAATTGCCATAAATGTTTAATTATTTTTCGACCTGTCCCCAAATTAATGTTATTGGTTCAGAGTTTGTTTTGATATATTAACCTACGTGTCGTGATCGCATTCGGTGTGGGGAGACAAAATACATTTATGCACACGATGGCGCACGCGCGCAGCCGGTTTGGTTTCCGTGTTACAGTGACTTACGGGTCCTTTTCCAACAATGCCGAGTTAAAGATAAAAAATAAATAAAATTGAAATAGTGAGACGAGGAATAAATACACAATGAACATAGGTAGGGGTAAAGTCACCAGGCAACAGTATAGATAGTAAATAGACTGAGCTGTAGTGTGTGTGTGCCCCCCACATGCGTGGCGTCAGTATGCATGTGTGCGCATGTGTGTGGGCGTATGTAGTGTGTGAGTCAATGCAGGTAGTCCGGGTAGCCATTTGATTAGCTATTTAGCAGTCTTGTTTAGCAGTTATGGCTTGGGTGTAAAAGCTGTTCAGGATCCTGTTGGATCCTCCCGTGCGGTAGCAGAGAGCACAGTCTATGCCTCTGACACTGCCTGGTATAGAGGTCCAGAGGGGTATGTACTCTAAAGCTTCAGTTAACATCACATTCCAGCTCAGGCTTCATCCGTACTACGATGGTAGATATTGCTCATACACCTTCCGCCAAGTCTGTCGCACATAGCTAGTCGAAGGCCGAACTATCTTGACTTGCTGCAATGATGCAGCAAGTCAAGATGCTCACAATGGTGCAGCTATAGAACTTTGAGGATCTGAGAGCCCATGCCAAATATTTTCAGCATCCTGAGTGGGAAGAGGCGCTGTCATGCCCTCTTCACAGCTGTGTGGGTGTATGTGACCCATGCTATTTCCTTAGTGATCTGGACACTGAGGAACTTGAAGCTCTCGACCCGCTCCACTACAGCCCCATCGATGTGGATGGGGTGTGCTTACCACTCCGTTTCCTGTAGTCCTAATAGGTCTTCCTGACATTAAGGGAGAGGTTGTCTTCTTGGCACCACACTGGCAGGTCTCGAACCTCCTTCCTATAGGTTGCCTTGTAGTTGATCAGTCCTACCACCATCGTGTCGTCAGCAAACCTGATGGTGTTGGAGTCGTGCATGGCCACACAGTCATGGGTGAACAGTAAGTACGGGAGGGGACTAAGCGTACACCCGAGGGGCCCCCGTGTTGATTGCCAACCTTCACTGCCTGGATGTGTCACATCAGGAAGTCCAGGATCCAGTTGCAGATTAAGGTGTTTAGTCCCAGGGTCCTGAGCTTGGAGGGGACCACCATAGTACCACCATAGTAGCTGGTTGGCTATTTCGTCTGGCCCCGCGGCCTTGCGAATGTTAACCTGTTTAAAAGTTTTAATCACATCAGCTATGGAGAGCGAGATCAAAGTCATCCGGAACAGCTGGTGCTCTTATTGCATTATTCAGTGTTGCTTGCCTAGGAAGTGAGCATAGAAGGCCTTTAACTCATCTGGTAAACTCTCGTTGCTGGGCAGCTCGCGGTTGGGTTTCCCTTTGTAATACATGATAGTTAGCAAGCCCTGGCTCATCCGTCAAGCATCAGAGCCGGTGTATCATGATTCAATCTTAGTCCTATATTGACCCTTTTCCTGTTTGTTCGCTCGTCAGAGGTCATAGCAGGATTTCTTATTGTCCGACTGGCAGGTCTACGAAACAGTCCTGTTGCGTAGCATCCGCTTCATCTGACCACTTCCGTATTGAGCGTCACTGGTACTTCCTGTTGGAGTTTTTGCTTGTAAGCAGGAGGGTCGTGTTATGGTCTGATTTGCCAAAGGGAAGGTGAGGGAGGGCCTTGTATGAGTTTCTGTGTGTGGACTAAAGGTGATCTAGAGTTGTGTCGCCTCTTGATGCACAGGTGACATGCTGGTAAAAATGAAGTAAAAGGGATTTCAGTTCCCCTGCAATAAAAACCCCGGCCACAAGAAACGGCACCTCTGAATTTGCATTTTCCTGTTTGCTTATGGCCTTATACAACTCAGAGTGCGGTCTTAGTGCCAGCATCGGTTTGTGGTGGTAAATAAACAGCTACAAAAAAATATAGATGAAAACTCTCTTGGTAAATAGTATGGTCTACAGCTTATCATGAGTTATTCTAACTCAGGCGAACAAAAACTTGAGATTGTCTTAATGTTAGAAATTGCAAACCAGCTGTTATTAACAAAGGAGACACACCCCTCCACCATTTGTCTTACCCGAGTCTGCCATCCAGTCGACAATACATAGAAAAGCCAGCGAGATATAAAGTGCATTGGGAAAGTATTCAGACCCCTTGACTTTTTCCACATTTTGTTGTTTTTCATCAATCAACACACACACACACACACACACACACCCCATAATTACAAAGCAAAAACAGGTTCAGAATGTTTTGCACATTTACTAAAAATAAAAACAGAAATTTCACATTTACATAATTACTCAGACCCTTTACTCAGTACTTTGTTGAAACAACTTTGACAGTGATTACAGCCTTGAGACTTCTTGGGTAGGCTACAAACTTGGCACTACTGTATTTGGGGAGTTTCTCCCATTCTTCTCTGCAGATCCTCTCAAGCTCTGTCAGGTTGGATGGGGAGCGTCGCTGCTGAGCTATTTTCAAGTCTCTCCAGAGATGTTCGATCAAGTCCTGGCTCTGGCTGGGCCACTCAAGGACATTCAGAGATTTGTCCCGAAGCCACTCCTGTGTTGTCTAGGCTGTGTGCTTAGGGTCCTTGTACTGTTGGAAGGTGAACCTTCGCCCCAGTCCGAGGTCCTGAGCAGGTTTTCATTGAGAATCTCTCTGTACTTTGATACGTTCATCTTTCCCTCTACCTGACTAGTCTCCCTGCCTCTGAAAAACATCCCCAGAGCATGATACTGTCACCACAATGCTTCACCATACGGATAGTGCCAGGTTTCCTCCAGATGTGACGCTTGGCCAAAGAGTTCAATCTTGGTTTCATCAGACCAGAGAATCTTGTTTCTCATGGTCTGAGAGTCCTTTAGGTGCCTCTTTGGCAAACTCCAAGCAGGCGGTCATGTGCCTTTTACAGAAGAGTGGCTTCCGTCTGGCCACTCTACCATAAAGGCCTGATGCTGTAGAGATGGTTGTCCTTCTGGAAGGTTTTACTACAGGTGGACTCCAATCAAGTTGCAGACACATCTGAATCAATTTTGAGTCTCAAAGCAAAGATTCTGAATACTTATGTTATTAAGGTATTTCAGTAGTTTTTTATTTAAACCATTTTAGAATAAGGCTGTAACGTAACAAAATGTGGAAGGGAAGAGGTCTGAATACTTTCCAAATGCACTGTAGAGCTATGTCCTCCTTCAGCCACGACTCGAGAAACATAGGATATTACAAATGTTTTTCTCCAAAAATGAACACTCACTCAAGTAATCAAATACTAACGTCTGTTTGGATATCTGGATAACCGTTCCCATCCCTAACAGAGATGATCTAACATCCAGTATACGTACTAAACTGGTTTCACTTCCACAGCCATTGGATACCGATTGTGTCTTGTTCAGGGGTATCACTATGGTGTTGAAGTGAGCAACATTTGCTTTCTGGAGCATCTGGCCCAGTTGTCCACCAGTCCTGGGGATGAGATGGTAAAAAGACCCAGGAACAAGGATAAATAGAGGAGACCCTAAGAGACTGAGTGTCAGTGGCCTGGATTAGACGCACTCCATTTAACCCTGACAATGGAGCCATTAGGCCAAACCTTTCTCTTTCAGCACGGCCTGGGGGGCATACACACTCCTTCAATAGACTGGGATGGGGTACATACTATATCGGCAGACTACAGGCTACATACTACACTGGCAGACTACTATACTGTAAATGGTGATCACATCACACACACGCACTAGTATTGCACGGTATACCGAAACGGTGGTACTTTATAGATCAAAAAATAAAATATATGCAGATTTTCAAAGTATTGTCACAAAAAAACGTTATTAATTCACTTCGTGTCCCTCGCCACCAAAAATTCATTACCTTCCTCTCCCTCTCCTCCCGTATGGTTTCCACTAGATTCCATAGCCACATTCTGCTATGGGAATGATATGATTACTTTCTTCAAGAACAGATTGCTTCTTCTATGCAAATATTATTGATCAGTACAATCAAAGAATATGTTCTCTTAGCAGATAATTCCTAAATGGAAGGGATTGGTTGTCCTCTGTAGCCCCATGAAATCAGTTAAAACAAGCTCAATGCATGCACAAACTCCTATTGAATAACAGGACAGTATGCATCGTGAAGACCGAGGCTACGTCTTGATTTACACAGTTTATCAATAGAGACTTAACATTCAAATAAATGAATGCCATTATGTTGTTCTGCAGTTTGTTATTACTAATCTAAGTCAAATTGATTGTATAATTGATTCATTAATGTCTGTCTCAAAAACATTTACATAAAAATGTCATGATATTGAACTCAAGAGGCCCAACGATTGAACACAGAAGCAGCGGAGTTTCTGTTTGGATCAAGTGCCATACTTTGGATAATACGGCTTGTTTTTTTTGTTGTGGTATCATTTTGGTATTGTGATGGTATCGTGATACTAAACCTGCTATCGAAGTCAAAATTCTAGTATCGTGAAAACACATATGCACACGGACATACATACATTTACACAAACAACAGGTTCACGTCTCACACACCAACGCACAGATACATAATACACATGGTGTGGTCAGGGACAAGAGGACAATTAGGGTCTCCATGTATGTCAATAATATCCCGTTATGACGGGGCGATCCACTGGAAATCGGAATGTATGGTTTACGATGTCCGATGTCCATGTCCCAAATTGCAGCCTATTCCCTATGGCACACTATTTTTTACCAAGGCTCATACAAAAGCATTGCACTACATAGGGAATAGGGTGCCAGTTGAGACGCAACCCATCTTAGAGAGCCAGAGGACAACTCGAAGAGAAACCACCCACAGTCTTGTTTTTGTAAAGGAGTGTCCAACAGTCCATGTTGCACTATTACAAAACCAGAACGCTTCTTTACACAAGAGAACTCAAGGTGGGGTCCATAGGGCTCTGGTCAAAGGTAGTGCACTATATAGGGAATAGGGTGCCATTTGGGACACAGCCAAAGCAGAAACACATTCAAGTGGAGATGTCCAAACACGGAGGTTGCATTTGCCGTTTTTGCGTGAGAGAGACAGCGAATCCAGAACCAATCTGCTAATGCAGAAAGAGGGAGAAAGAGAGGGTGGGGGAAAGGGGGGTAGAGAGAGTAGAGAGAGAGAGAGTAAGAGTGAGAGAGAGATATGGGGAGAGAGACGGGGGGAGGAGGGGGGAAAGGGAGAGCTCCTCTAAGCTCAATTGCTCTCACGAGCCAGAAACGCCACACTGTTTTTTCCACATTATACGTAAATTGGGGTCTAAAGTAAAGGATGTAGGCTCAATCATTTAGGTAACTTATAAACATACACTGACCCTTAGGTACGTGCATAGACAAATCAGACACTAGTATACGTGGCAATGCACACAACCTTCAGACACATGCCACATCAAGCCAATCTTCTTTCCAACAAAAGGCACTTACTAACATACTGTACAGACAGACTAAACTCAACCGTCAGACAGACATACTGCCATACTTCGCTCACACACACAAACAAAACCTCCCATGGAACTCTGCTGCCTACATGGAGACCAAATCACTGTCCACTTGAACAAATTGATCACTAGACACCTTAAACAATATCACTATAAATAATGCCACTTTAAATAATCTTTGCTTATCTTACATTACTCATATCATATGTAAACTCAGCCAAAAAAGAAACATCCTGTCACTGTCAACTGCGTTTAGTCTCAGCAAACTTAACATGTGTAAATATTTGTATGAACATAACAAGATTCAACAACTGAGACATAAACTGAACAAGTTCCACAGACATGTGGCTAACAGAAATGTTATAATGTGTCCCTGAACAAAGGGGGGGGTCAAAATCAAAAGTAACAGTCAGTATCTGGTGTGGCCACCAGCTGCATTAAGTACTATAGTGCATCTCCTCCTCATGGACTGCAACAGATTTGCCAGTTCTTGCTGTGAGATGTTACCCCACTTTTCCACCAAGGCACCTGCAAGTTCCCGGACATTTCTGGGGGGAATGGCCCTAGCCCTCACCCTCCAATCCAACAGGTCCCAGACGTGCTCAATGGGATTGAGATCCGGGCTTTTCGCTGGCAATGGCAGAACACTGACATTCCTGTCTTCCAGGAAATCACGTACAGAACGATGGAGGGTCATGTCAGGGTGAGCCTGCAAGAAAGGAGGAGGATGTCTTCCATGTAACGCACAGCGTTGAGATTGCCTGCAATGACAACAAGCTCAGTCCGATGATGCTGACACACCGCCCCAGACCATGACGGACCCTCCACCTCCAAATCGATACCGCTCCAGAGTACAGGCCTCGATGTAACGCTCATTCCTTTGACGATAAACGCGAATCCGACCATCACCCCTGGTGAGACAACCTAGTCTGTGAAGAGCACTTTTTGCCAGTCCTGCCTGGTCCAGCGACGGGGGGTTTGTTCCCATAGGCAACGCTGTTGCCGGTGATGTCTGGTGAGGACCTGCCTTACAACAGGCCTACAAGCCCTCAGTCCAGCCTCTCTCAGCCTATTGTGGACAGTCTGAGCACTGATGGAGGGATTGTGCGTTCCTGGTGTACCTGTCCCGCAGGTGTGATGTTCGGATGTACCGATCCTGTGCAGGTGTTGATACACGTGGTCTGCCACTGCGAGGACGATCAGCTGTCCGTCCTGTCTCCCTGTAGCGCTGTCTTAGGCGTCTCACAGTATGGACATTGCAATTTATTGCCCTGGCCACATCTGCAGTCCTCATGCCTCCTTGCTGCATGCCTAAAGCACGATCACGCAGATGAGCAGGGACCCTGGGCATCTTTCTTTTGGTGTTTTTTAGAGTCAGTAGAAAGGCCTCTTTAGTGCATGTTCATCAATTGTTTACGGTTTATTAAAAAATCATGGGAAATAGTGTTTAAAACCTTCACAATGAAGATCTGTGAAGCTCTTTGGATTTTTACGAATTATCTTTGAAAGACAGGGTCCTGAAAAAGGGGTGTTTCTTTTTTTGCTGAGTTTATATACTGTATTTTATACCATCTATTGCACCTTGCCTATGCCGCTCAGCCATCGCTCATCCATATATTTATATTCTCATTCACCCCTTTTAGATTTGTTGGGGAACTGTTAGATTACTTGTTAGACATTACTGCACTGTCAGATCCAGAAGAACAAGCATTTCGCTACACTCACATTAACATCTGCTAACCATGTATATGTGACAAAGAACATTTTATTTGATTTTGATTTGATGCCCCACGCTCACCTCTCCCTACCCTCCGATTCACCAAAACGACTTGGAGTTACATTGTTTTTCATCTCACGGTAGCTTCTCTTCTATCGGTATCTCCCTACAGTCTCTCTCCCTAATCAACTATCAATCAGAGCCATGCTGGGCTGGGCTGGGCTAGGGACTAGACTGCCACAGATGAGATCCACAGGGGACTGCAGGAGTTGATGAGACTGAGGAGCTCGGCGTGGTGCCCTTCTGCCCTGGCGCCTGGATAGATACACTTATGCAAACATACACAAACACAGGCACGTACACATCCTAACATGAATGTGCACATGCAAAGGAGACAGACACACACGCAATATACTTGTACACACACACCATTGTGGAGCTTACAGGGCCATCCATTTACACCAGCCAATATACTCACTAATGAGATTGACTTGACTGCACACAAGACCCAGGCATACGGTACAGTCAAGTACAGCCAGGCAATCTCCTGCTTCTAAGCCCCCGTCTAAAGACAGAAATCAATGGAGACAGTAGGCTGATGTACAGTGAGATTGTTTGACTGTAGACTTGGCTAGGAACATGAGATTTTAAGCCACTGAGGTGAGAGAACAGAAGGATAGGAGGAGTGTGTGTTGGGTGGGGAGGGGTTTACGCTGTTCATTACGTGTGATTTTTCTCTCGTGAGTTGTCTCGCTCTCCTCCTGCACCCCAACACATACCAAGGCCCCGCTCCCTGCCACTCGAGGCAGCTGTTCCTCGAGGCTTGACCTCTCGCATGCAGTCAACGTACCGTCAAGGAGAAACAGATTCTTCTAAACAAGATGTTGGAGAAAACGATTCTGTATTTCCACTTTGTTTACAAATCCACGTTTTCTATGTTATACTATTACATTTGTCCATCTTATTCTCTTCAAAACACTAGTTAGCAAGATGTCTGTGCCTACAAAATTATTTTGCCACTCATGATAAATCTAAATCTTTCATTGTGAACTTAGGGCGTCGACACACATAGTTCTCAGCTATAGTTCGAATCAGTTTTATTATTTGTTACATTGTAGTTTTTTTATTTGGGCAGGTTGGTTTCACATTGCCAAATGTCTAATGAACTAAAATGCCTAAACAAAATGCTCACGTTAAATCCATCTATGATTATCAAGAAGCATAACTTGTGTCCCAAACTTCCTATTACTTTGTCTTTGGTCTTCCAACAACACGTGGGAGGAGTCTGCTCTAACTGTGACGTGAATAGCCCATATTCAGTAGCCTATATCCTCTGCGCTTATATTCAGCAGCCTATATTCAAGAGCCTATATCCTCTGCGCTTATATTCAGTAGCCTATATTCTGCGCCGCTACTCAGAATGTTTCAGAGATATCAACAGGGTCCGCTTCAGAGCCATCCACATTGCAATAAAAGTATTCTTCCATTTACTTAGCGATGTCAACTGCAGTTATTCAATTCCGAGTTGCCGCCGTGTGCCAGAGGAGAAGTCTGCTGCTCTGCAGGATGTTTCAAGGATGGGGTCCAACAACGCAGCAAGAGGCGCAATCCGTGTGCGGAATATCTTCAAACAAATAAATCAAATCTAATTTTAAATGTGTCAAATGCGGCGAATACAACAGGTGTAGACGTTAGAGTGAAATGCTTACTTACAAGCCCTTAACCAACAATGCTTTAAGAAGTTAAGAATAAAAATAGAAAACAAATAATTAAACAGTAGCAGTAAAATAACAATAGGGAGGGTATATACAGCGGGTACAGGTACAGAGTCAATGTGTGGGGGGCACCAGATAGTCAAGGTAATATGTAGGTAGAGTTAAAGTGACTATGCATAGATAATAAACAGAGAGTAGCAGCAGAGTAAAAGAGGGGTCTGTGTAGCCCTTTGATTAGCTGTTCAGGAGTCTTATGGCTTGGGGGTAGAAGTTGTTAAAAAGCCTTTTGGACCTAGACTTGGCGCTCCGGTACCGCTTGACATGCAGTAGCAGAGAGTACAGTCTATGACCAGGGTGGCTGGAGTCTGACACTTTTTAGGGCCTTCCTTCCTCTGACACCGCCTGGTATAGAGGTCCTGGATGGCAGGAAGCTTGGCCCCAGTGATTTACTGGGCCATTCGCACTACCCTCTGTAGTGCCTTGCGGTCAGAGGCAGAGCAGTTGCCATACCAGGCAGTGATGCAACCTGTCAGGATACTCTCGATGGTGCAGCTGTAGAACCTTTTGAGGATCTGAGGACCCATGCCAAATCTTTCAGTCTCCTGAGGGGGAATAGGCTTTGTCGTGCCCTCTTCACGACTGTCTTTGTGTGTTTGGACCATGATAGTTTGTTGGTGATGTGGACACCATGGAACTTGAAGCTCTAAATTTGCTCCATTGCAGCCCCGTCGATGAGAATGGGGGCGTGCTCGGTCCTCCTTTTTCCTGTAGGCCACAATCATCTCTTTTGTCTTGATCACGTTGAGGGAGAGGTTGTTGTCCTGGCACCACACAGCCAGATCTCTGACCTCCTCCCTATAGGCTGTCTCATCGTTGTCAGTGATCAGGCCTATCACTGTTGTGTTATTGTGTTAAACTTGATGATGGTGTTGTGCCTGGCCACGCTGTCATGAGTGAATAGGGAGTACAGGAGGGGACTGAGCACGCACCCAGAGGGGCGCCCATGTTGAGGATCAGCGGATGTATTATTACCTACCCTTACCACCTGGGGGCAGCCCATCAGGAAGTCCAGGATCCAGTTGCAGAGGGAGGTGTTTAGTCCCAGGGTCCTTAGCTTAGTGATTAGCTTTGAGGGCACTATGGTGTTGAGCACTGAGCTGTCAATAAATAGCATTCTCACATAAGTGTTCCCTTTGTCCAGGTGGGAAAGGGCAGTGTTGAGTGCAATAGAGATTGCATCATCTGTGGATCTGTTGGGGCGGTATGCAAATTGGAATGGGTCTAGGGTTTCTGGATAATGGTGTTGATGTGACCCATGACCAGCCTTTCAAAGCATTTCATGGCAACAGATGTGAGTGCTACGGGTCGGTAGTCATTTAGGCAGGCTATCTTAGTGTTCTTGGGCACAAGTACTATGGTGGTCTGCTTGAAACATGTTGGTTTAACAGACTCAGTCAGGGACAGGTTGAAAATGTCAGTGAAGACACTTGCCAGTTGATCAGCGCATGCTCGGAGTACACGTCCTGGCAATCCGTCTGTTCCTGCGGCCTTGTGAATGTTGACCTGTTTTAAGGTCTTACTCACATCGACTACGGAGAACGTAAACACAGTCGTCCGGAACAGCTGACGCTCTCATGCATGTTTCAGTGTTACCTGCCTCGAAGCGATCATATAAGTAATTTAGCTCGTCTGGTAGGCTCGTGTCACTGGGCAGCTCGCGGGTGTGCTTCCCTTTTGTAGTCTGTAATGGTTTGCAAGCCCTGTCACATCCGACGAGCGTCGGAACCGGTGTAGTACGATTCAATCTTAGTCCTGTATTGACGCTTTGCCTGTTTGATGGTTCGTCGGCGGGCATAGCGGGATTTCTTACAAGCTTCCGGGTTAGAGTCCCGCTCCTTGAAAGTGGCAGCTATAACCCACACATGTATCAATCTGATTGATTGATTGTGTTCTGCAGTAAGCAGACTGAGGTGTATAACTGTGGCTCCTTCCACCTTCAAAGAATAGGCAAGAGGGCCAACCAAGGAGAATAGTAAGACAATTCATTATTTCTATAACTACGCTGTATTGTTTGTCCTCGTGTGTCTGTGCATGTTTTTCAGCATAAAAGTACTCTGCAGCCACTTAGTGTGGACACCAGGTGAGGCCACACACAGATTCCTGTTGAACACTGTCTCTTTAACTACCTTATTTTCTCAATAACAGTCTTTCACTTCATCCTTCTCTCCCCTTCTCCCTAAATCCTCTAGGTTATATCAGCTGTGTCGGTGAACCCCTCCCTCATCTGAACTGGCAACATAAGAGGGCACAGCAGTGAGTCCGAGGTCACTTGGTCGAGTCAGCAGGAAGTATTATTAAAGAGACGCTTTACATTGAAATACAGATATGTGTTTTGCATTTCACCACCTTGATGATGATGATGATGATGATGATGATGATGATGATGACGATGACTGACCGTGTTAGAATAAAATAAAACAAAACAAGGCTTAAACTCTCTCTCTCATTTCTGAGGGTATGCTTTGATGTGAGAGAGGATGCCAAACCCCAGTCCCGTCATCGCCACCTCACCCGCTCGTAAGATATCTTTCTTTCTTTTTTCTTCTTCTCTCTCTCTCTCTCTCGGAGGACCTGAGCATTAGGACCATTCCTCAAGGCCTACCTGGCCTGATGACTCCTTGATGTCCCGAGTCCACCTGGCCGTGCTGCTTCTCCAGTTTCAACTGTTCTGCCTGTTTTATGAACATTTTAAAATCTTGTCCATGTTCTGTTATAATCTGCACCCGGCACAGCCAGAAGAGGACTGGCCACCCCTCACAGCCTGGTTCCTCTAGGTTTCTTCCTAGGTTTTGGCCTTTCTAGGGAGTTTTTCCTAGCCACCGTGCTTTTACACCTGCATTGCTTGCTGTTTGGGGTTTTAGGCTGGGTTTCTGTACAGCACTCTGTGACATCAGCTGATGTAAGGGGGGCTTTATAAATAAATTTGATAACCTTCGGGCCGACTGGGAGTCCAAGGCTGGTTAGGAGACACCACTTGAGAAACGATTATGTAATTGTGATGAACTGAGAGAATAGGGTAGCACTGTGATTCATTAATAATATGCTGTCTTCCCTGCTCCTCTGCGCTTACTACCTCTTTCCCTTTAACACCTCCCTCGCCACCTCTTTCTTCCTGTTTTTATAATGCACACCAGATGTGCATTGAAGTACAGATTGAACTTGTATTTATAATATATTACAATATTTATAATGCATGTATTATGTATTTATAACACTTGGATAATGAACTTCTTTCAATAAAGCATTTCACATTCTCTACTGGTTGAAATTAATCCTCATTTGATTAAATATTACTCCTATCCTGTGTTTATCAGATTAATGCAGATGAAGGATATTAGTTAGAGATTTTAGAGTATTTACATGATGCATAGGAAGTGTAGTGTACGGTTTTTGTATGAATTACAAATTAGACTAACCAGTTAAATCCTGTTTCTAGTATATTGCATAGTTACAATGTCTACCGTTGATGTCCCAGGAACAGGATTGGTGAACACTGTTGAAGTGTATAACTGTAATACATACATGCAGACACAGCATCATTCAAAGACTGGAATTTGATACTCCTGGTTTTGGATATGACTGAAAGAAAATCTCAAAAGACATTCATACCTGAACTGCACCTTTATTTGCAAAGGTAGAGTACATGATCAGTGAATATATTAAATGTACAGGCTACAATGTGGGGATCTCATGCATGGTAATAACTACATGTATATTTGCTGGTTGTTTCAAGAGTCCCTAAAATAGTCCCTAAAACACCAGAATTACAATTTAATACTCATGTCACAACACCCATGAAGCTAACCAGCTAACGTAGCTGGCTAATGTGCAATAGATGGTATAAAATACAGTATATAAACTCAGCAAAAAAAAGAAACGTCCCTTTTTCAGGACCCTGACTAGCTTGCTAAATCACAATTTCCGTAAATGTACTTTATGACAAAAAAAAATATGCATAATCATTTGTCTCCACATTAACTAACATATTCCTCTCAACTGTACATGTTTTGCATGATTTGTTATGACGTTACAGTGCCTTGTCCTACAGTGCCTTGCAAAAGTATTCATCCCTCTTGGCACTTTTCCTATTTTGTTGCATTACAACCTGAAATTTAAATGGATTTTCATTTGGATTTCATGTAATGGACACACAAAATAGTCAAAATTGGTGAAATGAAAAATAAAATACTTGTTTAAAAAAAAAATGATACAACAATTAAAGTGTATATGTATTCACCCATTTTGCTATGAAGCCCCTAAATAAGATCTGATGCAACCAATTACCTTCAGAAGTCACATAATTAGTTAAAGTCCACCTGTGTGCAATTTAAGTATCACATGATCTGTCACATGATCTCAATATATATACACACACACCTGTTCTGAAAGGCCCCAGAGTCTGCAACACAACTAAGCGAGGGGCACCACAAAGCAAGCGGCACCATGAAGACCAAGGAGCTCTCCAAACAGGCCAGGGACAAAGTTGTGGAGAAGTTAGGATCAGAGTTGGGTTATACAAAATACATCCCAAGGAACAACATTACATCCATTATTAAAAAATGGAAATATTGTACCACAACAAACCTGCCAAGAGAGGGCTGCCCACCAAAACTCACAGACCTGGCAAGGAGGGCATTAATCAGAGAGGCAACAAAGAGACCAAAGATAACCCTGAAGGAGATGCAAAGCTCCACAGAGGAGATTGGAGTATCTGTCCATAGGACCACTTTAGGCCGTACACACTGGGCTTTACGGAAGAGTGGCCAGAAAAAAATCTATTGCTTAAAGAACACGTTTGGTGTTCACCAAAAGGCATGTGGGAGACTCCCCAAACATATGTAAGAAGGTATTCTGGTCAGATGAGACTAATATGTAGCTTTTTGGCCATCAAGGAAAACGTATGTCTGGCGCAAACCCAACACCTCTCATCACACCGAGAACACCATCCCCACAGTGAAGCATGGTGGTGGCAGTATCATGTTGTGGGGATGTTTTTCCATCGGCAGGGACTGGGAAACTGGTCAGAATTGAAGGAATGATGGATGGCGCTAAATACAGGGAAATTCTTAAGGGAAACATGTTTCAGTCTTCCAGAGATTTGAGACTGGGACAGAGGTTCACCTTCCAGCAGGACAATGACCCTAAGCATACTGCTAAAGCAACACTTGTGTGGTTTAAGGGGAAACATTTAAATGTCTTGTAATGGCCTAGTCAAAGCCCAGACCTCAACTCAATTGAGAATCTGTGGTATGACTTAAAAGATTGCTGTACACCAGTGGAACCCATCCAACTTGAAGGAGTTGGAGTAGTTTTGCCTTGAAGAATGGGTAAAGATCCCAATAGCTGGATCTGCCAAGCTTATAGACACATACCCCAAGAGACTTGCAGCTGTAATTGCTGCAAAAGGTGGCTCTACAAAGTATTGACTTTGGGGGTGTGAATAGTTATGCATGCTCAAGTTCAATTTTTTTGTCTTATTTCTTGTTTGTTTCACAATAAAAAATATTTTGCATCTTCAAAGTGGTAGGCATGCTGTGTAAATCAAATGATACAAACCCCCCAAAAATGTATTTTAATTCCAGGTTGTAAGGCAAAAAAAAAAAAGAAAAATGCCAAGGGAGTGAATACTTTCGCAAGCCACTGTATATACGCACACACTCACACTCTGATGGCCAACCTCGTTCATGTTCACACTCCCTAGTGAGTGATTTCTGAGCAGCGCCACATCGACCAGTGTTTTCCAATAGTGCCAGCTGTCGGTTATACAGCTGATTAGTCTTATTTTCAGCCGAGTACTTTTTCTACTTAACTAGACTCCTTTACAATTCGCTAGTCAGGAAAAAGTCTGCAGAGCCCTGTCCCGCTAAAATGAACAATATGGCTCCTGTCACTCACAAAATCAGCAATGACAGGAAACACTGCTGGTTTGACAGTCTGCTGTCTGTCCTGCCTTTCGATACCTGGGTGGGTGTGCGCGCTCTGGTTGCAGTCAAAATCTACTTAGCCTATTGTTTTCTGGCACATACATTTATTTTCTTTATATGTGCAGGGTCTGGGGCCAGTAAAAACATGTCGGGCCAGTGGATCTTGTCAGTCACTGGCCCGACAGGGTCCTTCCAGTTCAACATTTACCTGCTCTGTTGAAGTCTACCATTGAAAACTACACACGTAAATGTAATGCTTTGTATTTGAGTAAAATGATTGGCCGTTCATTCAAGCACCACCACGCTCCCGCGATTCACTTCTCCGAGCACTCGAGCAATACATGAGTTGATGCCTTCACACAGCATACAAGCTGTCCAGAGCAAAAATAAGTGCCCATCAATCTACTCGCTGAGCCTATTTCTTTTTGAGAAAGTGATTTACAAAAGTAAATCATCAATAGTGAACACACCAGCAATATACTGGCTACTGTTGATAGTCTGAAAAAAAGCAAGCTACAAAAAGACACCAAGCATTCGTCTTGGCTAGTCTACTGTAGCCATGTCAATATATTTTTTTTTACGTTCGGGATACTTTGGGATTTTGGCAATGAAGCCCTTTATGTACTTCCCCAGAGTCAGATGAACTCATGGATACAATTTTTATGTCTCTACATCCACTATGAAGGAAGTTAAGAGGTAGTTTCACAAGCCAGTGCTAACTAGCGTTCGCGCAATGACTGGAAGTCTGTTGTATCTACTAACATGCTAGCAGTTACCATAGACTTCCAGTCTTGCGCTAACACTAGTTAACAAATGCGCTAATGCTATTAAACTTCTTAGGGATAGGCGTCCCGCCTTGTGTCACAATTGCAGATTTTAGAGAAACAACAAATGTTGGTACATAAGTGTCTCTGCTGAAAGCTTAAATTCTTGTTAATATAACTGCACTGTCCAATTTACAGCAGCTATTACTGCAAAGAAATGCTATGCTATTGTTTGAGGAGAGCTCCTAACAACAAAACACTGAGATAACACTTCTGACAGTGAAATGTGTACTTAAATCAGAACAAGATTTCAGAATATATCATCCAAAAGGGTCCCAGAGATAACATGAAGTGTTATTTTGTTAAATAAAATAATTTTCCATATCCTATAAAGGTCCATATAGCATGCACAATCGATTTTGTATTTCCACTCATTCAATTTGCAAAGAAAGGAATCTGTGAAAATCGAACCCTGCTTCAACCAGTCAAATCACGTTCGTATTTATTCCTGAGATCCTAGAACGTAACCAGACTTCACTATATCAATTTAGTCAGAGAGCGACGCCTTCATGGCACGACGATGATGCGGTCTTTACTTGATCGACTGTAACTTTGTCAAATAAGCACCAAATCGGGGTCAAACAAAGCTAGCTATATAGCCAATGAGCTGGGCTTTACGGCAGTGAAGCTTCACTCCTTTCGCAAAATGTAGCTGCTAACCTTGTGCGACAGCAAGCCTTTTCCTTTTGGATGAAAAATTATAAGAATATGGATAGTTATGAAGTTATGAAAACTGGTTGTTTTGCAAATGTTGAACTTATAATATGGCTACTTATACTGGAAAAGCTAAATCAAAGTCCAAGTATACAGATTTCACGATATTCTTGCCGAAAAATGTAATGTGAATGTCTCTTTCACGATTTGCCCAAATGTAACTGGGTGACTTCTTACTAAATATCATGTCGTTTGCTCATACTTCAAGTTATCCGTCTGAAACTTTGTACATACACTGCTGCCATCTTGTGGACACCATCGGAATTACAACCAGAGTGATGGCTAGATGTGAGACCTTTCTGTTGCATTTCAACAAAAGAATATATATATTTTTATTCTCTTCTACCAGATATATTGTGTTATATTCTCCTACATTCAATTCACATTTCCACAAACTTCAAAGTGTTTCCTTTCAAATGGTACCAAGAATATGCATATCCTTGCTTCAGGGCCTGAGCTACAGGCAGTTCAATTTAGGCATGTCATTTTAGGTGAAAATTGAAAAAAAGGGGGCAATCCCTAAGCAACTTCCTTCAAACTGCACACAGAGACATAACAATGGTATACATGAGCTGATCTGACTCTAGGGAAGTAGATAAAGGGCTTTATTGCCAAAATCCTAAAGTATCCCTTTAAATGGGCAGCGTCCTATTTTCCTAAATCTTCTCAAAATGACATACTTTAGAAACAGAAATGAATGCAATTAATACAATGAAATTCTAAAGAATAATGACTTGCTAAATTATATTACACCGCTTTTTAAAACACATCATAACCAAATGTAGCCTATTAATAGCTGAATATAGAGAGGAAGCATACCAACCTATAAATGTGAAGCATTTATTTGGGATGCAATTCCTGAGGCTGGTAACTCTAATGAACTTATACTTTGCAGCAAAGGTATTGCTGGGTCTTCCTTTCCTGTGGCGGTCCTCATAAGAGCAAGTTTCATCATGGCGCTTGATGGTTTTTGCGACACTACTTGAACATTTCCAGATTGACTGACCTTCATGTCTTAAAGTAATGATGGACTGTCATTTCCAACCACCGTGTCTTTATGAGACGCAGAGTAGGTGAACAGATGATCTCCGCATGTGTGCTTCCCACTGAAGCATGGAGGAGGTGGTGTGATGGTGTGTTGGTGGTTCTCGGTGACACGGTCTGATTTATTTAGAATTCAAGGCACACTTAACCAGCATGGCTACCACAGCATTCTGCAGCGATACGCCATCCTATCTGGTTTGCGCTTAGTGGGACTATAATTCATTTTCCGACAGTACAATGACACAACACACCTCCAGGCTGTGTAAGGGCTATTTGACCAAGAAGGAGAGTGATGAGTGCTGCATCAGATCACCTGGCCTCCACAATCACCTGACCTCAACCCAATTGAGATGGTTTGGGATGAGATGGACCGCAGAGTGAAGGAAAATCAGCCAACAAGTGCTCAGCATGTGTGGAATCTCCTTCAAAACTGTTTGAAAAGCATTCCTCATTTAATTTAATTTTTATTTAACCAGGTAGGCCAGTTGAGAACAAGTTCTCATTTACAACGGCGACCTGGCCAAGATAAAGCAAAGTAGTGCGACAAACAAAACAAAGTTACACATGGGATAAACAAACATACAGCCAATAACACAATAGAACAATCTATAAACAGTGTATGCAAATGTAGTAAGATTAGGGAGGTAAGGCAATAGTGGCGAAATAATTACAATTTAGCAATTAACACTGGAGTGATAGATGTGCAGAAGATGAATGTGCAAGTAGAGATACTGGGGTGCAAAAGAGCAAAAAATAATAATAATATGGAGATGAGGTAGTTGGGTGGGCTATTTACAGATGGGCTGTGTACAGGTGCAATGATCGGTAAGCTGATCTAACAGCTGACGCTTAAAGTTAGAGAGGGAGATAAGGTTCCAGCGATTTTTGCAATTCGTTCCAGTCATTGGCAGCAGAGAACTGGAAGGAACGGTGGCCAAATGAGGAGTTGGCTTTGGGGATGACCAGTGAAATATACCTGCTGGAGCGCGTGCTACGGGTGAGTGCTGCTATGGTGACCAGAGCTGAGATAAGGCGGGGCTTTACCTAGCAAAGACTTATAGATGACCTGGAGCCAGTGGGTTTGGCGACAAATATGAAGCGAGGGCCAGCCAACGAGAGCATACAGGTCGCAGTGGTGGGTAGTATATGGGGCTTTGGTGACAAAACAGATGGCACTGTAATAGCAAATTGGATGTAGTCTGAGTACTGTGTTGGAGGCAATTTTGTAAATGACATCGCCGAAGTCAAGGATCGGTAGGATAGTCAGTTTTACGAGGGTATGTTTGGCAGCATGTTGCGAAATAGGAAGCCGATTCTAGATTTAATTTTGGATTGGAGATGCTTAAATTGGAGTCTGGAAGGAGAGTTTACAGTCTAACCAGACACCTAGGTATTTGTAGTTGTCCAAATATTGTAAGTCAATCCAGAGTAGCAATGCTAGTCGGGCGGGCAGCGTTCCGTTGAAGATCATGCATTTAGTTTTACTTGCATCTGCGTAGAGGTGGATCAGAGAATCACCAGCAGCACGAGCGACATAATTGATGTATACAGAGAAAAGAGTCGGCCCGAGAATTGAACCCTGTGGCACCCCCATAAAGACTGCCAGAGGTCCGGAAAACAGGCCCTCCGATTTGACACACTGAACTCTATCGGAGAAGTAGTTGGTGAACCCAGGCGAGGCAGTCATTTGAGAAACCAAGGCTGTTGAGTCTGATGCAGTGATTGACAGAGTCAAAAGCCTTGGCCAGGTTGATGAAGCTGGTTGAGAGAAAGCCAAGAATGTGCAAAGCTGTCATTAAGGCAAAGAGTGGCTACTTTGAAGAATTTAAAATATATTTTGATTTGTTCAAACACTTTTTTGGTTACTACATGATTCCATTTGTTATTTCATAGTTTTGATGTCTTCACTATTATTCTACAATGTAGAAAATAGTAAAAAGAAAAGAAAAACCCTTGAATGAGTAGATGTGTCCACACTTTTGACTGGTACTATGTATATACACATACATACACTGCTCAAAAAAATAAAGGGAACACTAAAATAACACATCATAGATCTGAATGAATGAAATAATCTTATTAAATACTTTTTTCTTTACATAGTTGAATGTGCTGACAACAAAATCACACAAAAATTATCAATGGAAATCAAATTTATCAACCCATGGAGGTCTGGATTTGGAGTCACACTCAAAATGTAAGTGGAAAACCACACTACAGCCTGATCCAACTTTGATGTAATGTCCTTAAAACAAGTCAAAATGAGGCTCAGTAGTGTGTGTGGCTTCCACGTGCCTGAATGACCTCCCTACAACGCCTGGGCATGCTCCTGATGAGGTGGCGGATGGTCTCCTGAGGGATCTCCTCCCAGACCTGGACTAAAACATCCGCCAACTCCTGGACAGTCTGTGGTGCAACGTGGCGTTGGTGGATGGAGCGAGACATGATGTCCCAGATGTGCTCAATTGGATTCAGGTCTGGGGAACGGGCGGGCCAGTCCTTAGCATCAATGCCTTCCTCTTGCAGGAACTGCTGACACACTCCAGCCACATGAGGTCTAGCATTGTCTTGCATTAGGAGGAACCCAGGGCCAACCGCACCAGCATATGGTCTCACAAGGGGTCTGAGGATCTCATCTCGGTACCTAATGGCAGTCAGGCTACCTCTGGCGAGCACATGGAGGGCTGTGCGGCCCCCAAAGAAATGCCACCCCACACCATGACTGACCCACCGCCAAACCGGTCATGCTGGAGGATGTTGCAGGCAGCAGAACGTTCTCCACGGCGTCTCCAGACTCTGTCACGCCTGTCACGTGCTCAGTGTGAACCTGCTTTCATCTGTGAAGAGCACAGGGCGCCAGTGGCGAATTTGCCAATCTTGGTGTTCTCTGGCAAATGCCAAACGTCCTGCACGGTGTTGGGCTGTAAGCACAACCCCCACCTGTGGACGTTGGGCCCTCATACCACCCTCATGGAGTCTGTTTCTGACCGTTTGAGCAGACACATGCACATTTGTGGCCTGCTGGAGGTCATTTTGCAGGGCTCTGGCAGTGCTCCTCCTTGCACAAAGGCGGAGGTAGTGGTCCTGCTGCTGGGTTGTTGCCTTCCTACGGCCTCCTCCACGCCTCCTGATGTACTGGCCTGTCTCCTGGTAGCGCCTCCATGCTCTGGACACTACGCTGACAGACACAGCAAACCTTCTTGCCACAGCTCGCATTGATGTGCCATCCTGGATGAGCTGCACTACCTGAGCCACTTGTGTGGGTTGTAGACTGCGTCTCATGCTACCACTAGAGTGAAAGCACCGCCAGCATTCAAAAGTGACCAAAACATCAGCCAGGAAGCATAGGAACTGAGAAGTGGTCTGTGGTCACCACCTGCAGAACCACTCCTTTATTGGGGGTGTCTTGCTAATTGCCTATAATTTCCACCTGTTGTCTATTCCATTTGCACAACAGAATGTGAAATTTATTGTCAATCAGTGTTGCTTCCTAAGTGGACAGTTTGATTTCACAGAAGTGTGATTGACTTGGAGTTACATTGTGTTGTTTAAGTGTTCCCTTTATTTTTTTGAGCAGTGTATATACACACACACATTGATTCTTGAAGAATAGAACTTATAAATGCCTCATGAGCTTAGTTCAACTGTCACACTCCATGAGAACCCAAAATATAAGCTTGTTTTTCTTCAATGTTGGTAAACAATGTAAACAAACACTGTATAGCCTTATAACATGGTTAAAACAATGGACGGTCAGTCCTTGCATCCACAGCGGTCTATTAACCTGAGAGTTGTTACATTTCTCCCGGCCCATCCCTCAGCTTTTTACCAAAACAGAGGCGGGGCCTGCATTTTGTTATTGTTTCATCTTTGGATTTGCCCTTTAGACAGCTGCACATTATCAAGATATCAAAGTGTCAACAACAAAAAGATAAACAATAGGCCTATAGCAAATGCAGCATATGGCATTCATTTTTCACATGTAAATAGCACTTTTCATTAGTGATCAAAGCATGCTATTCCATGAGCGCAGCATTTATTTTTAACTTGAATCAATGAGCCCAATCAGTCCTCCATGACAACAAAATCATAAACAACAGAGTAGGGCTGGCTAATAAGTCCTTAGTTTTGGGGTTAGGCTCAGGTAAAACAATTTGACTAATCTATATTTCCAAGTCCTGATCTTGAAGATTTTTTGGAATGACTGGAAGTCTATAATGTAATCGTATTATCATATGTAGTAAAAAGCGATGGATTAAAGAAGCCTACATAACCAACCCATAAAGTAACATTTTACATCCATATATGGCCAGCTATGTAAAACTTGAACATTGATTTATCCTGCAAAAGATGTTGTTCAATTGGTAACATACATGTTTGTCTTCTTCTAAATCCTCTTAAAGGGAAAGTGATCTAAAAGTAACGGAATGTAATCAGATTACATTACAGAGTTTGGTTACTGAGTTACGTTACTGATTACAATTTTGGACAGGTAACAACTAACGGATTACATTTAGAAAGGAACTACACAACCCTGGTTACTACATGATTCCATGTGTGTTATTTCATAGTTTTGAAGTATTCATTTATATTCTACAATGTATAAAAAAGTAAAAATAAAGAAAAACCCTTGAATGAGTAGATGTCTAAACTTTTGACTGATACTGTAGGTCTACTGATTTAATCAAAGTGTTGACAATAGAGTAGTCAACTGCTGCTTTCTGTGTAGCAAAGTCCATCTTTAATACATGATTCATTCTTCAGTCAATCCTGTATTTCAGATAGCTGAGAAAATGCCTCTTAAAAAGAAGCTTGAAGCCCATGGAAGTCAGCAAACTTTTTCAGGATTCATTAAAGGCCCAGTGAGGTCAAAATTACATTTGTCCTCTACAATTAACACTGTAAAAGTGTGATAACGTTAGTTGCTGGTTGAAATACAATCTAGCATTAGAATGTACCAGAAAAATTGTCTTAACCCATGGGGGGGCAAGCCGGGCCACCCCCCAGCCCAGCTAAATACTTTTTCTATTTGGCTGGCTACTCCATGGACTTGTGGAAAACACTGAACAACCAGACATCACAGCCACGAGACAATCTGCATCGCCACTGTGCACACCGGCCAATAGGACAGCTCAGTCTGGAGCTGGTGTAGACAATGCAGCTTTCATCAGCTCTATAGATTACACTCCCTTACTGCACAAGGTCTATTTTGAATAATCTCCCCACATTATTCAAAATAGACCCTGAAACACAGTCGCTTTGAGTGGAGAGTTGTATTCATTAAAATGTAAGCAGTCATATAGTTATATTCTACTGCCCATTTCATGACACTCTTTGTGAAAGGAAGAAAATAAGAATGTATGGGCTAAGCGTATGAACGTTACACACCTCTATTTCTTCATGCGGCACATTGGCATGAATTGACATATTACTATACATCTCTATGGTATCACTATAGACTAATTAGTGACCTTTTTTACCATTCAGACCCAGACGAAACATTGCAATAAAAGTATTTTGTAGAGCTCCTAGCAACAGCTCCTTCCTTCCCAGTAGTGGACAAGGTTGATGTACCATGTCACTTCTGAAATGGACACGAATCTGTGGGTGAATGAATGGGAGTGAATTGTGTATTACAAACAAACACGACACCGTGAAGGGCCTAAATAAATGAGCGAAGAGGTGTTAAAAAGCCCTTGACTGTGGGGGGGAGTGATGCCTCAGGGCTGGGGCTCTGATCAGTGACGGAGCACAGTGAGTGGGTGTTCTGCCTTTGAACATCCCTCACATCAAATGATCTAGAGCCACAGACAGAGAGCTTCGTGGGAGACACATGGACACAGATGAGCTAGAGGGGTGTATGTATGGAGGGGTAAGTGTGTGTGGGGGGATTTTCCATCACGGTTTCCACATGAAATGGGAAGTGCTGCTTCTAAGATGGAATCTTTCAACTGATAGAATAGTGGCCTTTTTAACAATGGTACACATGACATGTCCTCTCTTAGCTACTGTGTGAGGAGGAATTATTACGTTCTACCCATAACCTACTACATTTATAGTCCAGTGTCCCAGATTAACCTCTACACTGCTCACACAAGTAGGACACCTGTAACCGGGAACAAAACAACTTTCACAGAACCTTCAGACAATGACTATACTTTCAGAGTCCCCTCAGCTGAGTGTAGAAGTAATGAGAGCAAGAGAGAGAGAAAGAGAGAGGGGGGGATAGAGAGAAAGAGAGAGGAGGGGGGGATAGAGAGAGAGAGGAGAGAGTGAGGAGGGGTCGAGAGGGAGAGAAGTACAGAGAAGGAGCTAAGTGGAAGGAGAGAAGGGATGAGGGAGTAACAGTGTTACAGTTTGAGTCAGGGACATAGAAATCGAGAGAAAGGTCACTTAAACTGCATGTTTGTTTGTGTGCGCGCGCGTGTGTGTGTTTTACTATCCTTATGGGGACCAGAAGTCCTCACAAGGATAGTAAAACAATGAAAATTCTGACAATAGGTGCCATTTCAAGGAAAAAGGTTATTTTAGGCTTACCATTAGGGTTAGGAGTTAGGTAAAGGAAAATCAGATTTTTAAAAGGGGAACCAACTGTTTGGTTGTAAAACGAGAGAGAGAGAGAGAGAGAGAGAGAGACACACAGATTGTCCATTCCTAGTGCGCTAGGACAGCAGGGCTCCACATCAAGCTGTGGTGCCACACCCAGGCACTGGTCTGCATTGTGCCAGCTCGGTGACGCAGGCCTGGTGACTGACTGGCCACCGCCCTCCCATTGTCTGTCACGCTGTTCCTCGAATACACTGCTAAAGAGACTGGGTGAGAGGAGGGGGGTGTCTGTCGACAGTCACCACCCTTCTCTCGTTTGTCATTCGGCTACAGGGACAAACTGCCACCCCCTATGACTGTACTGTACTAGACCAGACTACCCACACTAGGTAGCCTAGCAGTTAGAGCATTAGGCCAGAAACTGAAAGGTTGCTAGCTTGAATCCCCGAACCGACGAAAAAAAAATCTATGTTGATGTGCCCTTGAGCAAGACACTGAACCTTAATTGTTCCAGGGTCGCCATTGATAATGGCAGACCCTGGCTGTGACGCCAATCTCAGAAGGTGTCTCAGGAATGGTTGGGATAAAAATAAAACAAAAAAAAGGAAATATTACAAATAGGCACCCACCAATTCATTATTTAATCTTTTTTTTTTTTAAATAACTTTGACTGCAACACAGACTGACCAACACTGGCCAGACAAGTAATGCAGAACAATGACAGTACTTATTACAGACAGTGATTCAGAACTAATGGAAAATAAACAAGCATTAAAGAATGTTTACCACCCTGTCAGTGTATGAACAGGCTTCACCACAAAACACTGAGAAATGTAAAATGATTGGTTGCCTTCAAAACCCAAATGACAAGGTGCTAATTACAAAAAAGGGAAGATTGTGCTTGCCTTACATAAGTGCTGCGCTGGACGAGAACTGTCAATCCCACCAACAACTCTACCCATCAGCTAGCTACGGCGTGAGAGCAAAAATGCTAACATCAGCGTTAGCCGCTAAACTGACTGACTAAAGACCAAATAGACCACCTACAATCAATTCCTCAGTGAATAAGCTGACCCTAAGAGTCACTCAATGAAAAAAGGAAGCTATGTTAGTTTACCATTAGCATCTCTAAGCAGTCTTTCCAATCACATTGAATGGCTAGGCTAACTTCTTGTTGTTAGCATTACTTTAGCTTAGATAGCTCCCACTGCAGTCAATGGTAGACTGTGATTGTGTGTCACAATGGCCATTAAGCCATATTGACTTTCTCCACATCCTCGGAGTCTCCTCCTGCCATTGTTCTTGTGTGTTATGGGGAGACTGCCGTCCAAACAAACGAGCTGGGATTTGGCATCAAGCGATGCTAAGCCACCGACTCAAGGCCTAAACAGAATCAAAGGAAGCTTCCTGAGTGGGTAAACATCAACAGGAGTTTATATGGCTGGATATACACTGAGTGTACAAAACATTAGGAACGCCTGCTCTTTTCATTACATAGACTGACCAGGTGAATCCAGGTGAAAGCTGTGATCCTGTTATTGATGTCACTTGTTAAATACACTTCAATCAGTGTAGATGAAGGGGGGGAAGACAGGTAAAATAATGATTTTTTAAGCCTTGAGACGATTGAGACATTGTATATGTGTGCCATTCAGAGGATATTGAAGTGCCTGTGAACGGGGTATAGTAAGTAGTAGGTGCCAGGCGCACTGGTTTGTGTCAAGAACTGCAACGCTGCTAGGGTTTTTCATGCTCAGCAGTTTCCTGTGTGTATCAAAAATGGTCCACCACCTAAAGGATATCCAGCCAACTTGACAACTGTGGGAAGCATTGGAGTCAACATGGGCCAGCATCCCTGTGGAACGCTTGACACCTTGTAGTCCATGCACAGACGAACTGAGGCTGTTCTGAGGGCAAAGGGGGGGGACTCAATATCAGGAAGATGTTCCTATTGTTTTGTACACACAGTGTATACCGCTGTTTCTATAGACCTCCGTGGCATAGCTATCTATAGTAGCAGGACTATACCAGGGCTTCCCAACCTGCCCCCTTTTTCAAATTGTTGATTGAGATAGCCTATATGAAAAACACAACCAGCTATATTTTGTTTAATTAGTTTTTTTTAAGCTCCATTTCCTGCAATTCAGCATAGTTAAGACCCTTGACATCTTTCAGGTAGGCTACGTAATGATAATAGTATATGAGACAGTCTCTCTCTATTCTCCCCTCTCCTCCCCAGCTGCTGCCTGATGCCACAGACAAGAGCATACATAGCAAGACGGGCCTGGCACATGATAGCATTGGCAGAGGGGACATTGTTGCAACCATAATACTTCGGTTAAATTCTGAATACAAGTAGATAGATGCAGAGATTCACTGAAGACAGACAAGAAACAAGCGCACCAATAAGATTCAGGCCATGTCGAAATCAAACGGAATGCTGATATTACACTAACAATCTGTGCCAGTGACACTATCCTTTGAAGAGCGCTCTCGCAAATGGAAAATCATCTAATTTCCTTGGACAGCAACGATGGGAAACAGCCAGATTTGTTTTCTTCTTCTTGAAATAGTCCTTTAAAATGTTGCTTTGACTACACTGTGGGTTAACTCTGACAAAATGAATTACAGAAAAATAAACAAGATTTTGTACATTCAATAAATAGCTTGGGCGGACGCATGCTTGATTCAATTCCTTTCCCCCCCATATGTTTTTCTAACCGTAAGCAAAATGCCATACAGTTATTGGACCAAATATGTTGGACCAATTCAGAAAATGCCTACATGGTCAAAAGCACAGGCATCGTGATGCAACAAATCTCAGATCTCATCAACTGTTGTGACTTGTCACATGATTTGTGCCTTGTAGCACACGGGCCCAGGGGCCAGTAGGTCACTAGAACACAACTGCCGCCACCTCTGAGTTATCTTGCCTTGTCGCTGGCTGAACGCGTCAATGACCCTTACCATAGTATATTCTCACGTCCCTTGGCCATGTTAAGACAAAGACAGTTCTATCTGAGATCTCCCCACATTGGGGTAGGACTATAAATACACCTTAGTATAAGATGCATTTAGCTCTGGTGACAGAGTAGGCCTATAGTATGAGAGGAACTCATCCTGGTACTGTTTGATGCAACAAGCCTTGAATGTTGCAACTGGAAAGACTGCATGGGCCAAATGCAAAAGCAAGGGCATCAAGATATAGCGCCAACTGGAGGGTAGTAAAGACACCATAAATATATTCACATTCCCTGCTGAATGTTAAAAATATGGTGTAAACTGGGAATGCATGGGTGTGACCAGGGATAAGTGGACAAATACATGTCCTAAGTCTGTTTCCCAACTCCAGTCTTCAAGTACCCCCAACAGCACACATTTCTGTTTCAGGCCTGCACAAACTCACTTGCTTCATCAGCTGATTCAAATAATCAAAGCTTGATGATGACTTGGTTATTTGAATCAGCTGTGTAGTGCTAGGGACAAAAACCAAAATGTGCACCCCGGGGGGGCCTGTTTGGGAAACCCGGTCCTAGGTGATGCTTTCAAATAAAAAACATTTGTGAAGGACAAGCCTTTTTGCATCGATTGTCTGTGGTCTGTGTGAGCTGGAACAGTGGCTCACTGTCACAGGTGATAGTCATTGAGTTAATTAACACATGGCATTTAAAAACAGGTGTGTTGAGGGAAAATATCTGCCACTGAGGTAAGCCACTGCTGTTGCGACAATGTGGTACTAGGCATTTGTTCCAAGATTTTTAAGTACACTGTCAAACCAATGTTTCAATTATGTTCTCCAAGGCTTTTCATTTGCTTGCTTATGCAATAACCTGCATAATATGTTAAAGAAATACAGTAAATTCCAACATTTTGAATCATTCCCTGTCAGGCTAGCAGTGGCAGGTTGTCATTGTGTTTGTGAAACAATTGAACGTTTGCCATTAACGCTAAGCTGTAAATATACTGAAAATATAAAAATGCAACATGTGAAGTGTTGGTCCCATGTTTCATAAGCTAAAATTAAAGATACTAGAAATGTTCCATAAACAAAGCATATTTAGCTCAGATTTTGTGCACAAATATGTTAATATCAATGTTAATGAGCATTTCTCCTTTGCCAAGGTAATCCATCCAGGTGTGGCATATCAAGAAGCTGATTAAACAGCACCATCATTACACAGGTGCACATTGTGCTGGAGACAGAAGGCCACAAAAATGTGAAGTTGTCACACAACACAATGCAACAGAGGTCTTAAATTGAGGGAGCGTGCAATGACTACATTTAGTCGATTGTGTTGTTGGTCGACCAAGATTTTTTTAGTCGAGCAGTAGCAAATCTATACAGTACCAGTCAAAAGTTGACACACCTACTCATTCAAGAGTTTTTATTCCACCAGCCATACTGCTCGTTCTGTACGTGATTTATTTGAACTATTTTCTACATTGTAGAATAATAGTGAATACATCAAAACTATGAAATAACACATGGAATCATGTAGTAACCAAAAAAAGTGTTAAACAAATCAAAATATATTTTATATGGAAGATTCTTCAAAGTAGCCACCCTTTGCCTTTGACAGCTTTGCACACTCTTGGCATTCTGTCAACCAGCTTCATGAGGTAGTCACCTGGAATGCTTAATGCATTTGAGCCAATCAGTTATGTTGTGACAAGGTAGGATTGGTATACAGATTGGCCCTATTTGGTAACAGACCAAGTCCATATTATGTCAAGAACAGTTCAAATAAGCAAAGAAAAAATGACAGTCCATCATTACTTTAAGACATGAAGAAAAGTAAATCTGGAAAATTTCAGGAACTTTGAACGTTTCTTCAAGTGCAATCGCAAAAACCATCAAGCGCATGATGAAACTGGCTCTCATGAGGACCGCCACAGGAAAGGAAGACCCAGGGTTACCTCTGCTGCTGAGCATAAGTTCAAGAGTTACCAGCCTCAGAAATTGCAGCCCAAATAAATGCTTCAGAGTTAAAGTAACAGACACATCTCACTGTTCAGAGGAGACTGTGTGAATCAGGCCTTCATGGTCAAATTGCTGCAAAGAAACCACTAAAGGACACCAATAATAAGAAGAGACTTGCTTGAGCCAAGAAACACGAGCAGTGGAAATCTGTCCTTTGCAATTTCTGGTTCCCACTTTGTGAGACGCAGAGTAGGTGAACGGATTATCTCCATGTGTGGTTCCCATTTTGAAGCATGGAGGAGGAGGTGTGATGGTGATTTGCTGGTGACATTGTCGGTGATTTATTTAGAATTCAAAGCACACTTAACCAGCATGGCTACCACAGAATTCTGCAGCTATACGCCATCCATCTGGTTTTCGCTTAGTGGGACTATCATTTGTTTTTCAACAGGACAATGATCCAACACATCTCTATGCTGGGTAAGGGCTATTTGACCAAGAAGGAGAGTGGTGGAGTGCTACATCAGATGACCTGACCTCCACAATCTTCCGACCTCAACCCAGATGGTTGGGCATGAGTTGGACCGCAGAGTGAAGGAAAAGCAGCCCACAAGTGCTCAGCATATGTGGGAACTCATTCAAGACTGTTGGAAAAGCATTCCTCATGAAGCTGGTTGAGAGAAGGCCAAGAGTGTGCAAAGCTGTCAAAGGCAAAGAGTGACTACTTTGAAGAATATATAATATATTTTGATTCGTTTAGAAAATGTTGGGTTACTACACAATTCCATGTGTTATTTCATAGTTTGTCTTAACTATTATTCTACAATGTAGGAAATAGTACAAATAAATCACGCATAGAACGAGCAGTATGGCTGGTGGCATTGTCATGCTGGAGGGTCATGTCAGGATAAGCCTGCAGGAAGGCTACCACATGAGGGAGGAGGATGTCTTCCCTGTAACACACAGCATTGAGATTGCCTGCAATGACAACAAGCGCAGTTCGAGGATGCTGTGACACACCGCCCCAGACCATGACGGACCCTCCACCTCGATCCCACTCCAGAGTACAGGCCTCGGTGTAACGCTCATTCCTTTGACGATAAATGTGAATCCGACCATCACCCCTGGTGAGACAAAACCGTGACTCGTCAGCGAAGAGCACTTTTTGCCAGTCCTGTCTGGTCAAGCGACAGTGGGTTTGTGCCCATAGGCAACGTTGTTGCCGGTGATGTCTGGTGAGGACCTGCCTTACAACAGGCCTACAAGCCCTCAGTCCAGCCCCTCTCAGCCTATTGCGGACAGTCTGAGCACTGATGGAGGGATTGTGCTTTCCGGGTGTAACTCAGGCAGTTGTTGTTGCAATCTTGTACCTGTCCCGCAGGTGTGATGTTCAGATGTACCGATCCAGTGCAGGTGTTGTTACACGTGGTCTGCCACTGCAAGGACAATCAGCTGTCCGTCCTGTCTCCCTGTACCGCTGTCTTAGGCGTCTCACAGTACGGACATTGCAATTTATTGCCCTGGCCACATCTGCAGTCCTCATGACTCCTTGCAGCATGCCTAAGGCACGTTTACGCAGATGAGCAGGGACCCTGGGCATCTTTCTTTTGGTGTTTTTCAGAGTCAGTAGAAAGGCCTTTTTAGTGTCCTAAGTTTTCATAACTGTGACCTTAATTGCCTACCGTCTTTAAGCTGTTAGTGTCATAACGACTGTTCCACAGGTGCATGTTCATTAATTGTTTAAGGTTCATTGAACAAGCACGGGAAACAGTGTTTAAACCCTTTACAATGAAGATCTGTGAAGTTATTTGCATTTTTACAAATTATCTTTGAAAGACAGGGTCCTGAAAAAGGGATGTTTCTTTTTTTGCAGAATTTTTTACATTTTCTTTATGGTACATAAGACAGACACCTGTCTGATTCATGCATGTCTCGATGGACTAATCCATTGGAGGCCGCAGGATGGCACACCAGTAGCACCACTGGTACATTAACGCTAATATTATTATTTGTATTTTACCCTTCTCATTGTCTGAGTGTACACGTTGTTTGCGGACCGCACAGCCTAGGCTACACTTGTGAGGAACAAGTTTTGTCAATTTATTCATTGTATTGTATTTGTATAGCTCCGGTCAATGCTGAGTAAGGACGCGCACTTGATTATGCGGCTACCTGGCCTGCATCCAAATGTAGGCCTATAAATGTGCCCATTTTGAGATCTGATAGTATTTCTGATTGTCCACTGTGGAGCTTCTCAAAGTAATTTTTTCTTCACCTCAAACAGCAAGTAAACAAAGTCTGTTTTTACATCCATTGTGGATGACAATAGTTCCTCAATGTAGCCTATTTGAAAAATCTTTCCAGCTCTTTCGATAACCACTTGGTGTGAAAGGGTTAAGAAATGTAATACTTTGATCCGGTGGAAACGTCATAAAATAGGTCTACCTGATTACTTTTTAACCCTTGCTCAAATAGCCTACAGCTGTGTCTGTCCGGAGATCAATGGCGCTGGAAACTGAGGGCTCAGAATATTTTATAAGATTTTGTGGGGGGGGTTAGGCGATCTTGTAATTATTTAAATATTTAAATAACAGTGTGCTAAAAGCATCAGACAAGCTCAGTAGCCTACATATAGTTGATTTTATTAACACATAGGATGTGTCTATTTAGGGTAAAAATAGGTGTTAAATAATGTTGACCAATAGGTCGAAAGAACAGACTACTCTCGACCAACCAAGATCTTTTTTAGTCGGAGACAGTCCTAGTGTAGATACAGTTGGATGTAACCTTTGTTGAGATGTCACCTCTCCACCCCATAACAACTTTAGCCCGTCTTCCCTGCTGAGAATGACATCACTGTGGTATTTCATGAGGATTGACCAAGGCCCATAGCGACTCGTGACATGGGCTTTGAGAGGACTGTTGCTCAATGTCGGCAATTAAGAGTTGTTGGGGAATGTACCATATTCCCTATAGAGGTAGGCCACGTTTGGAGATCTCCTTCTGCAGTCACCTATTGCGCTCTTTGCTGAATAGCTTGATGTTTTTCCCCTTTAAGGCTCCTTGGGGGTTCAGGTTAATTCTAGTTCACATTTTAAAAAAATAAACTAACCCATGTGCTTTGTAGAGTATGGACATGGTTCCTTACAATAAAATGGCATGATGCTATAATATAGTTACTATAGATAATGAATACATTGTTGCTCTGGAAAGTGCCGTTTCCCCTCATCAAAACGCCTATGATGCCCATGCTGCAAGCATCTCTATACACCAAACGCAACCTCACTGAATAAGCCCTGTTGACCAGCGGCAAATAACGCAGTGGCTACATGTGTAACAATACAAGTCAAAGAGTAAATAAACCCCCACCCACCGCGACATGGAACGCTACTAGTCCGATACAAAGTAACTCAACCAAACGCGTCACGTTCACTGTTGCTTGTCCATTGAGAATGTGACACTGTATTATTATAACGTTACATGTTTGAAAGGTGGTGTCAACAAATCTAACCGACCTAGTACCTAACAGTTTGGGGAAAATGTGTTGCGTTTCTGTTTTAAAACCGCATCCATGACATTATCAAAGGCAAAGGGGTGAAAATGATGCTTCTTCGAGCCTATTTGGGTGATTGAGCTGGTGGTTTTCGACCACACAAAGCAAACCCAAAGATAACCTGAATGTTGTCACGTTATTTTCTCGACGTAATAACGTTACTACCCTACCAAGCGTCTGTGTGTTGGAATTGAACGGCCACGATAGATGTGCCATTCCACGCTATGCAGCAGCTTGCAAGAGCGATTTGACATTCGACTTGATGTCAATAGCCTTGCACAGGGGGCAGTTAGGTAGATGTGGTGCTTGCCCTAGACTATATAATATATGCCCTCGTATGTAAAGTGTGAGTAACGTTATCAAACGAGTTTACCTCCACTGTTGCTTGAATCCACTCCTGTAGTCCAGTTCCCGATACAACCTTTTCTAATGAGGAAGGCGTGCGCTCCGTCTGCTTACAAATACAGTACTGCACTCAAACCCATACTAATTCCCTTTTCACGAATGACAATGTGACTGCTTTCCAAACGGCATCCCCTGGTTAGCTTCTTCAATATAAATCTTACTCAGTACAGGTGTCAACTAGTAGATAATCCACATTTCCTTTTTTTCTCCAGAATATTGCGTATTTGAGAGCTCTGTGTCACGTCACCCGCCGACAGCTTGGTCTTTTTCGTGCTATAATAGGTGTAAACTTCTGAGCGCGCGACCTCTATTTTATCATTTCATTGTATTGTAATATGGGAGGTAGCCTACAGTTTGGTGGGAGGGAGTTATGCTGGGAATGGGCGTCAACGAGGGAGGGGTCTCCAGAGTAATTCAACCTGAAGATAGGCTACTGTATCATATACATTCTGAAAATTAAGAGTAAGCTTTCTGCTTTTGCTGTAGCCTATAGTATCCCAGGCATGCGATATGCCTAGACATACACTGTGGACAGTTTATTAGGTACATTCATCTAGTACCATGTCGGACTCCCCTTTGCCTCCAGAACAGCCTGAATTCTTAGGGGCATGGAAACATTGCTCAATTGGTATCAAGGGACCGAACGTGTGCCAGGGAAACATTTCCCACACCATTACACCACCAGCCTATACCGTTGACACCAGGCAGGATGGGGCCTTGGACTCATGCTGCTTACGCCAAATCTTGACACTGCCATCAGCTAACGCAACATGATGAGGCCCCGATCCCCGTGATTCGCTGGGGAAGGAAATAGAGATTTTGAGGCAAAAGATCAGGGTGCCTTGCGAGGATCAGGTGACAAATGGCTAATCTGCCCTTACCTTCGGTTCTGCTAGCTAACGTTCAATCGCTAGAAAATAAATGGGGCAAATTGAAAGCACGTATATCCTACCAATGGGACATTAAAAACTGTAATATCTTATGTTTCACCAAGTCGTGACTGAACAACGACATTAAGAACATACAGATGTTGGGTTATACACTCTATCGGCAAGACAGAACAGCAGCCTCTGGTAAGACACGGGCCGGGGGCCTATGCATTTATGTAAACAACAGCTGGTGCAAGATATCTAAAGAAGTCTCCAAGTTTTGCTCGCCTCAGGTAGAGTATATCATGATAAGCTGTAGACCACACAATCTACCAAGAGAGTTTCCATCTGTATTATTCGTAGCTGTCTACATACCACCACTGAGTGAGGTTGGCACTTAAACTGCACTCAATGAGCTGTATTCCGCCATAAGCAAACAGGAAAACGCTCATCCAGAGCGGTGCTCCTAGTGGCCGGTAACTTTAATGCAGGGAAACTTAAATCCGTTTTACCGAATTTCTATCAGCATGTTAAATGTGCAACCAGAGGGAAAATAATTCTAGACCACCTTCACTCCACACATAGAGACACGTACAAAACTCTGTTTCGCTCTCCATTTGGCAAATCTGACCATAACTCTATCCTCCTGATTCCTGCTTACAAGCAAACATTTAAGCAGGAAGCACCAGTGACTCGGTCTATTAAAAAAGTGGTCAGATGAAGCAGATGCTAAACTACAGGACTGTTTTGCTAGCACAGACTGGAATATGTTCCGGGATTCTTCCGATGGCATTGAGGAGTACACGACATCAGTCAATGGCTTTATCAATAAGTGCATCGAGGACGTCGTCCCCACAGTGACTGTACGTACATACCCCAACCAGATGCCATGGATTACAGGCAACATTTGCACTGAGCTAAAGAATAGAGCTGGCGCTTTCAAGGAGCGGGACTCTAACCCAGAAGCTTATAAGAAATCCCGCTATGCCCTCCGACGAACCATCAAACAGGCAAAGCGTCAATACAGGACTAAGATCGAATCGTACTACATCAGCTCCGACGCTCGTCGAATGTGGCAGGGCTTGCAAGCTATTGCAGACTACAAAGGGAAGCACAGCCGAGAGCTTCCCAGTGACACAAGCCTACCAGACGAACTAAATAACTTCTATCATCACTTCGGGGCAAGTAACACTGAAACATGCATGAGAGCATCAACTGTTCCGGATAACTGTGTGATCACGCTCTCCACAGCTGATGTGAGTAAGACCGTTAAAACTACTTAGGGATCAGCAGCAGTGGTGTCGGTTTTGGAGAGTCTGGCGTGCCCAAAGTAAAATGCCTGGCACTCAGGCCCAGAAACTAGGATATGCACATAATTAGTAATATTGGATAGACAACACTCTGAAGTTTCTAAAACCGTTAAAATAATGTCTGTGAGTATAACAGAACTGATATAGCAGGCATGCTATTTACTTTCAGAATCCACGTCTAAGTTCTTCTTCTATTGGCTTCTAATTCAACCTAACGTCATGGAACCCTGTCTAAAGACTGTTGACATCCAGTGGAAACCAAAGGTACTGCAGTCTCAGTCCTACATAACATTGAATCCTATAAGCAGCCAGGAGAAAAAGGTCAACAACAAAAATAAACTGCAAATCCGGATGGTCTCACGCGCTCTGTGGTTTTTTCCTTTCCTATCGTTCAGGCTATAATCCGGTTAAAATATTATAGTAAATATACATAAAAGGATACCTAAGGATAACTTAAAAATTATGTTTGATTTGTTTGGAGAAAGGTGATATGTATAATTTGAATGCGTTCTCTTCACGGGTCAATGGGCGACTCGACGGTGGATTTTCTGAACATAACGCGCCAACCAAACTGAGATTTATGGATATAATAAATACTTTTTCTAACAAAAGAACCATTGGATGTCTTCGTTGGACACTTGGGAAGACCTCAGCAGAAGTTCTTCGAAAGGTAAGTGATTTATTTTAGCTCTTATATGGGTTTTGTGTGACCCGCGCTGGATATGAATTTATGCTAATGTGGAAAATATATGAGGTGCTATCCTCAAACAATCAAATGTTGTGCTTTCGCTGTGAAGCCTTTTTGAAATCTGACAACACTGTGATATTGCCAAGAATCAGAGCTTTTGATGACTATGCAACACTTTTATATTGATGAATATATTTCACCGGGTAGTGTCGGGAATGGGGCGCTAGCGCCTCAGCGCTCCTTAATTATCCCCAAGAGGTTAAAAACCTCTACGGGACCGGTGTCCCCCCCACAGGACGTTTGAGCTAATGTGCGCTAATGTGATTAGCATTACGTTTTAAGTAACAAGAAAATTTCCCAGGACATACACATGTCTTATATGGACAGAACGCATAAATTCTTGTTAATCCAACTGCACTGTCCAATTTACAGTAGCTATTACAGTGAAATAATACCATGATATTGCTTGAGGAGAGTGCATAGTTATGTACTTGAAAATGTATAAATAAACCAATTAGGCACATTTGGGCAGACTTGATACAACGTTTTGAACAGTAATGAAATGGTTCATTGGCTCAGTCTAAAACTTTGCACATACACTGCTGCCATCTAGTGGCCAAAATCTAAATTGCGCCTAAACTGCAATGATGGATGAGTTCACGCACCGGAGGCCCTGGGCTATTAGCTGGAACAGTTGGTACTTGACTCATGACGTACACAGGGGACCTGGTGCAGGAAGCAGAAACCGGCCGTACAGGACTCATGATGCTCACTGGAACTCTGGTGCGGGGAGCAGGAACCTGCCGTACAGGACTCATGATGAGAACTGGGACTCTGGTGCGGGAAGCAGGAACCGGCCGTACTGGGCTCATGATGCGAACTGGGACTCTGATGCGTGGAGCAGGGACAGGCCGTGCCGGGCTCTGAAGGCGCACAGGGGGCCTGATGCGTGGAGCAGGGACAGGCCGTGCCGGGCTCTGAAGGCGCACAGGGGGCCTGATGCGTGGAGCAGGGACAGGACGTGCCGGGCTCTGAGGGCGCACAGGGGGCCTGATGCGTGGAGCAGGGACAGGCCGTGTTGAATCCACAACACGTACAGGGATCTTGGAGCGTGGAACAGGGGCAGGACGTGTTGAATCCACAACACGTACAGGGATCTTGGAGCGTGGAACAGGCACAGGACGTGTTGAATCCACAACACGCACAGGGATCTTGGAGCGTGGAACAGGGACAGGACGTGTTGAATCCACAACACGCACAGGGGACCTGATGCGGAGAGCCAACACCATTCTTCCAGGTTGCTCACTAACCCTGGCCTCACGGGTGAGTGGTGCTGGAATCTCTCGAACTGGGCTGTGAATACGCACCGGAGATTCTGCCCGCAGGACCGCAGGATATTTTGGTCCCAAAAGGCGCACTGGAGACCTGGCGTGCAGAGCCGGCACCACTCTTCCAGGCTGCACACTCAACCTAGCCCGACAGATGAGTGGAGCTGGAATTTCGTGCACCGGCCTCTTTATCCGCACGGGAGACACTGTGCGCAAAACTGCATAGCACGGCGTCTTTTCAGTGCGACGCTCCCTCCAATGCTCCCTCCAAAGAGCACGAGGAGTTGGCTCAGGAGTCCACCCTGAACCGGCCGACCTCCTCGTGTACTCCCCCCCCCAAAAAAGGTGCCTTTCGGCCTTTCTAGCCAGGTGAGTCCCAACATATTTCTCCCTCTCCGGGCTCCATGCCCCATATAGCTCCTCGTAACTCCCCCGCTCAGCTTTCGCTGCTTTCATCCTCCTCCTGGGACGACGATGCTCCACCGTCTCCCTCCATGTCCAGGACTCCTTGTCTTCTCGCTGCTTGGTCTTTTCATTGTGGGTTATTCTGTCATGATTTCCTCTTGGAACAGACCAAGGCACAGCGAGGTATCCAGAATACATCTTTTATTTACGAACGTGACTTTATGGAACAAAACAATGAACAAAGATCATGACGTGGAACCGAACTAGAGAATCTAACTAAGCTATGAAACAAACACTGTGGCATAAACCTAAACACTATGGCATAAACCTAAACACTATGGCATAAACCTAAACAATGAAGCATGACCTAAACGAATAAACACTACAATACTAACTCCTGAACTAAACACTATGGCCTGAACTAAACACGATGGCAAGAACCTACAACAAACTACAAGCAATAACCCACAAACCTTAGTGCAAAACCCCAAACATATATATGGTTCCCAATTAGAGGTAACGAGACTCAGCTGCCTCTAATTGGGAACCATTACCCCAACATAGAAATACACACCCTAGAACAGAAGAAACCATACACCAAAACTAAACACTCCAGCCTGAACACTCAGGCTTGGACGTTACAGTTGGGAAATAGGAAGCCGATTCTAGATTTAATTTTGGATTGGAGATGCTTAATATGAGTCTGGAAGGAGAGTTTACAGTCTAGCCAGACACCTAGGTATTCATAGTTGTCCACATATTCTAAGTTAGAACCGTCCAGAGTAATGATGCTAGTCGGGCGGGCAGGTGCGGACAGCAATCGGTCGAAGAGCATGCATTTCATTTTACTAGCATTTAAGAGCAGTTGGAGGCCACGGAAGGAGTGTTGTATGGCATTGAAGCTCGTTTGGAGGTTTGTTAATTAAGGATAATTGGGGCGCTAGCGCCCCATTCCCGACACTACCAGGAGAAATGTAAGGCGCCAAATTCAAAATCCAAAAGTTGAATTATAAAACATTCATCAATATACAAGTGTTGCATGGTCTTCAAAAGCTTAGACCCTTGGCAATATCACAGCGTTGTCAGACTTCAAAAAGGCTTTACGGCGAAAGCACAACATTTGATTGTTTGAGGATAGCACCTCACATATTTTATGCATTAGCATAATTTCATGTCCAGCGCGGGTCTCACAAAACACATATAAGAGCAAAATTAGATCGTTTACCTTTGATGATCTTCTGCTGAGGGCAAACCGAAGTGTCCAAGCAAGACAATCCATGTTTCTTTTGTTAGGAAAAGTAATTGTTTATATCCATAAATCTCCGTTTGGTTGGCGCGTTATGTTCAGAAAATCCACAGTCTACTCGCCCATTGTACAGTGAAGAGAAAGCGTTCAAATTATACCTATCAACTTTGCCCAAACAAATCAAACATAATTTATAATGTATCCTTAGGTATACTTTTATTTATATTAATGATTATATTTTGCACGGATAATATCCTAAATGATAGAAAAGGAAAATACAGAGGAACGTGCACACGGTATTGCACACAAAAAAATAAAGTGGCTTTCTCCATCCTCTTACAAATTCTTCTTCTGTTCGATAGTCTTCCATGATAAACACATGAAACCTTGTCTAAAGACTGTTGATATCTAGTGGAAGCCATAGGTACTGCAATCTGGGTCCTATTTTACTGAGAATCCCATAGACAGCCATTGAAAGTGAGGGCATGTCACAACAACAAAAAAAGAATCCGGACAGAAATTCCTCGTGTTTTTGCCTGACATATTAGTTATGTTATACTCACAGACATGATCTTAACAGTTTTAGAAACTTCAGAGTGTTTCCTATCCAATAGTACTAATTATGTGCATATCCTAGTTTCTGGGCCTGAGTGGCAGGCATTTTTGTTTGGGCATGCCAGACTCTCCAAACTTCCGAATACTGCCCCGGTGCCTGTAGAGGTTAACACAGTGTCCAAAGAAGGGCCAGATGTATACAGAATGATGTTGTCTGCGTAGAGGTGGATCAAAGAATCACCCGCAGCAAGAGCGACATCATTGATATATACCGAGAAAAGAGTCAGCCTGAAAATTGAACCCCGTGGCACCTCCATAGAGACTGCCAGAGGTCCGGACAACAGGCCCTCCGATTTGACACATTGAACTCTATCTGAGAAGTAGTTAGTGAACCAGGCGAGGCAGTCATTAGAGAAACCAAGGCTGTTGAGTCTGCCGATAAGAATAGGGTGATTGACAGAGCTGAAAGCCTTGGCCAGGTCGATGAAGACTGCTGCACAGTACTGTCTTTTATCGATGCCGGTTATGATATCGTTTAGGACCTTGAGCGTGGCTGAGGTGCACCGTGACCAGCTCGGAAACCGGATTGCATAGCGGAGAAGGTACAGTGGGGGCTTGGGCCAGTTGCTGCAGGCGGTGCAGAGCTGATGGCTGGGATTGGGGTAGCCAGGTGGAAAGCATGGCCAGCCGTAGAGAAATGTTTATTGAAATTCTCGATTATCGTGTTTCCTAGCCTCAGTGCAGTGGGCAGCTGGGAGGAGGTGCTCTTATTCTCCATGGACTTTACAGTGTCCCAAAACTTTTTGGAATTAGTGCTGCAGGATGCAAATTTCTGTTTGAAAAAGCTAGCCTTTGCTTTCCTAACTGACTGTGTATATTGGTTCCTGACTATCCTGAAAAGTTGCATATCGCGGGGACTATTCGATGCTAGTGCAGTACGCCACAGGATGTTTTTGTGCTGGTCAAGGGCAGTCAAGTCTGGAGTGAACCAAGGGCTAACACTACTACAAGCAGTGCTGTACACATAACTCGTCTTGCGAGCATTGTTGAGGAGATTTAGAGAAACTGCTCCAGGGCTGCTCAAGTCGTTGATTACTTATTTATATCTATTTGATATATGACAGAAAGGTTGCCTCTGTCAGCATCAGATTGACACTTGTATACAGTGCTGTATGTGGAATGTATGGGTAAATTAAGGCCTCTTCGGATATTCAGAAGACATACCACCTGTTTTTCAAGGGATTGATTGCCAAGCACTGTGACACACAGTGCCTTCAGAAAGTATTCATCCCCCTCAACTTATTCCACATTTTGTTGTTACAGCCTGAATTCAAAACGGATTTAAAAAATAATAATTCTCACCCATCTACCCACAATACCCCATAATGACAAACAATGTGCTCATTTATTGAAAATGAAATACAGAAATCTAATCTACCTTAATATTGACACCCCTGAGTCAATACTTTGTAGGAGCTGCTCTTTCTAGGTAAGTCTCTAAAAGCTTTCCACACCTTGTGCAATATTTGCCCATTTATTATTAAAAAAAAATTCTTCAAACTCTGTTAAATTGGTTGTTGATCATTGCTAGACAACCATTTTCAGGTCTTGCCATAGATTGTCAAGTAGATAAAACTAACTTGAACACACGTTCACTGTCTTCTTGGTAAGCAACTCCAGTGTAGATTTGGCCTTGTGTTTTAGGTTATTGTCCTGCTGAAGGGTGAATTCATCTCCCAGTGTCTGGTGGAAAGCAAACTGAACCAGGTTTTCCTCTAGGAATTTGCCTGTGCTTAGCTCCATTCAGTTTCTTTTTTTATCCTGAAAAACTCCCCAGTCCTTAACGATTACAAGCATACCCATGACATGATGCAGCCACCACTATGCTTGAAAATAGGGAGAGTGGTACTCACTAGTGTGTTGTATTGGATTTACCCCAAACATAACACTTTGTATTCAGGACAAAAAGTAAATAGCTTTTTTGCAGTATTACTTTAGTACCTTGTTGCAAACAGGATGCATGTTTTGGAATATTTTTATTCTGTATAGGCTTCCTTCTCACTCTGTCAATTAGGTTAGTATTGTGGAGTAACTACAATACTGATCCATTCTCAGTTTTCACCTATCACAGCCATTAAACTCTGTAACTGTTTTAAAGTCACCATTGGTATGGTTAAATCCCTGAGCGGTTTCCTTCCTCTCTGGCAACTGAGTTAGGAAGGACGCTTGTATCTTTGTAGTGACTGGGTGTATCCAAAGTGTAATTAATAACTTCACCATGCTCAAATGGATATTCGATGTCTGCTTTTTTATTTTTACCCATCTACCAATAGGTGCCCTTCTTTGTGGCATTGGAAAACCTCCCTGGTCTTTTTGGTTGAATCTGTTTGATATTCACTGCTCGACTGAGGGACATTACAGATAATTGTATGTGTGGGGTACTGAGATAAGGTAGTCATAAAAAAATATGTTAAACTATTATTATGTTAAACCCACCAATAAAAATGGAGCAAATGCATCCCCAGCAGACAAAATGATTAACTTCTACCAAAACAGGTGGAAAGACAACACATTCCCTGTAATCTCCCTGTATCCCCCACCTCAATTTATACAGTTAACAAGTAAACAATATGTGTCTTAATATCACAGCCCTTTAGGGAGTGGAGCCACACAAAGGGGAGTGAATGCATGGCAGAGCAGAGCAGTATGAGGGACTGGGACTGGCAGTCTACTTCTCAGATTTACTGTCTCTGGAGCCATGCCACCCTCTGGGTGATGATGGGTGGCCATCCACACCAGGCTCCGATATTTCACCAGGAGCACGCGGCACCTACAGCCGACACGTTAAGGTTTATAGGCCCAATAAAAGCCTTCGGAGCGGGAATGAGTGAGCCTCTGCACCGGCAGCCAACTAACTGTTACAACATAAGCCCCCTTTTTGAGATGCCAAACAATTTAAGAGGCCAACGGAAGAAAATTGGACACCTAACATTGGTCAGCCATCTGTGCGGAGTATGTCACAACAATGGGGCTGTTTGTTAAAGAGAAAGAGTTTTAGTAAAGTAACCTAATGGCCCATATGAAGAAATTATCTTTCTCTATCTCAATTCAATTCTTTATTGGCATGGGAAACATATGTTTACATTGCCACAGGAAGTGAAATAGATAATAAACAAAAGTGAAATAAACAAAAAAAATGAACAGTGAACATTACACTCATTTTTATTATTTTATTTTACCTTTATTTAACTAGGCGTGTCAGTTAAGAACAAATTCTTATTTTCAATGACGGCCTAGGAACAGTGGGTTAACTGCCTGTTCAGGGGCAGAACGACAGATTTGTTCCTTGTCAGCTCGGGGACTCAAACTTGCAACCTTTTGGTTACTAGCCCAACGCTCTAACCACTAGGCTACCCTGCAGCCCCAAATAAAAGTTCCAAAAGAATAAAGATATTTCAAATGTCATATCATGTCTATATACCGTGTTGTAATGATGTGCAAGTAGTTAATAAACCAATTAGGCACATTTGGGCAGTCTTGATACAAAAGTGGTTCATTGGATCAGTCTAAAACTTTGCACATACACTGCTGCCATCTAGTGGCCAAACTCGAAATTGCATCTGGGCTGGAATAATACATTATGGCCTTTCTCTTGCATTTCAAGATGATGGTTTCTTTGTATTATTTTTTACCAGATCTATTGTGTTATATTCTCCTACATTCCTTTCATATTTCCACAAACTTCAAAGTGTTTCCTTTCAAATGGTATCAAGAATATGCATATCCTTGCTTCAGGCAGTTAGATTTGGGTATGACATTTTAGGCTAAAATTGAAAAAAAAGGGGCAGATCCTCAAGAGGTTTTAAAGTACAAAAGGGAAAATAAATAAACATAAATGTAGGTTGTATATACAATGGTGTTTGTTCTTTACTGGTTGCCCTTTTCTTAAGGCAACAGGTCACAAATCTGGCTGCTGTGATTGCACTCTGTGGTATTTCACCCAATAGATATGGGAGTTTATCAAAATTGGATTTGTTTTCGAATACTTTGTGGGTCTGTGTAATCTGAGGAAAATATGTGTCTCTAATATGGTCATACATTTGGCAGGGCGTTAAGAAGTGCAGCTCAGTTTCCACCTCATTTTGTGGGCAGTGTGCACATAGCCAGTCTTCTCCTGAGAGCCAGGTCTGCCTTCAACGGGCCTTTCTCAATAGCAAGGCTATGCTCACTGATTCTGTACATAGTCAAAGATTTCCTTAATTTTGGGTCAGTTACATTATTTGGTGTTTTACGTTGTACAGTACATGGAGGATATTTTTGCAGAACTCTGCATGCAGATTCTCAATTTAGTGATTGTCCCATTTTGTGAATTCTTGGTTGGTGAGCGGACCCCGGACCTCACAACCATAAAGGGCAATGGGTTCTATAACTTTCAAGTATTTTTTGCCAGATCCTAATTGGTATGTCAAATTTGATTTTACTTTTGATGGCAAAGAATGCCCTTCTTGCCTTGTCTCTCAGATTGTTCACAACTTTGTGGATGTTACCTGATGTTTAGGTCAAGGTATGTATCGTTTTTTGTGTGCTTTAGGGCAACGGTGTCTAGATGGAATTTGTATTTGTGGTCCTGGCAACTGGACCTTTTTTGGAACACCATTATTTTTGTCTTACTGAGATTTACTGTCAGGAGCCAGGTCTGACAGAATCTGTGCAGAAGATCTAGTTGTAGGCCCTCCTTGGTTGGGGACAGAAGCACCAGATCATCTGCAAACAGTAGACATTTTACTTCAGATTCTAGTAGGGTGAGGCCGGGTGCTGCAGACTGTTCTAGTGCCCTCACCAATTTGTTGATATATGAAGAGGGTGGGGCTTAAGCTGCATCCCTGTCTCACCCCCCGGCCCTGTGGAAATAAAAGTTTTTTGCCAATTTTAACCGCACACTTGTTGTTTGTGTACATGGATTTCATAATGCAGTGTGCTTTTCCCCCAACACCACTTTCCATCTATTTGTATAGCAGGCCCTTATGCCAAATTGAGTCTAAAGCTCTTTTGAGATCAACAAAGCATGAGAAGAATTTGCCTTTTTTTTGGTTTGTTTGTTTGTCAATTAGGGTGTGCAGGGTGAATACGTGGTCTGTCTTACGGTAATTTGGTAAAAAGTTAATTTTGACATTTGCTCAGTACATTGTTTTCACTGAGGAAATGTACACGTCTGATGTTAATGATAATGCAGAGGATTTTCCCAAGGTTGCTGTTGACAACTATCCCACAGTAGTTATTGGGGTCAAATTTGTCTCCACTTTTGTGGATTGGGGTGATCAGTCCTTGGTTCTAAATATTGGGGAATATACCAGAGCTGAGGATGATGTTAAAGAGTCTAAGTATAGCCAATTGGAATTCGTGGTCTGTATATTTTATAATTTAGGATACCATCAACCCCACAGGCCTTTTTGGGTTGGAGGGTTTGTATTTTGTCCTGTAGTTCATTCATTGTAATTGGAGAATCTAGTGGGTTGTGGTAGTTTTTAATAGTTGATTGTAAGATTTGTACTTGATAATGTATATGTTTTGGCTGTTTGTTATTTTGTTATAGATTAAAAAGATTGGAGAAGTTGTTTATCCATACATCTCCGTTTTGGATAGATAACTCTTCGTGTTGTTGTTTTGTTTGGAGTTTTCCAATTTTCCCATAAGTGGTTAGATTCTATGGATTCTTCAATTACATTTCTGACATGCTGTTCCTTCTTTTTCTGTAGTGTATTTCTATATTGTTTTACCATAATGAAGGCGTAGACTCAGGTTTTCTGGGTCTCTATGCTTAGGTTTGATTGATTTCTCAATTTCTTTTGTAGGTTTTTGCATTCTTCATCCAATTTTCTTAGGTTGTCTGCTTTGATTTGATAGGGAAGCTGAGACGTCAAATATACTATTTAGGTTTTCTACTGCTAAGTTTACACCTTCACTATTACAGTGAAATATTTTGTCCAGAAGGGATTGCATTTGTTCTTTGGTACATTTTCACACTACTTTTCTTGCATCTATAGCATTTCTTAATAGTATTCAGTTCCCTTGGCTTTGATGCCTCATAGATCTGTTCAATTAGTGTGTGATTTTGCTGTGATCTGATAGGGGTGTCAGTGGACTGACTGTGAACACTCTGGGTTGAGGTCAGTGATAAAGCACAATTTCTTTATTTAACCAGGTAAGTTGACTGAGAACACATTCTAATATATCACATTTACAGCAACAATGTGGAGAATAGTTACAGGGGAGAGATGAATGAGCCAATTGTAAGGATTAGGTGGCCATGAAGGTATGAACGCCAGATTGGGAATTTAGCCAATTTGTTGTTGACCAGAGGCAAGGGTGCCTCCCACTGGCCCTCCAACACCACTTCCAGCAGCATCTGGTCTCCCATCCAGGAACTGACCAGGACCAACCCTGCTTAGTTTCAGAAGCAAGCCAGCAGTGGGATGCAGGCTGGTATACAGTACGACTGCCAAATTGTGTACCTTTTGTCCCCACGAAGCCTACCATTGACTATGTACAGTTGAAGTCAGAAGTTTACATACACCTTAGCCAAATACATTTAAACTCGGTTTTTCACAATTCCTGACATTTAATCCTAGTAACAATTCCCTGTCTTAGGTCAGTTAGGATCACCACTTTATTTTAAGAATGTGAAATATCAGAATAATAGTAGAGAAGGCCAGCATCCCAGAGTCGCCTCTTCACTGTTGACGTTGAGGCTGGTGTTTTGCGGGTACTATTTAATGAAGCTGCCAGTTGAGGACTTATGAGGCGTCTGTTTCTCAAACTAGACACTCTAATGTACTTGTCCTCTTGCTCAGTTTTGCACCGGGGCCTCCCACTCCTCTTTCTATTCTGGTTAGAGACAGTTTGTGCTGATCTGTGAAGGGAGTAGTACACAGTGTTGTACAAGATCTTCAGTTTCTGGGCAATTTCTCGCATGGAATAGCCTTCATTTTCTCAGAACAAGAATAGACTGATGAGTTTCAGAAGAAAGTTATTATTATTAAAGTTATTTGTTTCTGGCCATTTTGAGCCTGTAATTGAACCCACAAATGTTGATGCTCCAGATACTCAACTAGTCTAAAGATGGACAGTTGTATTGCTTATTTAAATCAGCACAACAGTTTTCAGCTGTGCTAACATAATTGCAAAATGGTTTTCTAATGATCAATTAGACTTTTAAAATGATAAACTTGGATTAACTAACACAACGTGCCATTGGAACACAGGAGTGATGGTTGCTGATAATGGGCGTCTACGCCTATGTAGATATTAAATACAAATTCAGCCTTTTCCAGCTACAATAGTCATTTACAACATTAACAATGTCTACACTGTATTTCTAATCAATTATATGTTATTTTAATGGACACATTTTTTGCTTTTCTTTCAAAAACAAGGTATTTTCTATGTGACCCCAAACTTTTGGACAGTAGTAGTAATATATATATTATTTCAATGACAACCTCAAACCAACTATAAATGGTAGAAATTCATATATAAATATTAAAAGCATTTAATGAGACAACTAAAAGGTTTGCAACATGAAAATATTGTCCCATTTACATTGTGTAATTTATTGACGGTCCCTAACTATCCCCACAGATATCCAAAGTGAATCAGTCGATATAATCGAGAACTATTAGAAATCACGCGATATGAATCAGACACACGGGCATAATGCAATTTTCTCTGGACACCCGCAAGGTCAGAATTCGCCCCCACCCAAAAAAAATAATAATGAGTCAGCCAGACAGCCAATCACAAAGTCGGCCTATAGACTACCGATCACTGTCCATGGTGCTGAAACGTGTCTATGCTGCTGCATGCCTATCGAATCGATGATAGGCTCTCTGTGTTGCCAGGGTTTATATAGCTTTGCTTTAGCAAATGGATAATTGTTTATTGGTAGGCCTATATGGTCGTAATTTTCTCCATGTTAAGTATAACATTTCACAAAGCTATAGACTGTGTCGCAATGGTGCTATTTTTAGACTGCTGGCTGTTGTCTTACTTGCTCAGTAATTAAAATGGGAATTTCCTACATTGCAGATTGTACCTGAGCATGACTGAGCCGTCTGTGGTCGACAATGCGCACCTCATCTCTGGATCGATATTTGGTTTTAATGCAGATGAGAGCACTGAATCCAGCTTCACACAACTATAAGCTGGTGAAGGGTAGCCTACCATGAGTTTAATGGTGCTTTCAAGACCCCTGGAAACTGAAAAATACTAGATCAAATCATGACGTCAGTGATCTTTAGGTCGGAAAGTCAGAGCTCTAGAAACAGGTCAGATTTCCTGAGTTGGAGTTCCGAGTTGGATAATCGTTCAAAAAGATTTTTCCCGGTTGTAGCTCGTTTCTTTCAGAGTTCCCAGTCATCTTGAACGCACTGAAGTCAAAGTTCTGAGTTCCAAGTTGTTTTGACAGCAGGGTATTACGTTTTTAGTCAGGAACCAAAACTCCTCCATAGTGACCTGTGAATGCGTTCTCTGCAGCATTCGATCAGCTGTTCGATTTTTCACCGGCATATCAGCCAGGATCTCAGCCAAACAGATTGGGAAGTAGGTCCCAAAGTGCTATTCCAAGCGAGAGAGATGATGAGCAATCACTTGTGTGGGTCACTTACTGATGCATCTCCCAACATGTATAGTGAACAAAAGTCAATGCGTCGGCATCTCTGCCCTCACAGCTAACGTCCATTTGGAGAGCATAAGTCGGAGAGTTTGAGTCATTCAGTCAGAGCACAAGTTCTTTGTTTAACAGTGTTATGCGACAAAGGTTTTGATGTGAGTTTCTGTGCCTCTGCCTCCCCACATATTGTTTTCACCATATCAATTGCGGCCGGTAATATCAAAGTCTCTGCAATTATCAGACCTCAGGATAAGACCCAAATGCAGACAGTTTGAAGTAACAAAAGTTATAACAAAAACAGGGGGCAGGCAAACGACAGGTCAAGAGCAGGCAGAGGTCAGTCATCCAGAACAGAGTCCAAAAGGAACAGAACAGCAGGCAGGCTCAGGGACAGGGCAGGCAGAGATCAGCAATACAGGGTAGTGTCACAAAGTATAGAACGGAAGGCAGGCTCAGGGTCAGGGCAGGAAGAATGGTCAAACCTGGAAAAACAGGTACTAACGCGAAAACAGGAGTACGGGAAAACCATTGGTAGGCTTGACGAGACAAGACGAACTGGCAACAGACAAACAGAGAACACAGGTATAAATACACAGGGGATAATGGGGCAAATGGGCGACACCTGGAGGGGGGTGGAGACAAGCACAAAGACAGGTGTAACAGATCAGGGTGTGACAGCAATAATGTGTGGTTTCATAGCATAGCGGGCCTAGCCATTTACCGTGGGAATGATTCAAGTGCAACGGACAATTGCAGCCTTTTCCCATGATCTAATGGCGCTCTCTGGTTGAATTTTATCTTTCAGATTTGAATAATTTTCATTTCGATTTTTAAGTGTTCAGTATATGTCTGTCTTGTGAAGTATGTCCTCTGATATGTGTTGTAATTAGGTGAAGTGTTGAATGTCATGTGATGTTACATGTGACATTATTCCTAAACAAATACCGCTATGGAACAATGAAGTATGAATGAATTAATTAATTCCATAAATTCATTCATTGTTGTCAGGCTATTGTTGGTCCCAATGCACTCCCCACGCCTACCCCTTCCCCTTGTCTAGCTATCAGAGAGCTATGACTTAAAATTCATGAAAAAAGAAGAAGCAAATCCTGGATCCTATTCTCTGCTGTTGTGAAAATGTTATTTTAACAATTTCCAGTAGCTATTTGTGTTTTGCCTCTAGTTTCATAACCCCTCACTGCCCCTCTGGTTGACACAATTTAGATAAATCACAGTGGTGAGTCTCTATAAGGGCTGCTTTTTCAATCATCTGCAAGATAAAAAGCTGTGTTGGTGGAGCAACATTTTTGTGTCTACCCTTTAATAAAGTATTATGTGCAATTACTCTGATCTGAAAATGTGATAAAGTATTCTTTACTAATGTGTTGTCTTCCTATTGTTTCCTCTAGAATTGGTTAGGGAATGAAAGAAGAAAACTGGCCCAGAATCAAGCTGTGTCTCCCCCAAAAACTTAAGCTCTACAAACGTAATGTGTCAGCATACAACCTGTTTATGAGGGACCATGGGCAAATGGCAGGCATTACAACCTGCCACAAAAGCTCATTACATTAAGGAGGCAGACGAGCTTCAGGCAGTTGGTCAGGAGTTAGAGGAAAACCTGAAAGAATTAAAAGTCATTGATTATTTAAGCCGGATGAAATGAATGGTTGGAATATATACAGTGCATTCGGAAAGTATTCAGACCCCTTGACTTTTTCCACATTTTATTATGTTACAGCCTTATTCTAAAATTGATTAAATAAAGGCTTTTCCTCATTAATCTACACACAATACCCCATAATGATCAAGCGAAAATAGGTTTTTAGAAATGTTTGTAAATGTATTAAAAATAAAAAAAAAAACAGAAATACCTTATTTACATAAGTATTCAGAACCTTTGCTATTAGACTCAAAATTTAGCTCAGGTGCATCCTGTTCCCATTGATCATCCTTGAGATGTTTCTACAACTTGATTAGAGTCCACCTGTGGTAAATTCAATTGATTGGACATGATTTGGAAAGGCACACACCTGTCTATATAAGGTCCCACAGTTGACAGTGCATGTCAGAGCAGAAACCAAGCCATGAGGTCGAAGGAATTGTCCGTAGACCCCCGAGACAGGATTATGTCGAGAAACAGATCTGGGGAAAGGTACAAAAACATTCTGCAGCATTGAAAGTCCCCAACAACACAGTGGCCTTCATCAGTCTTAAATGGAAGAAGTTTGGAAACACCAAGACACTTCCTAGAGCTGGCCGCCTGGCCAATATGAGCAATCGGGGGAAAAGGGCCTTGGTCAGGGAGGTGACCAAAAACCAGATGGTCACTCTTACAGAGCTCTAGAGTTCCTCTGTGGAGACAGAAGACTGAAGCCACTCCTCAGTAAAAGGCACATGACAAGCTGCTTGGAGTTTGCCAAAACGCACCTAAAGGACTCTAAGACCATGAGAAACAAGATTCTCTGGTCTGATGAAACCAAGATTGAACTCTTTGACCTGAATTCCAAGCGTCACGTCTGGAGGAAACCTGGCACCACCCCTACAGTGAAGCATGGGGTTGGCAGCATCATGCTGTGGGGATGGTTTCAGTGGCAGGGACTGGGAGACTAGTCAGGATCAAGGGAAAGATGAACGGAGCAAAGTACAGAGAGATCCTTGATTAAAACCTGCTCCAGAGTGCTCAGGACCTCAGACTGGGGCGAAGGTTCACCTTCCAACAGGAGAACGACCTTTAGAACACAGCCAAGACAACTCAGGACTGACTTCAGGACAAGTCTCTGAATGTCTTAGAGTGGCCAAGCTAGAGCTCGGACCTCAACCTGATCGAACATCTCTGGAGAGACCTGAAAATGCTGTGCAGCGACGCTCCCAATCCAACCTGACAGAGCTTGAGAGGATCCGCAGAGAAGAATGGGAGAAACTCCCCAAATACGGGTGTGTCAAGCTTGTAGTGTCATACCCAAGAACACTCAATGTCACGTTCAGGCCTGATATTTATAGGCTGGCGTGTTTAGTTTCGTTTTGGTGTAGTTTTTTTTTGTTCTAGGTGTGTTTCTATGTTGGGGTAATGGTTCCCAATTAGAGGCAGCTGAGTGTCGTTACCTCTAATTGGGAACCATATATATGTTTGTAGTTTTCAGAGGGGTTTTGTGGGTTATTGTTTGTGCATAGCTTTGTTGTATGTTTAGTTATGTTCAGCATTACGATCTTCGTTCGTTATTTTTGTATATTTTTGCCCAGTTACGTATTTAAATAAAGATGTATACTGGATGCCTCGCTGCGCCTTGGTCTGTCCCTTCAGGAGATCGTAAAACTCGAGGCTGTAATCGCTGCCAAAGGTGCTTCAACAAGGCACTGAGTAAAGGGTCTAAATACTTAAATACAGTGCCTTGAAAAAGTATTCATTCCCTTTGGAATTTTTCAAATTTTGTTGCATACAACCTGTAATTTAAATGGATTTTATTTGGATTTCATGTAATTGACATACACAAAATAGTCGTAATTGGTGAAGTGAAATGGAAAAATAACTTGTTTAAACCCCCCCCCCAAAATACGGAAAAGTGGTGGTGCATATGTACTCACCCTCTTTGCTATGAAGGACAGGTGGACTTTATTTAAGTGTCACATGATCTCAGTATATACAGTTGAAGTCGGAAGTTTACATACACCTTAGCCAAATACGTTTAAACTTTTTCACAATTCCTGACATTCAATCCTAGTAAAAATTCCCTGTCTTAGGTCAGTTAGGATCACCACTTTATTTTAAGAATGTCAGAATAATAGTAGAAAGAATGATTTATTTCAGCTTTTATTTCTTTCATCACATTCCCAGTGGGTCAGAAGTTCACATACACTCAATTAGTATTTCGTAGCATTGCCTTTAAATTGTTTAACTTGGGTCAAACATTTCGGGTAGCCTTCCATAAGCTTCCCACAATAAGTTGGGTGAATTTTGGCCCATTCCTCCTGACAGAGCTGATGTAACTGAGGCAGGTTTGTAGGCCTCCTTGCTCGCACACGCTTTTTCAGTTCTGCCCACAAATTTTCTATGGGATTGAGGTCAGGGCTTTGTGATGGCCACTCCAATACCTTGACTTTGTTGTCCTTAAGCCATTTTGCCACAACTTTGGAAGTATGCTTGGGGTCATTGTCCATTTGGAAGACCCATTTGCGACCAAGCTTTAACTTCCTGACTGACGTCTTGAGATGTTGCTTCAATATATCCACATATTTTTCCGTCCTCATGATGCCATCTATTTTGTGAAGTGTACCAGTCCCTCCTGCAACAAAGCACCCCACAACATGATGCTGCCACCCCCGTGCTTCATGGTTGGGATGGTGTTCTTCGGCTTGCAAGCCTCCCCCTTTTTCCTCCAAACATAACGATGGCCAAACAGTTCTATTTTTGTTTCATCAGACCAGAGGACATGTCTCCAAAAAGTACGATCTTTGTCCCCATGTGCAGTTGCAAACCGTATTCTGGCTTTTTCTATGGCGGTTTTGGAGCAGTGGATTCTTCCTTGCTGAGCGGCCTTTCAGGTTATGTCGATATAGGACTCGCTTTACTGTGGATATAGATACCTTTGTACCTGTTTCCTCCAGCATCTTCACAAGGTCCTTTGCTGTTGTTCTGGGATTGATTTGCACTTTTTAGTACGTTCATCTCTAGGAGACAGAATGCATCACCTTCCTGAGCGGTATAACAGCTGTGTGGTCCCATGGTGTTTATACTTGCGTACTATTGTTTGTACAGATGAATGTGGTACCTTCAGGCGTTTGGAAATTGCTCCCAAGGATGAACCAGACTTGTGGAGGTCTACAATTCTGTTTCTGAGGTCTTGGCTGATTTCATTTACATTTTCCCATGATGTCAAGCGAAGAGGCACTGAGTTTGAAGGTAGGCTTTGAAATACATTCACAGGTACACCTCCAATTGACTCAAACGATGTCAATTAGCCTATCAGAAGCTTCCGAAGCCATGACATAATTTTCTGGAATTTTCCAAGCTGTTTAAAGGCACAGTCAACTTAGTGTATGTAAACTTCTGACCAACTGGAATTGTGATACAGTGAATTATAAGTGAAATAATCTGTCTGTAAACAACTGTTGGAAAAATTACTTGTGTCATGCACAAAGTAGATGTCCTAACCGACTTGCCAAAACTATAGTTTGTTAACAAGACATTTTTGGAGTGGTTGAAAAACGAGTTTTCATGACTCCAACCTAATTGTATGTAAACTTCAGACTTCAACTGTATACACCTGTTCTGAAAAGCCCCCGAGTCTGCAACACCACTATGCAAATATCTGAAACTTTGGACATCACACGGAGCACCATTAAATCCATTATTAAAATTGTTTAAGAATATGGCACCACAACAAACCTGCCAAGAGAGGGCTGCCCACCAAAACTCACGGACCAGGCAAAGAGGGCATTAATCAGAGAGGCAACAAAGAGACTAAAGATAACCCTGAAGGAGCTGCAAAGCTCCACAGTGGAGATTGGAGTAACTGTCCATAGGACCACTTTAAGCAGTACACTCCACAGAGTTGGCCTTTATGGAAGAGTGGCCAGAAAAAAGCCATGCTTAAAGAAAAAAATAAGCAAACACAATTGGTGTTCGCCAAAAGGCATGTGGGAGACTCAGATGAGACTAAAATGTAGCGTTTTGGCCATAAAGGAAAACGCTATGTCTGGCGCAAACCCAACACCTCTCATCACCCCGAGAACTCCATCCCCACAGTGAAGCATGGTGGTGGCAGCATCATGCTGTGAGGATGTTTTTCATCGGCAGGGACTGCGAAACTGGTCAGAATCGAAGGAATGATGGAATGGCGCTAAATACAGTGAAATTCTTGAGGGAAACCTGTTTCAGTCTTCCAGAGATTTGAGACTGGGAGAGAGGTTCACCTTCCAGCAGGACAATGACCCTAAGCATACTGCTAAAGCAACACTCGAGTGGTGTTAGGGGAAACATTTAAATGTCTTGTAATGGCCTAGTCAAAGCCCAGACGTCAATCCAATTGAGAATCTGTGGTATGACTTAAAGATTGCTGTACACCCTAGCGGAACCTATCCAACTTGAAGGAGTTGGAGCAGTTTTGCCTTGAAAAATTGCAAAAATCCCACTGGCTCGATGTGTCAAGCATATAGAGACATACCCCAAGAGACTTGCAGAGGGTGAATAGTTATGCACGCTCAAGTTCAGCTTCTTTGTCTTATTTCTTGTTTTTTAACAATAAAAAATATTTTGCATCTTCAAAGTGGTAGACATGTTTTGTAAATCAAATGATACAAACTCCCCAAAAATGTATTTTAATTCCAGGTTGTAAGGCAACAAAATAGGAAAAATGCCAAGGGGGTGAATATTTTCGCAACCACTGTAAATGTGATATTTTTGTTTTTAATTTTGAATTCATTTGCATTTGACATTATGGGGTATTGTGTGTACATTGATGAAAAAACAAACAATTTAATTCATTTTAGAATAAGGCTGTAACGTGACAAAATGTGGAAAAAGTCAAGGGGTTTGAATACTTTCCAAATGCTCTGAAATAACTGTCCTGCTGCATTTAAGCTTAAAGTGGAACTGACAACGTTCTAGCATCTTGAAATCTTATTCAAATCTGTTCATTTACACCCCCGGGAAGAATGACACTTTTTTAAAGAAATTTAGACATTTTCTTACAAACGAGCACTTAGATATGGTCATTTTCACATTTTTATGAATTCATAGAATGTTTGGGAATGACAGAGTAAGGTATTCGGTTAACTGATTGTGGCAGTGTATGTGGCCAAGTTGATTCTAGGTTTGAGATGGATGGAGGAGGTGATCTGCTCTGATTCGACTGCAGTGCTGAGCAAGTGTGAAGACGGGCAGGTCGGATAGGGGAGACTTGTTTGTGGAGATGATGGTGTTGTTAATGGGATTGGAGGTAAGCTTTTGCTGGGTTACCGCCCATGTGGGTGTGGAGGGTAATTAGAAGGCCGATGTATTGGCTAAGTGTGCGTTGAGTTCCCTGGGCCACAGGGAAGTCAAGTCCTTGATCTGGGCAAAAGGGCTCGATCTTTGGCAAAGGGAGTGGGATGCTAGTAGTAAGGGGAGGCAATTTTATCGCATGCATCAGTCAGTAAAGGAAGAGGTGGGGAGTATGGGCTCTAGGAGAGAGGAAGTTGTGTGGAGTAGACTACAGTTGGGTCACACAGGTTTGAATGCCATAGTGTGGATGATAGGGAGACATGAAACAGTTCTGTTTGTTTAGCGGAGGAAACAGTGGAGCATGTGTTATTTTGTGAACTGTATGACGTAGATAGGGAGAGATTGTGTGAAAGGGTTAGAGAAGCTGGATGGGTTTGGGGTTTGGGTGGTGTAGTGGGGGGGAGGAAAGGGGTGTCTAGGGCTCTATTTCACTTTCTTCAGGGAAATGGCATAGCACAGCTTCCAGAAATCAGTTGCCTTCAAACTATTTTGTGGCAAATTTAGGTAAGATAGTAATTCTGCTCATATATTATGCATGTATAAACTACACATTGACACATCCAGCATGAACCTGGAAGTAAAAAAAAAAAGACTTACTACTCGCCAAAGTACCAGAGCATGTCTTTAAGACGCATCCAGAGAAATGAGACACAGCCTAGCACCAAAAACAGGAAATTACACCATCCATGGTTCCTGGGAAATGTAAAAGCCAAAAACTGCTAATGCAAAATTGCAAATCATGTGAAATTGATAATATATACACATTGAATTGTACTCAAGAAATGTTCTCCCCTACTATGGGTCATATTAGCGGGCTATCCCAGGGTAAAAACCCTTTTGAAAAATCTATTACATTAACATTTGTAAATCACAGTTTAAAAAACAATGTTATTGGGAACCTTTTTGACCTTTGAAGAGAAAGTCAGAAGATCTTCTAGTTTTAGTTTCAGCACAATAAAAATGCAAAAATTGTCATTACCGCCACCAACTTGTACGGGTTGTAATAGCAGCCAATTTGCTTACTGTAAATATTGCACTCAGAAATTACGATATGAATAGTTGATTTAAACCTTCTGGCGGCACCCCATTGTCTGATTCATATTGTGTGATTTCTGATGATAGTTCTCGACTATATCGACTGACTGCTATTTTATGGGCTGTCTGGGCTACTTCCAGACACAAGACCTGGTTAGACTGTTTCAAATTATCTAGAAGGGTGAGAGATAACACCCTGTGGATAATGCAAAGACCGAGAGGGAGTCAGTGAAAAAAATCAACACAAGCTGGAAGAAATAGGGGTTAATGTTCATGAAAATCCAATTGACACTTGCAATGCAAGTTTCTGGCTTTCACCCAGAAACTGTAGACCCAGTTCCTACATTTGAATATAAAAATAGATTTTATAAAAAAACAATGCTTTATTTTATCTCTGGGACCCTCAGGAAGACAAATCAGAGCAAGATTACTGAATGTAAGTACATTATTTATCTACAGAGGTGAATGTATCAAACCAGTTGCCGTGATGAATGTTTTTTGTTGGTGTGCACTCTCTTCAACCAATAGCATGGCATTTTTCACTGTAATAGCTACTGTAAATGGGACAGTTTGCTGTTACTTACAACGTCATTCTAGTCACATTAGTGCACGTTAGCAACAACCGTCCCGGTATAGGGACACCGATCCCGTAGATCCTTAAGAGGATAACCTCCAGTGTCCATTTTCAGACTCACAAGTTGGCAGTTACCCTGTGGATAATGCAAAGACGGAGTCACTCTACAGATGTTTTTGTAAAAAAAGACCTGGCTCCGGACCATTTCGGGATCAGCTCTTGTCTCGCGCAAACACCTCTCTAACTCAGCCCCCATTAATCACAGACTAATGGTACCAACGGATGCAGAAGAAATAGACCAATCCAATGGTATAGCCCAAAAGTCTGTACCTCAAACACACAATGTTTAAAAGGGGTTAGAAGTCCAAATCGCACTGGCGTCATGGTGGGACTCATTGGCTAAACAAGGTAACCAATTTAAATGTTACTCCAGCAGCCTGTGCTTGCTTGTAGTTTGCACATCCTGGTACTGTGCACCACACCATGACTATACCTTACAGTTGTTGTCAAAACAAACATTTAAATAAATAATTATTCGCAAGCTGATGTTCTATGAATGAGTGACTGGTCCATTGAGTAACGTTAGCTACCTGTTGACACCTATTCTCGACTGACTCCACATCGACAGGGGCGGTACTACGTAATGAAATCACTATGAATTCTGGATATTGTGGTTTTCTTACAACCAGGAAATGTAGATGGCCCGTTTCTACCGGTGAGATGCAGAAACGCTCGTCTTTGAGTGTAGTGAGAAAATAAATAGAAATGTATGAGATACATTTAGAATTATATGAATGGGGGGCGGAGCTAGCATGTTGGAGTGAACGGACGTTTGGAGAGAGGCTCCTGCAACTTTTTTGCGAAACTAACTAGTCTAATTTAACCTACTTTACAGCACTTTTTTACAACAAACATCTGTTTCTAATACATTACTGTAACTTTCTACGTGAACATGCCGAGTAATAGGCGACCAAAGGACAGCAAATCCTCACTGGAGGCCACCTCCCCACCAAACAACGAGACAGACATGGCGGAAGGCACAGGCAACAACGTGACACTTTCTGAACTTACCCGGGCTCTGGGAGAACTACGTGTTGCTATAGCTGAGGATCTTAAGGCAACTTTTGCTGAACTGGATTCCAAAATCGAGAGCACCATTCGAGCGGTTGCTTCGCAGGGCCAGAGTATTGTGGACCTTGACAAGGCTTCTGAATTCAACGCTGGTAGGATCGACGAGTTAGAGAACCTATGCACGTCCTTGCAGGATAGTGTACAGAGGCTCTCTGTGAAGGTGGTCAACCTAGAGGGCCGATCCAGACGTCATAACCTTCGCCTTGTTGGTCTGGCGGAGGGAGTGGAGGCTGGCTCTCGCCCCACCGACTTCTTCGCCAAACTACTGAGAGATGCAATGGGATCGGATGTTTTGGCTTCGGATCCCCAGCTGGACCGTGCACATCGAACTCTTGTCCCAGTGCCTCGCCAGGGCCAACGCCCTCGCCCAGTAATCATCTGTTGTCACAGTTTCAAGACCAAGGATCTTATCCTGCGCGAGGCTCGATTGAGGGGTAACCTGTTACATAAAGGACATCCCTTCCGTGTCTATGAGGATTATGCGCCCGATGTTGCAAAGCATCGCGCCGGCTACAGAGAGGTCATGACCAAACTCTACAAACTCCACCTTCGCCCAGCCTTGCTCTTCCCTGCAAGACTCAGAATTACCCCTCCTTCCGGTGACAAGATTTGGCTCTCCTCAGTTTTGGATGCAGAGAAGTTTATCCGGGAATATATGCCAATCCCCCGTACGGGTTAGAGCGCCTTGTCACTGTGTATTAGGGACTCGAATCCATACTATACCATAACGGGTGAAACCTTATTAAACTGTCTCAGCAAGGGCTGCTGACTGAAGTGTTATTGTCGCTACCGAACATGTAAGACGCTGAGCCGACCAATGGAGGGCGGTCAGAGCTCTCATTTAACGTTAATTTCACTTTCATGCTGATGGTTTATGTTTAGACCGGCTCTGCTTAGCAATATATTCTTGTGATGCTATGTCTCGCTTATCTCAGGGATTGACCCAGGATGACACTTAAGTGTGCAATATGTTTAAGTTGCAACTTATTCTGTTTTGGTTTACTAGATGCTGATTGAACACTTTATTTGCGGGAGCCTCCTCAGTTCATATGTTAGTAGAAGTTCTAGGATCGTAAGAGGTGAACGTATAGTTGATTTTATTTTGGTTTTACCTCGTTTGAGGTCGCGCCGTGCATTTTTGGCATCGGCCAGACAATGTGTTTATTTTTTAAATATTTTTTTTCTCTCCTATGTGTGCATGCCTGTTACAGGTGGGTTGAGGGGGAGGGTAAATGTTGGGGAAAGTTGGAGGACAGGGTGGAGGGTAAGGGTGCTTGCCCGGGGGGAGGGGTCGGTTGGATACTGCTCGGGTGTGGGTGCTACATATGCTGATCTTGAAGGTTGGGTGTGCTTTCTTACCTTTTCATTGAGTTACATGTTATGCAGGCCACCATAGGAACTACAAACGAGAGGAGGGCGGGGCTTACGTTTACTTCCTGGAATGTAAAGGGTTTAAACGAACCAATTAAGAGAGGCAAGGTCCTAGCCCACTTGAAAGCACTCTCGTCTGATATTATATTTTTGCAAGAAACCCATCTAAAAAACAATTCCCACAGCAGACTTAAATGTAGGTGGGTGGGGCAAGTGTATCACTCTAACCTCTCCGCCAAAACGAGAGGCACAGCGATTCTGGTACGGAAAGGAATTCCCTTTCTACATAAAACCACTATTGCGGATAAAGAGGGTCGCTATATGATTGTAACAGGAGAGATCCACTCTACTTCTATAACTCTACTAAACATCTACGGGCCAAATATTGATAACCCCTCTTTTTTCAAAAGAGTCCTTGCCCTGATTCCAGATATCTCCCATACTAATTTGGTCATTGGAGGGGATCTTAACTGTGTGCTAGACCAATATTTGGATAGATCTTCTACCCGGCGTACTCCTACCTCCTATTCAAGCGAATTCTTGAATACCTACATAAAAAACTCTAACTTATTTGATATTTGGAGGATCTCCAACCCTACGGGCAGGGAATACTCCTTTTACTCTCATGTTCACAATGTTTATACCCGAATTGACTACTTTTTGGTTGATGCAAAGTTACTTTCCTATACCTGTTATGTGAGGTATCATGATATTATAATCTCTGACCACAGTCCACTCACTTTCTCTCTGAGATTGGGTGACATCATGCCAAAGGAGAGGGTCTGGAGGTTGAATCCTCAGCTCCTCACAGAACCAACATTCTGTGAGCATCTTAAAGACAAAATTACATTTTTCTTTGAGACCAACGACAACACAGAGACCTCCCCAGCATTATTGTGGGAAACACTGAAGGCTTATTTAAGAGGCTGTATCATCTCCTTTCAGGCTGCCAGGAGTAGGCAAAACAGAGAAAAATTTGTAGAATTGGAGGGACAAATTCACTTACTGGATAGGGAGAATGCCAGCCATCCATCTATGGAGAAACATAAAAAAATTACCTCTTTCAAATTTGAATACAATCAGATTCTTTCAGCTAAAATTGCTAAATCTTTTCTCTATGCCAAGCAAAAATATTTTGAGTTTGGTGACAAACCACACAAATTACTCACCAGGCAACTTCGGAAAAATGACAGTGACCGAATGATTCACAAAGTTAAATCTGCATCTGGAGAATTACTCTCTTCCCCCAAAGACATTAATGACAGATTCCGTCAATTTTACAAAACTCTATATACATCTAAAGCGGATCCTACCCCTTAATTATGCAAAACTTTCTGGAGGACTGTAATCTCCCTGCCCTGAACCAGGAAGATTCCAACATCCTGAATAAGGAAATATCTCTTGGAGAAATTCGAGAAACAATTAAATCTCTAAAGAGTGGCAAGACCCCGGGCCCAGATGGATACCCTGGTGAATTCTATAAAACATTCAGCAACATGCTCTCTCCCTACCTGCACAAAATGTTGGTTCAGGCCAATGAGGATGGAGCTCTCCCACCTACTTTGGATGAGGCGTTTATTACAGTTATACATATGAAGGGTAAAGATCCGGAAGAGGTAGGGTCATATAGACCAATATCCCTCCTTAATACAGACCAAAAGATTTTATCAAAAACTCTGGCTAACAGGCTTAGCACTTTAATGGGCAAACTGGTCCATTCGGACCAGACCGGCTTTATCCCTAACAGAAACTCTTTTTTCAATCTCAGGCGCCTCTTCAACATTATGTATTCTCAGAGGTTACCCAACGTGGACCTTGCCGTTATATCTCTTGACGCTGAAAAGGCCTTTGACCAAGTTGAGTGGTCCTATCTATTCAAGGTCCTGCAGAAATATTATATTGGAGAGGGGTGTCATAAATTGGATCCAGCTTTTATATAGAAACCCCTGTGCGAGAATACTCACTAACCAATCACTGTCGCCCCGATTTAACCTTTATAGAGGGACCAGGCAGGGTTGTGCGCTGTCGCCTATGCTCTTTGCTTTAATTATTGAACCTCTCGCTCAGGCGATCAGATCTCATGCAGCAATACACCTCTTGGTTAGAACGTCTTCCATTTAAGTTATCTTTAGAAAGATTTACCTACCTAGGAATTATAGTTACCAAACAATACTCCTCACTATTTAAGGAGAATTTCCCCCCTCTGATGCAAAAACTCAAACTCAATTCTGGAGAACTCTCCCAATTTCTCTGCTTGGAAGAATTAATGCCATTAAAATGGTCTTCCTCCCACAACTGCTCTACCTATTCCAAAACATCCCAGTATTTATACCTAAGTCCTTTCATAAACAACTGGACTCAATTATCAATCCATTCATCTGGGATTATAAAACACACAGGATAGGTAAAAAACACCTCTGTAAATCCAAGATGGAAGGAGGATTGTCTCTCCCAAATTGTATATTTTACTACTGGGCCGCTAACCTCTGCGCTGTTACGTTTCTGCTGGATGACGCACTTCTGTCGTCTAGCTGGCTTAATATGGAGCGTGAGGATTGTCACCCCTTCTCTATTGGCGCTGTGATTTTATCGCCTGTCAAACTGGAGATGTCACTTTATAGTAACAATCCTATTATACATAGCACAGTCCGAATCTGGAAGCAAATTAAAGTCCACTTTGACCTTAGACCAATATCCTTCATGCTCCCTGTTGCCAGGAATCCCTCCTTTGCCCCCTCTAACCTTGATAACACCTTTGAGCGATGGGGAGAGCTAGGGATATAGAAGGGACCTTTGCCTCCTTTGAGTTGCTGAGGGAAACTCATAATCTTCCCAGAAGTAACTTCTTCAGATACCTACAGATTAGAGACTATGTTAGAAAACATCTTCCGACATTTGAGAATGCTAAACCTTCCATGTTTGACGGATGCATAAATATATGCCCCACCTCAGACAAACTGATATCTCGTCTATATGACACTTTTCAATCTGTTAGCACACAACAGATGCCATTAAGGCAAAATGGGAGGAAGAACTAGGGTCTGACATTTCTGTGGCAGACTGGGAAGATAGCTTGGAGTATATCCACACCTGCTCCATTAACTCCAGACATCGTCTCATACAATTCAAGGTATTACACAGATTACACTATTCCAAAACTAAGCTGCATAGGATATTTCCTGACACATCCCCTATGTGTGATAAGTGTCATGCTGCGCAGGGTACACTACTCCACTGCTTTGCCCTTTGCCCTAACTTGTATGGCTATTGGTGTGGAATTTTTAGGATCCTCTCTGAAGTTCTGGAGACTTCAATTGACCCAGACCCGCTTCTGATAATCCTGGGAGTGTCCGATTCCCTAAACGGATTAACCAACCCCCAAAAACAACTAATCTCTTACAGTCTCATTTCGGCAAAAAAAATAATCTTGTTGTTTTGGAAAAGGAGGGAAGCTCCCTCTACCAAATTATGGCTCAGCGAATTGGCAAATACTGTCCACTTAGAAAGAATAAGATATATTCTGAACAATAAATTAACAACATTTGATCAAATCTGGCAGCCTCTCCTCTCTTACTTGGACCAGTCGGCGCTGTGAATTTGTACATTTTAACGCACTCTCAATTGTAATATTTTAATCTACCTTAGGGCAGCGTGTGCTTGCGCCGACACCCGAGCAGTTGAGGGGAATAGGGGGAATGGGGGGATGATGGGGGTGATGGGGCGAGGGTGACATCTACCCTCTTTCTTTCTACCTGTCCTTGTTCTCTTTGTCTTATTTTGTATTAGTTACTGTGCACCTGGAACTTTGGGCCTTGCTGTTTCCGTCTGCTCTTTTATGTTTAGATAAGAATTATACACGTGTCTTTTATACCTTTACACCAGTCTTGTGTGTGCTCAATAAAAATATTTGAACAGAGAATTATATGAATGGACATATACAGTGAAAGAGCAGCAGTGAAATTTCTCTTTAACTAAATTTGGCAATTAAATTATATGTAATACATACACAGTAAATTCGCAATAGTTATTTCAACCCATATGGAGTCAAATGTAACATTATTTTGGGGTTTATATGGTCCCACCCCCATTTTTTGTTAAAACTACTCTGGTCACGGTGTTGATATTTTTGGAGTTAAAACGATACTAAATGGTGTAAATATCCAACTCTCAGACTTAAATTTAACTCAAATAAATTTTTTATTAACAATCAACTCCATCAGAGTACATTTTTCTTTCAGTTTTCTTCCTTTGAGTCTTATTTGAATATTTCTTAATGTGTCACGTAATGGTGGGTTGCAATGTGATATCTAATCTGTTGGAATTAAAGTAATTTTTGTTTTTTCTAAAGTCTAGCAACCTTGCCAGTAGGCATGCCAGCTAAGACTTGATTGATAGCCTGAAATGGTTTAGTAGCTATGAGGTTGGGAGTCTGTCTAGCTGGCTGGCTAAAGCCAACTTCATAAAATAGTTAGGTGGCTAGTATTGCAGAGAAACAACAAAACATTTTAATTGTATTTATTCATTAAGAAGGAATCAATAGCCTACATAGCTTGTTCAAATTAATTTACAAATATAACGCGAGTCCTGCCCATCAACGGCAGCTAAAATCAAATGCTGTGCGTGTCACTTGACACTCTCTCTCCTCCTGCACTGACAATACTGTCTATATGGACTAGAGTATCTAGCTTCCTGCTTGACGGAACGTCGACGTGACATTATAAATTCTAATCGAAATCCCATGTATTATTTACTTTCACTTTCTTCCTGTAAACAAAGCAGTTACATGTTGTTAATTGTGGTGCAGGCAGCAACGGTGGATCTGTCCCTCCCCTTCCTGGCTCCCAGCCAATCTCAGCCCAGGAGAACAATGTGAGGATATGATTATTTGTGGTAATCCCAAGGTCAGTTTACCAAACTTTGACATATAGTTTACATAAAAAGAACAGGGGTTATTGTGCGGATAAAGCACAAGAGCCCCAAACAAGGCTGGTTATAAGGACATGAATAGGCTTTGGGTTTGATTTTGTTTAAAGTTGGGCTGGAAAATACTCTCGTCTCTGGAATGCTTCTGAAGACGGCTGTTGTTCGATAACAAGGGGTTGTCAGTCACAACCAGTGGAGACTGCTGAGGGGAGAACGGCTCATAATAATGTCCGGAATGGAGCAAATGGAATGGCATCAAACACCATGTGTTTGCTGTATTTGATACCATTCCACTGAACCCGCTACAGTCATTACCACGAGCCCCTTCTCCCCAATTAAGGTGCTACTAACCTCCTGTGGTCACAACGGGGTTGACCCTACACAACCATGGTTATGAGAACATGAAGCTGTGGGGTAATGTCAAAATAGTACTGGATTATTGAGCAAAAACACCCTCTTCTCTACCACGTTCTGTGGTCTTCTCAATGTGACGATGGTGTTGTTTGGTAACAAGAGTTTGTGGGGCACGAGATGATTGAGGACACGGCTGGCTTTCTAGCGTTATGTTCCGAGGGCGCTATGAGCATCAACAAGCAGTCATGGTGTCGCTCTTCTCATGTCTGTTTCCTACAAGACGAGGTGTGAACTAGCGGACTGGACCACTTTGACCTCTGGTCTTGGGGGTGGAAGGGGGTGTGAACCAAGAGCCTCTTAGGTTTTGTATTAAACTCAGTGTATCAAAATAGTGCTATGAAAGGATGCGAAACCCCCCATAGGCCCAGAGTGACGTGTTCCTCTGGTGAGAGTTGTGAGACTAATGGATTTTACTTGTAGCTTCACTTGTTTCATCATACCCAGCACTCAATATCACAACTGTGATATTTTCAACCCTATACTCTACCGTGTCTACTGTTGCTGCTCCTTATTGACAATACCCAGCAGTGGAGGCTCCTCAGAGGAGGAAGGGAAGGACCATCCTCCTCAGTGAATTTCATTAAAAAAAAAAAATTAAAACTTTGAAAAGGTTATCCTTTTAAAACACATTGTTTTGCAAAGAAGGTCTACAGTAGCCTCAATAGCACTCTGTAGGGTAGCACCATGGTGTAGCTGGAGGACAGCTAGCTTCCATCCTCCTTTTGGTACACTGAGTTCAATACAAAACCTAAGAGGCTTTTGGTTCTCACCCCCTTCCATAGACTTACACAGTAATTATAACAACTTCTAACTTCTAATTAGGACGTCCTCCAACCTATCAGAGCACTTGCAGCATGAACTGACATGTCCTCCACCCAATCAAAGGATCAGAGAATGAATCTAGTACTGAAAGCATAAGCTACAGCTAGCTAGAACTGCAGTGCATAAAATGTGGAGAGTAGTTGACTCAAAGAGAGAGAAAGACATCAACAAATGAATTTCTGAGAGAGATTGTCTTTTTTTCCCCTTTCAGTTTCACTTACTTAACTTGCAAATGCAGCTCGCTAGTTTAGCCTACTGAAACACCCGGATCAAACAGAGGGATGCTATGTTAGCTAGCTGCCTATGACTATCCAACACAACACTGGAACTCTTCCAAGTCAAGGTAAGCTTTTGGTTTTATTAATGAATTGCCACCGGGGCCCGCCGGTCTTACTGCTTCCTGAATATACACTGTAACGTTACTGCGTGATTGTAGCGGGTTTACTAACGCATTAGTTCTATTAGCTATGTTGACTAGGACGTTACTTTAGCTAATATGGTGACAACGATGTAGGCTGTGTGTAGTGGTTATGACATGGTTTGGCTTGGAAAGTTTTTTTGCCTGGTCACATACAGCTGATGTGTTGTTCATTGAAGTCCACAAACGAAGCGAAAAGGTGAGAGGAGGAGAGTGTATAGAGGCTAGAATTAATACAACGTGGCTGCTATGAAAGTGAACTGTGTTTATGCGTGATCAGGGGTGTATTCATTCTGCCGATTCTGTTTAATTTTTTTTTCTTAAACGGGAGCGAATGAAACGGGGATAAAAATACCTGAATTTGTCCAATAGAAACTCTCGTTTGCAACTGTTGGACTAAGGATTACACCTTAGATAAGCTAGAAGCCTTAGATAAGCAAGAGTGTGCAAAGCGGTATTTCATTCATAGGCTAGGTTGTAGCAACCTCATGATGGGTATAAGGAAAATTTGAGTATCATATAGTAGCCTAAACCTATCAATGTTATATGAATGGAATATGAATGACAGTCATCCAACAAGCTGTAATAGAAATAAGGCCATGCTCTCATCATAAACGGCACTGACCGCCACTGATACCCAGCAATACCACAACCAAACTGCCACAGTAAGAGCTCAAGGGTTTTGCTGCTTCAAATTTGTGTATTTACTCTCCAGGCTAGGGAGCTTGAACACACCTGTTGTCCGCAGACAGACAGTGTGAGATATCCGGTATGAACGAGACTGTCAGTAATTCTCCCAGAGAGCTAAGGGAAGCTGGATACAAAGGGATTAAGTCCTGTACAGGAGTTATGTTAATGACATTTACCACCTAAGTGAAGATTGACACATGATGGTGTGCTGGGAAACCAATCTCCACACTTGAGGCTCAAACATATGGCTCATATCAAAATCATAAGCCTCTTGCTGATGTCAGTTAGGCTCATCCTAAATGTGATTTACTTTTCCTGGATTTACTTAACCAACGTCCTCCTTCCTTTGATGAGATCTGTAGTAAACACACAACCAGCTTTGAACCACGGTGTGTAAATCATTGGCTCATTCCAAGAGACAAGAAACGTTGTCACGTGTCACGGCCAATGGCTGAGCATTGTGGGAAGCCGTAATGTGGGTGAGACGACAGACCTTTCTCATCTGCAGACCTGTGTTCAAATACTATTTAATATTTTTCAAATATTTTTAGCGTTTGCTTAAGTCTGCCTGGAGTGCCAGATGGGCAGGGATTGCATATTTGCTAATATTCTATAGGTTCCATTGCGCCAGGAAAGCTCAATCAAGCCCAGCTCAAGTATTTGAAATTATTTTGCGGTCTGCTACACTCTGCCCTCTGCTAGCACCTTGTCCCTGTCAAACACACCGAAGGAGGGGTGTTTATACAAAACAGGTGTCTTGGACTCAAGTCCCTCGCACGAGGACATGGGTACTAATCGTATCCCCCTTTCCCTTTCCCTAATCTTTGCCTCCCTCCGAAAAAAACATTGCCTCTCCAATCAACACCCTAGTTAAAGACCCACCTGTCAACCCATGCATAAATTCACAGCCCCCAACCTATTGAACGATATATCGGTGAACATATCGGAATCAGACGATATTAGCTAAAAATGCCAACATCGGTATCGGCCCAATGTCTAGTTAAACACCAACATTAAAAACCAATGTCAAAGCTACCGTGCATACCTAATGACGCCACGTAAAATTTTGCATAACACCTGCATCACAGCACTCCTAATCTAGCCCACAATGTCTGCTGTGTGGATCGAGCAGTCAACAAGTCTAGCAGTCATTTGAAAGAGTAAGACATTTTCAGCGAGAATCCATTAAAGCCAATATAATGGAATTCATTGCCCTTGACAATCAACCATTCTCTGTTGTGGGTGATGTTGGCTTTCGCCGACTGGTCGAGCATATGTACGCACTACCAAGTGTGTTATTTTTCAGATGTTGCCCTACAGGAGTTACACAGTAATAGCGTCACTGCTATAAGCTTCACGATATACATACTATGGAACACCGTTTGAAGCTTTGTGTGTCAAAAAAAATACAGTAGCACTGTCAAATGTGTACAAAAAAGTCATTAAATAGTACCCGCAAAACACCAGTCTTAACGTCAACAGTGAAGAGGCGACTCCGGGATGCTGGCCTTCTAGGCAGAGTTCCTCTGGCCAGTGTCTGTGTTCTTTTGCCCATTTTAATATTTTATTTTTATTTGCCAGTCTGAGATTTTTCTTTGCAACTCTGCCTAGAAGGCCAGAATCCCGGAGTCGGCTAGCCGGCCTTAGGGAATGATTTGCCATATGTACATAGTCATATAACACTGGTCATAATGTAATAATGTTTACATACTGTTTTACCCACTTTATACAGTGCCTTCGGAAAGTATTCAGACCCCTTGACTTTTCCACATTTTGTTACGTTACAGCGTTATTATAAAATGTATAAAATAAACAAAAAATACTCAGCAATCTACACACAATACCCCATAAAGATAAAGCAAAAACATTTTTTTTTTTTTTTTGTAAATGTGTTTAAAATATAGAACAGAAATACTTTAAGTATTCAGACACTTTGCTATGAGACTCGAAATTGCTATGAGACTCCATTTATCATCCTTACATGTTTCTACAACTTGATTGGAGTCCACCTGTGGTAAATTCATATGATTGTACATGATTTGGAAAGGCACACACCTGTCTATATAAGGTCCCACATATGACAGTGCAGGTCAGATCGAAAACCAAGCCATGAGGTAGAAGGAATTGTCTGTAGATCTCCGAGACAGGATTGTTTTTAAGCACAGATCTGGGGAAGGGTACCAAAACATTTCTGCGGCATTGAAGGTCCCCAAGAACACAGTGGCCTCCATCATTCTTAAATGGAATACGTTTGGAACTACCAAGACTCTTCCTAGAGCTGGCTGCCCGGCCAAACTAAGAAATCGGGGGAGAAGGGCCTTGTTCAGGGAGGTGACCAAGAACCCGATGGTCACTCTGACTGAGCTCTAGAGTTCCTCTGTGGAGATGGGAGAACCTTCCAGAAGAACAACCATCTCTGCAGCACTCCACCAATCAGGCCTTTATGGTAGAGTGGCCAGACAGAAACCACTCCTCAGTAAAAGGCACATGACAGACCTCTTTGTTTGCCAAAACGCACATAAAGGACTCTCAGACCATGGGAAATAAGATTATCTGGTCTGATGAAAGCAAGATTGAACTCTTTGGCCTGAATGCCATGCGTCACGTCTGGAGGAAACCTGGCACCATCCCTACGGAGAAGCATGGTGGTAGCAGCATCATGCTATGGGGATGTTTTTCAGAGGCAGGGAGTGGGAAACTAGTCAGGATCAAGGTAAAGATGAACAGGGAAAAGTACAGAGAGATCCTTGGTAAAAACCTACTCCAGAGCGCTCAAGACTTCAGACTGGGGCGAAGGTTCACCTTCCAACAGGACCACGACCCTAAGCCACTGCCAAGACAACGCAGGAGTGGCTTTGGAACAAGTCTCTGAATGTCCTTGAGTGGCCCAGCCAGAGCCCGGACATGAACCCGATCAAACATCTCTGAAGAGACCTGACAATAGCTGTGCAGCAACGCTCCCCATCGAACCTGACAGAGCTTGAGAGGATCTGTAGAGAAGAATTGGAGAAATTCCCCAAATACAGATGTGCCAAGCTTGTAGCGTCATACCCAAGAAGACTCGAGGCTGTAATCACAACCAGGTGCTTCAACAAAGTACTGAGTAAAGGGTCTAAATACTTATGTAAATGTGATTTTTTTGTTTGTTTTGAAATTAGCAAACATTTCTAAAAATGTACCCGAACAAAATGTGGAAAAAGTCAAGGGGTTTGAATACTTTCCAAAGATACTGTATTCTACTAGTCATGGCTCATCCTATATAATTATTCCTAAACATCTTTTCTATTCATATACTGCCCATACTGTGTATACACACCATTATTTATATATATATATATACAGTACCAGCAAAAGTTGACACACCTACTCATTCAAGGGTTTTTCTTTATTTTTACTATTTTCTACATTGTACAATAATGGTGAAGACATCAAAGCTATGAAATAGCACATATGGAATAATGTAGTAACCAACAAAGGCTCACAGACAGCGTCACCAGCAAAGCACCCCCAGGTAACTCTGGGTCTTCCTTTCCTGTGGCGGTCCTCATGAGAGCCAGTTTCATCATATCGCCTGATGGTTTTTGCGACTGCACTTGAAGAAACTTTAAAAGTTCTTGAAATGTTCTCTATTGACTGACCTTGATATCATAAAGTAATTATGGACTGTTGTTTCTCTTTGCTTATTTGAGCTGCTCTTGCCATAATATGGACTTGGTCTTTTACCAAATAGTGCTATCTTCTGTATACCACCCCTACCTTGCCACAACACAACTGATTGGCTCAAACGCATTAAGAAAGAAAGAAATTCCTCAAATTAACTTTTAACAAGGCACACCTGTTAATTGAAATGCATTCCAGGTGACTACCTCATGAAGCTGGTTGAGAGAATGCCAAGAGGGTGCAAAGCTGTCATCAAGGCAAAGGGTGGCTACTTCGAAGAATCTCTATTATAAAATATATCTTGATTTGTTTAACTATTAAAAACATAACTGGAATGAGTACGTGTCCAAACTTTTGACTGGTACTGTATATATATAATATTCCTGACTCTGACATTGCTCGTTCTGATATTTTGTAATTTTTTTCTTTTAACTTGGATAATTTGGATTTTGTGCGTATTGTTTTGTATTGCTAGGTATTATTACTGTCCTGTTGGAGCTAGAAACACAAGCATTTTGCCACACCTGCGATAACATCTGCAAATCTGTGTAATACATTTTGAGTTGAAACCTTCGGTGGGAGTCTGTACCGTGTTCGCTTCACTCTAAGATGGGTGGAAATAATTGAATATATTCCAATGCTTTGAGCATATCTCATTTGCATTTTCTCATTCATGCAAGAGTATAGCACAGTAGGCCTAGGCTAAAAAGGAAGGGAAATAACATTCAGAATTGCTTTGTAACCAACCCAGCGTAGAGACAGAAATGACACACACACTGAGCTGTCCATGGTCATATGTAGTAACTATCACGAGTGTGATACAACATACCTCCATAGCACCCATGGGTCACTGCCTGAGGTAATTTGTTTAGGACATGTACTCCTCCGACACCTCACTCTCTCTCCTTCTCTCTCGCTCTCTCTCTCCAGCAGGTGGTGTTCATTAGCATGTGGTGACAGGCGACCAGGTGCTGCAGGTTCGAGTTCCCCCCGTCTCTGTCGCCACTTGCGGCCTTGGCCTCCACGGTCTCAGGACGGGTTGTCTGGGGTGGAGGGATGTGGACTAGAGATCCCAAACGGCACCCTATTACTTACATAGTGCACTTCTTTTGACCAAGAGCCCTATGGGCCCATTTGGGACACAGACTAGAGGGTCTGTAGTACTGAAAAAAGTAATTAATGCCCTCTGAAAGGTAGAACTCTCTGCGGGTGAATTATGGTTAGAATTAGACAGCTTTAATATGAGGAAACAGTCCAGCTCCATGGCTGACGGCTCGTCGACTACCTCGCCAACCCCCCAAACCCCCAAACGTCTCTCCCCATTAGGCATATCGAAAGCAGCAGAAATGGGCCCCGCACACAGGCAAATGCACCTCAGCTATGATCAAGTTCCTTGAGGTGTGTTTGCGTGTTGAGTTGAAGGAAGGCATGTTCTCTCCTAATTAATCGTTCTTCATAACTTTATCACTCAATTTCATGCATCCCAATTCCCCCTATGCCCCCCACACACATACGCACACCTCAGCTAGGATCCAGTGCCTTGAAGAGGTGTGTGTGTTGCTGCGCATAAGCACATGTGCGTGTGGACGCGTTTGTGCGCTGAGAGGGACGAGAGGCAAGGCATGTTCTCTCCTGACTTCATCACTCAACTTCACCCGTCCCGACGCCTCCATGCCTGCCCTCTGGTTTTCCTAAGGCCTCGACCGGGCTTAGAGATTTCAGAAGAGCTTGAGGATCCCCACATTCAGCCACGTATCTGATGGAAAACACATTTCAGAGACCACGTGCCGACGCTATAGTCAATGGCTGAACACATGTGCTCCACATAACATCCACACATTAGAGGAACGTCTATTACGTAAACATGAGATCATATTCATCATTTGAAGACCGTTGTAGGTCGTCGCATGCTGTTCATTCTCATGCTTCTGCTGCCAAGAAAAACTGAAAGGCCTTTTTTGTCCTTTGCTCCCGTAACTGAACAAGAGCCCCTATAAAATCAAACAGTTATGTTATGTTCCTGTTATGGTCCAGCTTGAGACATCTGATTGGTTAATTTACACTCGCAGAACATAACACTGTGGACATAGGATGTACAACTGCGTTAAACACAAAGACACTGCCCAAATATCCCGGAGGCACTATTTATTTTCAGGCATTCGACTGTAAGACAAGGCAACGCTTCGTTCTAGAGGATAGACAGGTATCTTCTTGCTAGATCTACAGTACATTAGGAAAATAAATACGCCAGAAAATACCAATGTTTAACATAGAGCTGAGGAGGGTGTTTGCAGCTTTTAGGCTGCCCATAAGTGTCCCAGCTTCTGCAGTATACCTGGGAAAAATGATAGAGTAGAACAGGGTTCCCAAACAGGGTTCCCAAACTGGTGACTTTTACCCCCCAAGTTTTCTGAGCAATTAGGAAATCAGCTCCAAATGATTTGAATTTTGGAAATCTGTTCCAAAGTAGTCTCACACATAATAGAGAGATATGGGATCGTATACAAATGTAAGCAAGGTTTGAAATGATATGTTTTAGTCAAACATATCTGTTTGGGCTTCTTGCGGTCAATTTGCAGTCTACAAATTATTTGTAATTATGCTATGGCCCCCTGAACATCCGCTTAAGAAATAAATCTGCCCGCGGCTGAATCTAGTTGATGATCCTTGGAGTAGAAGAAACAGGACATGACTCTGAAGCAGTCAGGGCTTTTACACCACCATGGGTCATTCTGTTATACAGAGGAACGGATCATTTGGATTTTATTTTATGTGTTTAGTAAAGGACCCTGAAAGAAATACTTTACAGTAAGCTTTGTGTGTGTCCATTACACCTGTGCGAATTGACTAACTTTATCATCGTATATATATTTTATGGAGCACCCCCTGCTGGCCTGGTGGTCTTTAAGCTGACGGTCGACTGGTTTATCAGGGAATAGTTTACCAGCAGAGTACTTTTGAGAAGAAAATCCTCCATTACACAACCCTTCATTCAAAATTAGTTCAAGTGCCCCTATAATACTGATCGTTGACCAGATGTATCACTTTGAGGCCAGTTTACTGGGGCCTAGCCCTTTACACTTGTACCCATATACGGGTTGAAATGGAGCGCAGTGCCTGTACAGTAATATGCTATACATGACGTCAGAGCTCTGGCTCTGCGCTTCACAGCGCTTTATGGGATTTGACTTACAGCCGTTCTGAACTTGAGCACCTCATCCTAACCACTAACTGGGCAACTTTGGCACATTTTTTTGTGGTCTGAGTGCGGGACATGTTGGAAATGAAGAGGACTTTATGTATTTTGAAAGATGAGACATTGAGGATTATAAGCATTTCGCTACACCAGCAATAACATCTGCTAAACACATGTATGTGACCAATCAAATTGGATTTGATGTGATTTGGACATATACACCGCTTTGATGTCATACATGTAAGCCAAACACCCGTGAGTCCAAATGTGCACTTCACATTTCCATATCATAAAACCCATGTCATATAGTGTCAATGTTTATGATCACTATGTTTGATGTACAGTTAGTTACAAGATGACATGGCGTCATCCCTTGGGTTGTTCTGAACAGAATGAGCTTATGTTTGCGTATTGTGACGAAGATTTGCCACGGCACACACACCTGAATGCACTCATGACTCCTTTCTATGCACAACAAGCGTATCTGTTTCCTTGAATTGCATTATGAAAGCCTAACACTGTAATATTGTATTTTATGACTTAGCTAGTCATGTTGGAAATAGAACAGGCTTACAAATGATTCCCACCTGACCCAGATTTTGATTTATAATGGACCGTATTTGGATTGCGTAAACAACAACAGTAAATTTGTGAGGGCGGGGATGCAGGGTTGTGTTCCAAACAAAACAACTACAAGTGTGCTCGCTCTAGTTCCTCAACGGTACAGCTAGGAGAGCTCAAAGAAGCACCTTATAGTTGAAGACTCTTCTCTGAGTCATAAAAGTGCACTGAAATTGCTTAGGAACAGTGCACACTTTGGATACCAGTTAGTCCTCTCACTAAAAACCTTTGTGATTTTTTGGGTTTTATGTTGCATCTACCCAACATTGTCCAGGAATATTCTTATCGTGTTACTGAATGTATCCAGAGTATTTTCAGATTTCGTTATAAACAAAATGTGGCGGAAAGTACAGTAAATGTAAAATGCACATTACTTCTTGTTTAAGGTGAACTGTTGTGCCCTCACCTTAGGTATAATAATTTCCCCATAATCTCCAAACTGTTCCCTTTCAATTGCTACCATGGTTATGCATATGCATTTCATAATTCTTCTGTTAAAAGAAAACATTTAAATGTAGCCCTATCCATATAAGCCAATTTCAGGGTCTGACAGGTGTATAAAATCGAGCACACAGCCATGCAATTTCCATAGAAATACATTGGCAGTAGGATGGCCTTACTGAAAAGCTCAGTGACTTTCAACATGGCACAGTCATATAGGATTCCAACAAGTTGGTTCGTCACATTTCTGCCCTGCTAGAGCAGCCCTGGTCAACTGTGGATGGCAGGAGAACGCTACCTGCCCGAATGCATAGTGCCAACTGTAAAGTTTGGTGGAGGAGGAATAATGGTCTGGGGCTGTTTTTCACGGTTTGGGCTAGGCCCCTTAGTTCCAGTGAAAGGAAATCTTAACGCTACAACATACAATTACATTCTAGTGTATTCTGTGCTTCCAACTTTGTGGCAACAGTTTGGGGAAGGCCCTTTTCTTTCAGCAAATCAATGCCCCCGTGCACAAAGCGAGGTCCATACAGAAATGGTTTGTCGAGATCGGTGTGGAAGAACTTGACTGGCCTGCACAGAACCCTGACCTCAACCCCATCGACACCTTTGGGATGAATTGGAACGCTGACTGTGAACCAGGCCTAATTGCCCAACATCAGTGCCCAACCTTACTAATGCTCTTGTGGCTGACTGGAAGCAAGTCCCCGCAGCAATGTTCCTACATCTAGTGGAAAGCCTTCCCAGAAGAGTGAAGGCTGTTATAGCAGCAAAGGGGGGACAAACTCCATATTAATGCCCATGATTTTGGAATTAAATGTTCGCCGAGCAGGTATCCACATACTTTTGGTCATGTAGTGTATGTGCGCTGATTTGGTTCATTCTGGTGTGCTGTTTCTTCACTGCTTGTTCTAAATGGAAGAGACAGACAGACTGTTTCAGTCATTTAATTTGTTATCCACTGTCTCGCTCACGGCTGCCTCATCTCGTACAGACAGACTGAGCAGAGCAAAGGTCCCTGGAAGAACATTCCAGAGGCTGAAGGGACTCCGGGGAGAGCTAGAGGCCGAGTCGAGACTTCCATCTGCACAGTCAGCACATTCCCCATCCCCGAGCCTCACTGTGTTGCCTCTATCCACTGATCCTGGAACAGCCAGGCCTCACACAGATACTAATATGGCTCGACACAAACACAAAAATGGATCTCAGTTCAGTTAGTTTCTACATATATACCATCATAGATAGACACAGACACAGATCCCATGTCAGACAGACTCCCTGCAAGGAAACAGACACTGTCAGGTCATGGATAGTTAAACCACAGAGATGGTTGTCCTCCCTGGTTGTTTTCACGTTTTATTGAATTTGTGGCACGTGCTGCCCCCCACACTGAGGTGTGTGTGTGTGACCCCTGGCTCTACAGAGAATTACACCCAAGGGCCACATTGGCTGCAACATGCATGGTATTTTTCCTTCGCTTCACTGTTTGCCTGGACAGCGGTGTTTGGAGCATATCTGGCCTAACCACTCTGGCCCCATGGTACTCAGCCCAAGGTCTAGACTCTCAACAGTGGTCAGTGCCCAAGAACACTAAGGTAACCTGCCTAAATGACTACCGACCCGTAGCACTCACTTACGTAGCCATGAAGTGCTTTGAAAAGCTGGTCATGGCTCACATCAACAGCATCATCCCGGATACCTTAGACCCACTCCAATTTGCATTCCGACCAAACAGATCCACAGATGATGCAATCTCTATTGCACTCCACACTGCCCTTTCCCACCTGGACAAAAGGAACACCTATGTGAGAATGCTATTCATTGACTACAGCTCAGCGTTCAACACCCTAGTGCCGTCAAAGCTCATCACTAAGCGAAGGACCCTGGGACTTAACACCTCCCTCTGTAACTGGATCCTGGACTTCCTGAATGGCCGCCTCCCAGGTGGTGTGGGTAGGTAATAATACATCCGCTGATCCTCAACGCGGGCGCCCCTCAGGGGTGCGTGCTCAGTCCCCTCCTGTACTCCCAGTTCACTCATGACTGCATGGCCAGGCACGACTCCAACACCATCATCAAGTTTGCCGATGACACAACAGTTGTAGGCCTGATCACCAACAACAATGAGACAGCCCTAAGGGAGGTGGTCAGAGACCTGGCCGTGTGGTGCCAGGACAACAACCTCTCCCTCAACGTGATCAAGACAAAGGAGATGACTGTGGACTACAGGAAAAGCACACCCCCCTTCTCATTGATGGGGCTGCAGTGGAGCAGGTTGAGAGCTTCAAGTTCTTTGTTGTCCACATCACCAACAAACTATCATGGTCCAAACACACTATTTGGCATGGGTCCTCAGATCCTCAAAAGGTTCTAAAGCTGCACCATCAAGAGCATCCTGACTGGTTGCATCACTGCCTGGTATGGCAACTGCCCGGCCTCTGACCGCAAGGCACTACAGAGGGTAGTGCATACGGCCCATCACTGGGGCCAAGCTTCCTGCCATCCAGGACCTCTATACCAGGCGGTGTCAGAGGAAAGCCCTAAAAATTGTCAGACTATAGCCACTCTAGTCATGGACTGTTCTTTCTGCTACTGCACGGCAAGCGGTACTGGAGCACCAAGTCTACGTCCAAGAGGCTTCTTAAGAGCTTCTACCCCCAAGCCATACGACTCCTGAACAACTACGTCGATTAACTGGTGTCCCCGCACATTGACTCTGCACTGGCACCCCCTGTATATGGCCTCCCTACTGTTATTTGACTGCTGCTGTTGAATTATTTGTTACTTTAATTTGACATTTTTTACTTCATTTTTTTCTTAAAACTTCTTAAAGCATTGTTGGTTAAGGGCTTGTAAGTAAGCATTTCACTGTAAGGTCTACACCTGTTATATTTGGCGCATGTGACAAATAAAATGTGATTTGATTTGTCTAGTCGTTTGGTCAAGTCTTATATAGAACGGAAAGAGAAGGTTGAACACGGACACCCACCCAGACATCCTCCACCACGGATGGTTGGTTGCCCTTCACTTGCTCTGCTCTCCCCCCGAACGCCCCCACCTCCCTGGGGAGAGGCTCATAAAGACTGTCCCCTGAACCCCAGCAGCCATTAGCCACCAGACAGGAATGTCCTAGTCAAACTCCGTCCCAGTGCATATTAACTGGAGAGGAGGAAGGAGGGGTGCGGAACCCTATACTGTCCCCATCACCACCCACACACAGTCCCAGCCCCATTATACTTCGTCAAAAACACAGCTTCTCGCACACACACATGCACGCACAGGAATGTCATGTTGATGTTTCTTCTGTTGATCATTAGACTAGCTACCCTCTGGTTCCTACCGAAAAGCTAAGGTGGATACAAATACTAAATCATACTGACCCTTCTGACTGTACAGTCGCCTCTACCCACCTTGTCATTTTGATATTAGGAGTGTTCCTGGAGTTGCGCAATCTCAAATCCAGCCCTAGAACCTATGCACCTATGAAGATATGAGAGGATTTGATGTGTGTAAGCAATATGGTAATACGTTTCACCATATTGCTTATAGCTGTCCGATCCCCTCAGGTATCCTCAAGCGCATCAGGCGTAGGGTCTAGTGGTGAATTTGGAATTGGGCAATGGGACTGCTGTAGATTTATCAGCAGATATATGTTTATAGCAGCATCTCCAGTTCCTCTCTCCGCAGAGCTGTGTAGGTGTTGACATGAGAAACGGCCTCGAGTCTGGTAGACGGGAGACTAGTAATGTAGCGTAAACATCCCCATCCGTAATAATCTACCTACGTGAACCTCAGCTTCACCTGTGCATATCTGAAAACATTTCTCGCCCGCCGCAAGCGGGAGAGAATCCCAGAAGGTTTTTGACATAAAAAAAAAAAAATGTATAAAACTTCGAAAGCGCACCCTGTTCTTTCTCCGATGGTAGGTCGATCATTCCACGAACCGTGCTCCATAATCTTCTTTATACAAAAAGTGGCAAGTTACCGCGCGCCGAGGAATCCTCTCGCTCACCTCCAATAAAAATTACCTGTTGAATAGTTGTGTGTCATGTAGATAGTTAATAGGTAGGTGGAGAGTTATTTTGACATATCTTGATACTGCTCGGGCAAAACACAAGATCGGAGAAAGCACAAGAGAGCATAAAAACTAAAATGACAATCGATGGACACAGTGCATCTGAAACATCGATAAGTAGATATATCCTTCTAGAGAAATGCTTTGAGGAGAATAAGACCTACTTTAGTGGGTCAATTTCGACGGTCACTCTTCTTCTACATGGATGGAAACAAATATGACCTCTTGCTTGAATTAAGTGGCCTCTACTGTACAATCCCTCTATTTGAGCACTCACAGCTACTACCAGGTAGACTCCCCTCACAGGTATGCTTTAACTTAGTGTGTAGTGTGTGCACAGGGTGAAGTTTGTAAACAAAGACAGGTTTGACTGAGTCCCGGCCATAATGCGGTTCTTTTTGCTATGATAGAGACACAAGCAACTTCACACAAGTAGGCTAGAATTTTTTTCTCCAAATACTGTTGGTGCTTGCAGTATTACCAACGGTCTGCAGACAGCAATTCACAAAACCCAGAGCTGTACTGGACTCCGGATGAATTTGCTACAGCTAGAAACCATAGAACAGCCAACAACCAAGTCTAGATTTACCACTGAACTTTCCATAAGCCCATAACAATAACTATCTATATCAACTATATCTACTTAGTTTGAGTTTGGGTCTGTTTTTGCTGAATAATATACGTCCACAGAAAATGGGGATCGTATTTCCATTGGGTATGCAATGTTTTGTAACCAATAGTGAAACTCCAGCTATTTTCCCCCTACTTTGTCAGTGGTGCCTCTCCCAATGAGTAGCCAGTGTCATGGGTGTGCAAAAAACCTTCTGTACTATCCCCCATCAAAGGCTCCCATTGACTGAGGTGAAGATCACTTTATTGGTCATGGCATACAAGGTCCAACCGAAATGTATCTTCACTTTTAACCCAAACCCTTGAAAGACACACAATTTTAAGGGGGAGAGGTGCGGGCGGCTTCCACACTGGGCGCCCAGGGAGCTGTTGTTGTGGTGGGTTAAGTGCCTTGATCAAGGGCATAACGGCAGGCAATGGCATCTAGGATTTGATACCAGCAACCCTCTGGTTGCCAGCTCACTTCCCAACCAATTTCCTTCCAGTTGGACCCGGGATTCGAAATGGCAACCCTCCTGTTGCTGGCTTGCCTCTCTTACCGGGTCATAATCCAACAGTCACACCAATCTGGCTCTTTAGCTGGGAGAAAAATAAATGTAGAGTAGAATCTGACACAGTTAATATCCAATAGGGTTTCTTGAAGTCCAACACAATCCAAAAACTCATGAGAGAGAGAACAGTAGTTCCTAATATACAAGTACACCAGGAGTTAATTTCATTCTGAACATGTATAGATAATCAGATAGTAATAGGATGTCTTTGTCTCCCATCTGATTGTACGGAGTTGCTCTACACAGCTCAAGCATGCTCTACACAGCTCAATGTGCCTCCCCTCATAGACAATCAGCTCTTTGTTTTATCCATAACTTATTGCTGAGTAACACAAACAGATTTGTTGCATACAATGTTATGAACTCTACTTTAGTAGTAGTAATGTACAGTGCCTCGGGAAAGTATTCAGACCCCTTGACCTTTTCCACACTTTGTTATGTTACAGCCTTATTCTAAAATGAATACAATAAAATATGTTCCTCAGCAATCTACACACAATACCCCATAATGACATCACAATACCCCATAATGACAGGTTTTTAGATTTTTTGCAAATGTATTAAAAACAAAAAACAGAAATACCTTATTTACATAAGTATTCAGACCCATCACTATGAGACTCGAAATTGAGCTCAGGTGCATCCTGTTTCCATTGATCATCCTTGAGATGTTTCCACAACTTTATTGGAGTCCACCTGTGGTAAATTCAATTGATTGGACATGATTTGGAAAGGCACACACCTGTCTATATAAGGTCCCACAGTTGACAGTGCATCTCAGAGCAGAAACCAAGCCATGAGGTAGAAATAATTGTCCGTAGAGCTCTGAGACAGGATTGTGTCGAGGCACAGATCTGGGGAAGGGTACCAAAAAATGTCTGCAGCATTGAAGGTCCCCAAGAACACAGTGGCCTCCATCATTCTTAAATGGAAGAAGTTTGGAAACACTCTTCCTAGAGCTGGCTGCCTGGCCAAACTGAGCAATCGGGGGAGAAGGGCCTTGCTCAGGGAAGTGACCAAAAACCCAATGGCCACTCAGAGATCTAGATTTCCTCTGTGGAGATGGGAGAACTTTCCAAAAGGACAACCATCTCTGCAGCACTCCACCAATCAGGCCTGTATGGTAGAGTGGCCAGACGGAAGCCACTCCTCAGTAAAAGGCACATGACAGCCCGCTTGTAGTTTGCCAAAAGGCACCTAATGACCTAATAAGATTCTCTGGTCCGATGAAACCAAGATAAAATTATTTGGCCTGAATGCCAAGCGTCACGTCTGGAGGAAACCTGGCACCATCCCTATGGCGAAGCATGGTGGTGGCAGCATCATGCTGGGGGGATGTTTTTCAGCAGCAGGGACTGGGAAACTAGTCAGGATCAAGGCAAAGATTAACGAAGTAAAGTACAGAGAGATCCTTGATGAAAACCTGCTCAGGACAGACTGGGGCGAAGGTTCACCTTCCAACAGGACAACGACCCTAAACACAAAGCCAAGACAACGCAGGTCTCTGAATGTCCTTGAGTGGGCCAGACAGAGCCTGGACATGAACCCGATCAAACATCTCTGGAGAGACCTGAAAATAGCTGTGCAGCAACACTCCCCATCCAACCTGACAGAGCTTGGAGAGGATCTGCAGAGAAGAATGGGAGAAACTCCCCAAATACAGGTGTGCCAAGCTTGTAGCGTCATACCCAAGAAGACTCGAGGCTGTAATCTCTGCCAAATGTGCTTCAACAAAGTACTGAGTAAAGGGTCTAAGTACTTATGTAATGTGGCATTTCACTCTTTTACTTTGTTTGCAAAAATTTATAAAAACCTGTTTTTGCTTTGTCATAATGGGGTATTGTGTGTCGATTTTTTATAATGCATTTTAGGATAAGGCTGTTACGTAACAAAATGTGGGAAAAGTCAAGGGGTCTAAACACTTTCCGAATGCACTGTAAGAATTAGAACACATCTGCAAACAATAAATACATAGATTTAACCCCCCGATACATAAAAAGGGAGTGGACATTGCATCACTCTGTTTACCATAGTCTCTCCCAACTAAACTGACATCCCACACACTTGTAACAAAGTAGCCCATGCACAGTAAATAGGCTGTAGGTCAGTAGGGGGAAGACCTACTGTTGATGTTCCTCCATTATTTCTTCCAGATGTTTCCATTTCCAGTGTTGGGATCCAGTTATATGAGGTGAAAGGTCGCAAGAGGCACGGGCAAGGAAATGTGTGCATAAGAGGTCAAAAGGTCACAAGAGGCACGGGTGAGGAAGGCTGTTTATTAGTCACTGCTGTCTCACAGTTAAGCATGGCACTGCTGTGACTCCAGCCCTACTGCAAGACAGGGTCGTATTCATTAGGGCACGATTGGACAAATCCAAGTAGTTCATTTCAAATCATTTTTTTCCACATTTTGTGCTAAATGAACACGACCCAGGTCAGAAATACATCAGTGAACGAACACCCATACCGACTCACTAAAAACAACATGCCATTCTGACTCAGTACAAAATTGCACACAAATAAATACATACAGGCTCTAGTAGTAAATACACTCTAGTCTACACAATTCTCTCTGCCCAGACTCGGATACGCTTTAAAGGTGCACCTAGTAGCTGAAGTGGAGGCCATATTTTTCCACACCATGGATTACATAAATACATCATCTCCTATGAAATGCATGATTAGGTTTCAAGTACTGCACAATCTCTATAGTACACACGTCCACATGGAAAATTAAAGAACAAGTGAACAGCCACGACATTCACTGTCAACCTGCGTCTCTCTCAACACCTTCGCCGCTTTACTCTGCGTTAGTTCCATTCCATCGATAACATCCATGCAACAGTGTCACAGACAATGGCTTTACAATTCAGTCAATATCTAGTATTACATTACATGCAGGCATCGTTTGTCAGGTGGAGAAGCTGCACGCTACCTTGAGATAGTCCTAGCCACTTGTTAAAGTTGCACACAATGTTGAAAACACTCATACACACATAAACACGCACCCACACTGACACACAAATGCACCTTTCACTTCATGACCTGTCAACCTCACCTGACGCACACGGTACAATGTTTTCAGTTTGCATGACAAGACCTCTATAATTCAGCCGTAACTCTAGCACATCGTCTCACAATTCTAACAGACAGATAAGGTTCTGATAATAATGGCTATTGAAATGGTTTCTTCATTAGGGTACAGGAAGCGTTCGTGCCTTAGTGACCGTGCTCAGTAAACATTGCCGGGTGGGCTGCGGTGGGAACTGTTTGACCAGGTCAGGTTGAGTTCCTGATCGGGAATGGAATGCCTTATCTTCAGTCTCTCTCACAGCAACTCTCCACAAACGTGTACACAAAAACACCCACTGGGTGCAGTCTGTTGCTGTTGAAAAAGGCTCTGAAAAAAAGGCTCTAGTGTCTGAAATCCTGAATGCGAAAGTGTCTGATCAGTCGACTGGAATTGTAATTCCTTGGCAGTAAAATAAGGACATTGAGGTCAAAGGTCAAAATCAGGTGAACTTGGTTGGCACAGCCCTATTGACATCTACTCTGTAGTCCTCTACTTCCAATCCTCCTCCATTCTCATCATTCCATCCTAGTCTCTTGTCCGAGGGGTCCATGGTCTTTCTAGGGAATGACAAGAGGATTATTGACTCACTGGCCCCCCTTACTGGTCTGTCTGTTTAAGTGCAGTTTTTGCTTCAGGTCTTGGCTTTTCTTAAGTCATTGTCTTCTCATTGAACCAGCAGGGCACTTCTCCACACCTACATGGTGGGACAGGTAAATGAACCGAGTCTCTGTTTGCCCAATCATCAGGAGAACCTCCGTGACTGACAGGACATCTATCCAATGGGGAGGCAGCATTCAGCAAGTGTTACCTGGGAAGAGACAAACATGCACGTTGGTATAGCAATAACACTATCTGATCTTGAAGTGGGAATATAATGTTATATCTAGTCAAATATGACTATACAGCAAATATGACTTATCAAATTATTCAGCACTCACTTGAGATAGGAAATGAGCAAAGGGACTGGGGGATAAAGATTAGTTTTCCATCTTCTGGGTACATTGACTTCAATACAAAACCTAGGAGGTTCATGGTTCTCACCCCCTTCCACAGACTCACACAGTAATTATGACGACTTCCCGGAGGACGTTCTCCAATCTATCAAAAGCTCTTGCAGTATGAATTAACAACTTGTCCATCCAAGGATAAGAGAATGAATCTAGTACTGAAAGCATAAGCTACAGCTAGTTAGCACTGCAGTGCATAAAGTGTGGTGAGTAGTTGACTCACAGACAGAGAAAGACAATAGTTGAACAGTTTTCAACAAATTTCTTGAAAAATTAAGGAGAAGCAGCAGAGAGAGAAAGATTGTTAGTAGTTTACCTTTCACTAATTTCACTCATTTTAGTTGCAACGGTTTGGACTAATGATTACACTCCAGATCAGCTAGACGCAAGCAAGAGTGTGCAAGGTGGTATTGAATGTGTGTCACTGTCTGTCACCTTGATTACTCCAGTTTGTCTCTCGACCTGTGCACCTACGTTATAAACTTTCATTTGTAGGCTAGGTTGTAGCATCCTCATGGTGGGTATAGGGAACATTCCAGTATCATGTAGTAGCCTAAACCTATCGATGTTACATTGAGCTGGGTGAATGGAATATGAATATGCTGTAATAGAAATAAGGCCACGCACATAACAAAAAAAAATCGTCCTCACTCAAATTCAACGGCACCGACTGCCACTGCTGTGTATGTGTGTTCAGTGTGTGTGTGTGCATAAGTGTGTGCCCATGCCTTTATGTGTGTGCGTGTCTGTCACACTCAACTCTCGCTCTCGTGTGTGTTTGTTTGTGTGAACCAATGCACGTGCATGTGTGTGCCCATGCGTGTCCCTCACCTCTCTCTCATGTGCACTGTCGGGTGTGTATTGAGGAAGGACAGCTGCTGCTCCAGACTACACACACGGAAGGCCAGGTAGCAGGAGGACATGATGAGCAGAATGATACTGAGGGAGACAGGAGACATACACTTTCACCACACAATTACCACATTGTTCTCCACACACGTGTACACTGACAGCTATAGTAAAGGCCTATGGATCATTATGTGAGTGACGTGCCTTGAGCTTCAACATAGTTTTTTTCCCCCAAGCATGCTATAAAATTCATAAAAATCTTAACAGCCACGAAAAATAACAGCGTAATGCCATTTACAAAAAAGACAAATGTCTACATTTAAAGAGATGCAAATGTAATATGCACAGTAAGTGTAATATGAACTGGTCAGAATTACTACGACCAGCAGGTGGCAGTATGACAGCAAGGGAGAATCGCAATTGCATCGCCTTGATTCCTCACGTCTTCGCTCCTCGTATTTCTCAATACCCATGGGACCCATCAATACCCCTCATCCAATGGGTCTTGAGAAGGAGGTGAGGAAAGGGGACGCCAGGAAAGAAGGCAATGCAACGTATATTTTTCCTGAGTGCATAGTAACAGTACAGGACAATAGCCCTGTGTGTGATGTGAGTGCATTGTGGTCCGTCCGAAGCCTGGTCCCAGATCTGTTTGGGCTGCCTTGCCAACTCCTATGGTGATTGTCACGCCACCAGAACACAAACAGCACCAGGTTAGTTTGTCCAGTACTCACAGAAGGATGAAGAACTTGAGCAGCTGGTACTCCATGTGGCCCAGCTCTGGCACTGGCTCTGTCAGGAGGATCTTCTCTGTCTCCAGACTCCGCTCTGCACACAACACAACAGACCAAAATGTGTTAGCGTTAGCGTTGAGCTATTGCTTCTCTATAGACAGCACCACAGGAGAGAGCAATGCTAATAGCGTTAGCGTTAAGCTATTCTGTCTCTATAGACGGGTTGGCTGACAACGTTGTGATTCAAAACGGTCAGAGAGCTAGCAACAATGACAAGACGCTGCCACGTGGGGAATCGTAGGTGGCTTGTTACAGCTCGTTGTATCTTGTTATTGATACCATGTCTTGTTTTGCTAATGTGGTAAAATAATTGCTAGCTAGCTAACCAACAACTGTAACAATTTATTTGAGAGACAACAAGTGCTCACATATGTATTTATGTTTTCAATAAACATTGCGCAAGTGACGGTTTTGTTGGTAAACAACCAACCCGTCTATAGGCAACACACCAGAGCATAATGGCATGAGTGTTATCGTTGCGTTTTTCTTTCTCTATAGACTACACAGTCAACACAGCGCTGAGTCTGTGGGTGGTTAACAGTTAAGCGCCACTGTCTCTCTCCTATCCCAAGTCTGACACCAATGCAGCAGGAATTAAACTTGAAGGCAGACACTTTGGAGAAACTTGGGGATCCATTTACAACCTTACTTAGCCTACACAAGACCCTTTAAACCATAATCGTTGCTTTAAAGCGGTGCTTCCACATAGAAAGTAACCATACTAGTCTTGGAGCTAGTTTTACAGTACGATATATTTTGTACATATAGTATGTGTTGGTTGTGCCTACATTTCATTCTACCCATCTTTTTTAACAGGGCTGGGTTTGGCCTCTACAGGGTCTTGTTCATTATGTCACGCTATGGAAATTGTTTCACAATGTTTTCTTATTGGACAAGTCAAGGTAGTGCCTCCATTTTTCAGTCCACTTTCTTCCATTGGGTGCCTAATGAACAGAACCCTGCTAAAAACTCCACACAGCTGGGCTTTTAATGAACTGAGAGAAGGTTCAATTATGTATGAAAGGAGTGGTCTGTGTTTTTTCCGCCACTCTGAGGGCACCTCTCATACTTCTACAACTACAGGCATGCCCTAAGTACAACCAGAGATACTGGAAATAATGACGAGATGCTTGTGTCTTCGCCCTAACAATGGGATTTGTTGTCCACAGAGCGGAACAGCGGGCTGTCAAGCTCCCGCTGTATTCCTGTCTTTGGATTGGTGGATACATATCGTTATTTGAATACTTTAAAAAATTCTTCGATCAGGGGTATTTAAGTCAACCGCCTGTATTCAATGGAGAGTGAGATGCTAAGCTAGCCTCATGAATACGTACAGAACGTCTCGAATTTCAACAGGGACAACTCCGATATCAAGTGTTTTTTTCTCAAAGTTGCCGGGATGTCACGTGCATCACACTTATATCAGTACACTCGTAACAACCTAAGCATTACGTTCCTTCTATTAGAGTAAATAAGCCTCACATTTCAAAATAGCAATAAATGTTTATCTTGACTAAATTCGACACTCATTGCCCCCCATACAAAAACTCCTCACTGGCTTAAAAATGTATGCTATAATCCTGCTATTCTACACATTTTGCCATGGGGCGGAGAGAAGACTTTGCAATTTTATAACCAATTTCAAGCAATTCTTCTAATTTCTTCCATTTTACAGCTAATTTGCTGCAATTCTACACCTTTTGGCATTGTAAAAACTGCAAACGTTCGCCTCCACCCTATCTAAACTGCTTACTAGAAGTTTCGATAGCTAGCCACTAGGCTAATTTACCAATCTGCTGATGCACAACGAAATTGCACCTTGTGTTCTCTATTATTCTAAAGTATGTTGAGTTCAAAGTTCAAGTTTAAGAAGGAAAAGTAGAAGAAAAACGGGTTGAGCTCATACAAAAATCAAGAGTTCAGGTAGTTTATTGGAGAACGTACGTGGCTATATGCACGCTGGTTAGAAAAAGACTATCAGCTGGGTAATTAGTAGCCATAGATCCTTACTTATCAGTATGTGAGTCAGTAGCGTGTGACGTTTGGCCCAAAAGGTGACTCCAATGGCTACATTAGAAAAACAGCTTGCGTGTGGAGGAAGGAAGAGATATCGGCTAATAGTCCTCTTTTCTGTCAACAATTATCTCGGTACCCGTCTGTCATGAGAGACTACGTCAGGCATAGAGAACCAAAACAGAGCCTAGCTTACATTTAAATGTTAGTCATTAAGTATGTATAATTTAGTCAATTAGCTAAGTTAGCCTGTTTCTGTTTTAGTTAGCTTGTCGTTTCCCGTCTTGCCAAGGTTATGTTGTTGGATAAATAAAACAAATCAGTCAGTCAGGCACCCATGCAAGCGACAACTGAGCTGGGTCTATTCAGAGCCTGCCACCTATGTGTGTGTGGGAAGTGAGAGGGAAAGAAACATGACAGGCTGTTTGTGAGAGTGCTGACAGTGTGATGGATGAAAGGTTGCCTCTATGGATCAGATTACCATCATCCCAATCATAACCTAGGCCATAAAAGGGCTGGAAAATATCTGACCTTGGACCAGTGGTTAGGTTATTGTCCACTGTTTTAGGATACCTGCTGTATGATTTAGGCTTTGAACTCAGACCTGACAGAGGTCCTAAAACATGTCCACCATTTGTAGGATTTGACAACAGCAACCCTCCAGTTGCCTGCTCACTTCCTTTCAGATTTTCCCCCATAAGACCCGCGATTCAAAGTTTCGAACTGGCAACCCTCTTGTTGCTGGTCTACCTCTCTAACCTCTAGGGGCAAGCAACATCGAGGGTTTGAGGGCCACATAAGGATTGAAAAATTCAAAGGAAGGTTGTACATACTTTTGTTAGGACTGATTTCTTTGTCAAAATCTATTTGTGGACTGGAAAAAGGGCAGTTATTTCCAAATATATAAGCCCATTATAATTTCTACATACTTTCTATCAGGTTTTAGACGTTTATGTGCAGCCTGGAGTCATTTCTTTATCCAAAATAATCCTTTCCATCCCAAGAAATGTTGCCCCATGATGATTAATGATTGAGTGGGGCTTACCTTTGATCTTACTCTTCAATGCCAGTGGAACCTCAGTGGGTAGGTACGGGGTGTCCACTGCACTCAGGCTGCTGGTGGAGTTACCCAGGAGGTCTGGGAGAGAGGAGGACACGGACGGAATGGACGGCTTTCTCCTCCACTTTAACACCGGAGGGAAGTCATTGACCACGGGGAACTCATCCTGAATGAGGGAGGAGAGGAGCAAAGGGAAGAGAGGAGAGGCCAGCAGAGGATGAGAGGAGATGGAGTTGAGAGAGGCTGAAAGGAAAAGGTATCTTTAATGAAGTTTAGGTGATATGATCACAACGTTTTGGTTGACACGTTAGGGCATTGCCTAAGCGTTAGAAATGAGCACGTTTGGGAGCAGCAAAACAGTGAGTGGGCATTCTCTTTTTCTATATATTGGCCTTATTCTTTTCCCCAGTGGCTGTTATCAATTTGGATATGCGTTTTAAAAAACTAATTGGAACCTACCGTTATGCCAGTGAGTAAAACACAAGATCAAGAGGAGAAAAGGCTAGAAGGGCAGTTTGAGTTTGAGGTCCCTTTTAAGCACTCACATCACTGAGTGGATTATTATTGCTTTAGTAGCTCTAAAAAACATTTGACTTTCGCCTGAGTAAAATACCAGCATGCTAAGCTTCTTAACCCATAATGCCCTTAACCCATGATGACGTCAACAACCACAAAAGGGTCTACTAAAGGATTAAAAACAGCAGCAAAAAACAGCAGTTTGAGGCACTCCGCTTATCTTATTCTTAAGAGGACTTGCAATTGACAAGGAAGGCCAGAAGCATGCTTCAGTGTATATACACTGAATATACAAAAATATTTAAGTGTTGGTCCCATGTTTCATGAGCTGATATAAAAGACATTTTCCATATTCACAAAAAGCTCATCGATCAAAATTTTGGGGCACAAATTTGATTACATCCCTGTTAGTGAGCATTTATCCTTTGCCAAGATAATCCATCCACCTGGCATATAAAGAATCTGATTAAACAGCATGATAATTACACAGGTGCACCTTGTGCTGGGGACAATAAAAGGCCACAAGTTTTGAGGGAGCGTGCAATTGGCATGCTGACTGCAGGAATGTCCACCAGAGCTGTTGCCAGATAATTTAATGTTAATTTCTCTGCCATAAGCTGCCTCCGTCGAAATCCATAGATTAGGACCTAATGAATTTATTTCAATTGACTGATTTCCTTATACAGTATGAACTGTAACTCAGTAAAATCTTAGAAATGATTGCATGTTGCGTTTATATTTTTTGTTCAGTATAGTAGTGCAATTTACTACGAGAGTCACGTTGAGTAATGTGTAGGGGCATATTCAAAACACTTAAAGTAGCACTCCAGTCTCCTTGCAGTAGTGTCAACATTTTTTTTTTTACCATAAAGTGTGTGTACTTTACTGTGCTCATACTTGGGATATTGCTTTCCAACAGTAAAAGTTAAAAAAATAGACGTCTCTGACTTGCATAATGCTAATGCTACACTACATTACCCCATCTATTTCTTTGACCCTACACACACTTACTATAAAGTACAGGGATGCTGTAAATTGCACATTGCCAAGTTCAATTTATGGTCTTTGGCAGCTGGTCAACAAACAGTAGCAGATGGATCTAGACTGTCAACTGTGTTGTGTAAAGCAGGGTTGGTTGCACCACAACTGTATCCTGGGAGCGCGTCTGTGTTTGATCTCTTGCTAACTCCTTGTCACTCATTCCATGATGAGTTGGTAAGAGAGCAGAAACTGCCTGGCAACCAGGCTACCATATCTGTCCTACTGTACTGCACCCAGAGTAGTGTAGTTTAGTGTACTGGCTGGGCTTACCATAGATAGTGAGCTAGGCTCCTCCAAGTACTGCTTCAGGCTAAGGCTTTTCTTCCCATTCACCTAAGGAGGAAAATAAGGTTACATTGTAACTACAGTAATTATTAGTTCTCTATTGTGTAACTACAATGAAACTACACTACAGTATTGATATCCACGATATCTGCTCAATCTTACAGACCATAGATGAGGTAAAGAGGTCAATGGAACTCGACCAAAACAATGGAAATGCCATGGAAACGGGTGAGGGGAAAATCACGAATCGCCTCATTGCCCCCAAGCAAAATTAGCCCATTTAAGCTATTGTTTATGTGTATTTCACACTGTTGAGGTAAAAATCGGTGTTCTGTATGCTAGCTATGCCATCAGCTTATACGAACGGGAGCTAGCATTTAGCAACCACATTTTCTAAATATCAACTTAGTGTGCGCCAATTGGGCAAACTTCTTCTCTCCCACAAGGTCTGCGTTCCATTGACCTTTTTACCGCTTCTATTGGTATACTAAAGTCCCTTTGACAATGGCATATTGGGAGGTTATTTCGCACCTGAAGGTGTGTACAGATCCTCCTGAGGACATCGTAGACACTGTCTCGGGACAGCAAGGACACAAACACATACTGCAAGAGAGAACAAGACACTATCTTTGATAGTCTATTACAGCAGATGTGAAGATGCACAGGTTATCAACAAAGTTAGATTTCTCACTTGTCAACTGACATCTTTATGACATGCAATGACTGAGTAGCTTCAGCCAATCCAGCTGTGCACTAGAAACAGACAATATGTGTATAGTAAGTGTTACCCATTCATTTTTTCTGCTTAGACCACTATTCCCAAAACACGTTTAGCCATTGAAGTTATCTGAGAGTTGTCTCTCCCACCAATTCATCAAAGACAAAACAAAGCCAGGTGGCGGCCAGCAGCTTTAGCTGTCATCACTAAGGACCATAAAACCCCATAAAAGGTGTTTGCTGTGTCAGGAGCCCTGTTACATCACACCATCTATCTTGTACGAGAACAGACTATTGAGTTACCGTTTGAAACAAAACACAAGCACCCTGATCGCTGTGCATTCCTTTTTATGATCAAATGATTTTATTTATAATAATAACTGTTAGCAAACAAGAATACAGAGACACGGAATGAAGTTACAACCCCCCTCCCCAATCCCACCGCACCGAGAACCCAATGGATCTAATTAAAGAAAGAAAAGCAAACAAAACGAAACAGAATGAAGTTACAACCCCCCCTCCCTCAACCCAATCCCACCCCATTGAGGACCCAATGGATCTAACTAAATAAAGAAAAGCTCTAAAGAAAAAAACTCTAAAGCAATACATCACAAAGTGATGCAAGAAGCCATTGGGTCAACGTGTCTTCTTTAACTCCATGAATGCGAGCTGTAGACTACTCCATATAAATCACATCCAAAAACATTAAGATCCACTGAGTGTGGAGGCTTCCATCATACAGAAAGAATTAGGCCAGCAAGAAGAATGGGCTTCTGACACAGAGATAAATGAAGTACAGAAAGCAAGAAGAATGGGCTTCTGACACAGAGATAAATGAAGTACAGAAAAAGCTGTTCATTCCTTTACAAATAAACTACTCATATCCTCAAAGCAAACACCTCTGAAGAACTGTACATCATCAGTAAGGTGAACATGGATCTGACCTTTGACCTTTCAAGGTCCAATAGCGCCATTTTTATCTCAATATCAAATCATTTCTGAGTAACATTTAAATACCTTACTGTGATTGTTTTCCATTAAAATAGTAAAAAAGGAACAAAAAAAGCTTTGAGCAGAGAGCAATTTCTCAAGCAAGATTTTTGCTAGGACTGTCTGTGAGTGGTCTAAGTGGGGAGGGGAAAACTAGCTATTATTGGAAGAGAGGTTTGGAACTCTTTCTTATTGGTATATTAACAAATGTAATGCCTGGTCACCAAAACTCCATCCCACAATAACAGGCTGAAATATCAGGCGGTCTTTTCACACAAATGTTCACAATTTCACAGTATTATTCCTACCTCATAGTGTGGAAAATAAGGTAAATCACATTTTTGACTGAGCTGGGCCTTTAACCTGATATGTTGTATGTTCTCAAATCAGAGCAGTGTCTGATTTGACTACAGGTACAGTAACTGCCAAAATAAAGGACAACAACATAAAGTGTCTTAACCACCTACAGTCGATTTTACGCGCCCCCATAAAAATCTGTCAGTTTAAGCTAAAGATATCTGATATTTGCATTGGACGTGTCTCAACCCACCGCATCCGCCGATGTCACACTTCCGCATCTGCGGTGAAAGGTGACCGAGCTAGAGCGGTGTTTTGTCAGACCATGAGACATCCTGAGAATCTGGCTTCTCACAAAATCGTCTGTAGTTTCTGAACGGTTTGGCCTATAAACTATTATGATGAGACTCACGAACATGATGGTGTTCTCCGTTTTTTGAGCTACGACCCCCACAAGCGTTTTGGTACTCGTCTGAAGTCGGAACAGCCGATCTGCCAACTTCTGTCTGCAGCGTCCAAACAGTTTGACATACACACTATGACCCCTAGGTTATTTTGCTCTAGGATGCCCACAGGCCTCACAAGACTCGTCTGAAGGTCACTGGTACCAGTAAAAGAAAATTATGGAATTACAGTGCCAGTCAAAAGTTTGGACACCCCTACTCATTCAAGGGTAATTTCTACATTGTAGAATAATAGTGAAGACATCAACACTATGCAGTAACACATATGGAATCACGCAGTAAACAAAAAAGTGTTAAACAAATCAAAATATATTTTAGATTCTTCAAAGTAGCCACCCTTTGCCTTGATGACAGCTTTGCAAACTCTTGGCATTCTCTCAACCAGCTTTATGAGGTAGTCACCTGGAATGCATTTCAATTAACAGGTGTGCCTTGTTAAAAGTACATTTGTGGAGTTTCTTTCCTTGTTAATGCGTTTGAGCCAATCAGCTGTGTTGTGACAAGGTGGGGTTGGTATAGAGAAGATAGCCCTATTTGGTGAAAGACCAAGTCCATATTATGGCAAGAACAGCTCAAATAAGCAAAGAGAAGCAATTTGACCATGAAGGCCTGATTCATGCAGTCTCCTCTGAACAGTTGATGTTGAGGTGTGTCTGTTACTTGAAATTATTTGGGCTGGTAACTCTAATGAACTTATGGTAACTCTAACGAACTCTGGGTCTTCCTTTCCTGTTGCGGTCCTCATGAGAGCCAGTTTCATCATAGCTCTTGATGGTTTTTGCGACAGCACTTGAAGAAACTTTAAAAGTTCTTGAAATGTTCCGCATTGACTGACCTTCATGTCTTAAAGACCTTCATGTCTTTGCTTATTTGAGTTGTTCTTGCTATAATATGGATTTGGTCTTTACCAAATAGGGCCAAATACAATTCTTCCATCAAATCATTTTTTGATATATTTCTTTTGATAATTCAAGGGGTCTTCAAATTCAAAATCAAATAGCTAAATGATCCTCGGTATGACCTTCTTAAAACAGCATCCTGGAGTCGCCTCTTTACTGTTGACGTTGAGACGGGTGTTTTGCGGGTACTATTTAATGAAGCTGCCAGTTGAGGACTTGTGAGGCATCTGTTTCTCGAACTAGACACTAATGTTCTTGTCCTCTTGCTCAGTTGTGCACCGGGACCTCCCCCTCCTCTTTCTATTCTGGACAGACACAGTTTGCGCTGCTCTGTGAAGGGAGTAGTACACAGCGTTGTACGAGATCTTCAGTTTTGTGGCAATTTCTCGCATGGAATAGCTTTCATTTCTCAGAACAAGAATAGACTGACGAGTTTCAGAAGAAAGTTCTTTGTTTCTGGCCATTTTGAGCCTGTAATCGAACCCACAAATGTTGATGCTCCAGATACTCAACTAGTCTAAAGAAGGCTAGTTTTATTGCTTCTTTAAACTGGACAACAGTTTTCAGCTGTGCTAACATAATTGCAAAAGGTTTTTCTAATGATCAATTAGCCTTTTAAAATGATAAACTTGGATTAGCTAACAAAACGTGCCATTGGATCACAGGAGTGATGGTTCCTGATAATGGGCCTCTGTACGCCTATGTAGATATTCCATTTAAAAAAATCTGCCGTTTCTAGCTACAATAGCCATTTACAACATTAACAATGTCTACACTGTATTTCGGATCAATTTGAAGTTATTTTAAATGGACAAAAAATTACTTTTCTTTCAAATACAAGGACATTTCTAAGTGACCCCAAACCTTTGAACGGTAGTGTATATACAGTATATATATTTTAATAAAAAATTGTTTTATACTGTTTGGACAAAAAAACACTTCCCCGGCCTGCTCAAGACTCTTCTATGCAAAAAAAACTCTTAAAGTGTTAGGGTTAGCACCTAGATAATGCTAGCTGTCTGTGAGTGGTATTGCATATAGCTGCTGTACTATGCTGAGCCATACCTTCTGGCTTGTGTCCACAGTGATGGCCAAGCCGTTAGGAACTAGGCCTGCGGTCCTGTGTTTCTTCACCAGCCGTACTGACACCACCGGAATGGCCACCTGTAGAGGAAAAGCAAACATGGTTAGCACCCGCACTTCATAGCATAATAGCATAGCATCCCTTTACTCCCGCAGCACTAGGAGAGCCAAGAGCGTCATGTTGACTAAAAACAAGTAAACTTTTTAAATTACACTGGCATTTTTAAAGTCTTTAAAGTCACTCAAAGCACAGTAATATATTTTTACTGAAAAACCATAGCGGCCATCAACGGCCTTTCTTTTCGAACAATAATATTTGTGCCAATATCGCAAAATGTACTTGCTAACAACCTGTTGTCGTATTCGCGTGGCTATTGTCATCAAGCAGAAACCGGAAACAGGGTATTCTGTCATTTATTTTTTATATATTTGGGGCAGAAAAGCGATGATGTTGAGGTGAGTGAAATAAGTAAACAGCAGATATATGTTTGGTGTTGTCGATGTTTGATGCTGTGAAACTCGTGGATTCGCTCTCAGATTAGCAAGTCATGTCATGATAACTTGGTTGGTACAGGAGAGCGCATCAGCGGTGGAGCTCGAATGACTGCTCTCTGTCTCTTTGAAATAGTTACAGTGTTTAGCTGTATATACTGTAGTCAGCTAACTAGTTGGCTGTTTTGTCTTGAAGAGGAAGCAGAGGTAGAGGAAGCAGAGTGAGAGAAGGAGGAAGAGGGAGAGCACACCCGAGAGGGGAGCCTACGTTTCCATGGCGTTTGTCTACCCCAAGTCACAACATTCACCCTTGTACCACACAGCATGTGCCTAATGTGAAAGTGGCAGGGGTTTTGGAGTTTTTTAAGTGGTAGAAACATATATCTGTTCCAGAACTTGTAATGGATTACAACAAGAAAATGAAGAGTGTGGTTGACCATCTTGACCAACTGAGGAGCTATTACAGTGTTGGATGCACAGGCAAAAAATGGTGGAAGAATATGTTTTGGTGGATGCTCAAAATTTCCATCATAAATGCGTACATTGTTTGCGGGACCCTGCAAAGGCCCCTTCCCAGAAATCGCAGGTGCTGGTCCCTGAATGCATTCAAAATGCCGCTTGTGCATTCCCTTTGTGATGTGACTACAGTGGCAGGAAGAGGGGAGCCAAGAGTGTGGCACCGGGGCGTGTGGACCGAGTTGTAACTCATAATTTAAAAGCAGGTGAAGTTTGAAGGGTGCAAAAGAGGGTGTGCATCCGGAGTGGACACAGGGCTAAGAGTGGGAGATGTGTAGAAACCTCCTTTGGGTGCTCTACGTGTTCTGTGACACTTTGAAGGATGGGGTTGTGCTTCCAGAACTTCCATGACATGTTGTAGGCTAAATGCAAACACTAAAGTGACAGTGTGAAATATGAATTTGTCCTACAAATCTTTTAGGGAAATTGTGTACATTTTTAAAATTGTCTCTGAACAGTTGTGTTTTGTATCTTGTTGCATTCGCTGAATTGTTGTCAAAGTAGGCTACTATTTCTACATTTTGTGTCTGGCCTGGTCTGTACTAAATCTTATTGAGAGAGGTTATCTGCATTTTGAAATAGTCTCTGAATAGTTGTTTGCATTTTTACAGAAGTAAGAATAGTTGTTAATCAAAAAGCTTACTTTGTGTGGGTTTTGAAATACTTTATGAATATTGTCCTCTGGTCACATTTTTTATATATTTTTATGTATATTTAAATAATATGTATATGTATAATATATTATACTTGGTACATTTTGAGGGAGCAATTTAGTCAAATTTACTACAATTTAAATACTCTAGGGATTTTTGTTGGGTTGCGTGTTAATCGTTTAGTCTTATTCCTATTGACATGAATGTGGTGTAATATTAAATAAGAGGTTGTGCTCTTTTAAAACTAAGGTAATTTGTAATTGTCATTTGTTCTTTGTTTTTGAGCTGTGTCTGTTTGTTTGAAATGTGAGAAAATTTGTTTTATTTTGAAAATTCTCAGTAATCTATAGCAGCATTCTAGAATTCTATTGGGGTCACACACACACACACACACACACACACACACACACACACACACCATCATCATGATGCTATACTATATATTTTTTTATGAAGCCCTTAGTGGCCAGATTGTTTCCCAGTTCATAATGTGCATTAGTACGTCAGACTGATGAATAATCAGACAGGAGAGAGTACACGAAAAAGACGCTCATTGATATGTTCCAAGATGGGTCAGATTATAAACATAAAGGCTATATAGGGTACACACTTCAAGACCCATGGTCAGATTACTTTTCATAGATGGTAAAAGTATGTGGTATGGAGTTCGCCAATGTTAGCTGGTTAGTTACGGAGCTGGGACAGATTCCAAATTAATTGCATCGGTAGAAACACAACAAAACAAGCAACTTGTTAGCTGGCTATGTAAACAAATATCACTGCGACTCAATATCATATGAGCTCAACTGCGCGGGCATCTACCTTAAAGCGACAGGTAAGCTGTCAAATAGTAGGAAAACTAGGCAATGCATAGCCTATGAATATCTGTATCTAGCAAACATGACAAACCATGACATAAGCCCAACAGATAAATGTGAATTACTCTAATCTCAATTTCGATGGCTAGTTAGCTGGTTGTCTGTAAGGCTAGCTAGTGAAAGTGACAGCTGAGGTTAACGCTTTCCAAATTTACCGCCACACACAACTTTTCTTGCCTGACAGACTAGCTGGCTAGCTAGCAGCTTGAGCCGTTTCCATAGCAATTACATCGGTAGAAACAAGACATAACAACAAATTAGTTAGCTGACTATACACAGCTAAACCACTCCACTGCCCCTTGTGCCCCCTACTGCTGGTCATGTGTATTTATTTGAAGGATCGGTATGATGTGCAATTAATAGATTGTTTTAATGTGAAGTTAATATGGATTTTTAAGATTAGGGAGAAGTGCAGTGAATAGTGCCACTTTTTAGGATGTCAATATAAATTAATGTATTTATAGTTGTTTGTAATTTTGTCTTGTCTTTTAATTATTTGTGTTATTGTTTTTAGCATCGAGGACCACTTTGGAAACAAGCGTTTCAATGAATACTTTCAATTGATATCCTCATTTTGTTGTATATGTCTGTTGCCCAAAATAAATTCAATTCAAACACTGCAACTATTTCCATAAGACAGAGAGCAATCATTTAAGCTCCAGTCAAATGACCGCATACTTCGTTACCGATTTCTGGTTGATGACAACAGCCACGCGAATCGACAACAGGTTGCTAGCAAGTTAATTTTGCGATTTTGACACAAATATTGTTGTTAGAAAAACAACGCTATAGTAATTTAAAGAAAGAAAGACCAAAATTTGGGGAAAAGCAGGCCTACAAGTCTGTTTCATCACAGAGTGAATTGTTGAGTTCTAATGTCATTCTGTATTTTACACCATGCATTATTACTCAGACAAATTATCTTATTTTGGGGTATTCATTGCTTTTTCACTTAGTTCTAATGACGGGGGTATAACGAGATTGCTCAGGGTGGCCAAAAGGTTTTTGTCGATGATGGTGTTGGAGTCGTGCCTGGCCGTGCAGTCATGAGTGAACAGGGAGTACAGGAGGGGACTGAGCATGCACCCCTGAGGGGCCCCCGTGTGGAGGATCAGCGTGGCAGATGTGTTGTTACCTACCCTTACCACCTGGGGGCGGCCCGTCAAGAAGTCTGGGATCCAGTTGCAGAGGGAGGTGTTTAGTCCCAGGGTCCTTAGCTTAGTGATGAGCTTTGAGGGCATTATGATGTTGAACGCTGAGCTGTAGTCAATTAATTGCATTCTCACATAGGTGTTCCTTTTCTCCAGGTGTGAAAGGGCAGTGTGGAGATTGCATAATCTGTGGATCTGTTGGGGCGGTATGCAAATTGAGTGGGTCTAGAGTTTCTGTGACAATGGTGTTGATGTGCCTTTCAAAGCATGTGACCAGCCTTTCAAAGCATTTCATGGCTACAGGCGTGAATGCGCTGAATACAACAGGTGTAGACCTTACAGTGAAATAACTACTTACAGGCCCTTAACCAACAATGCAGTTAAGAAAAAAGTATTCACTAAAATAAACTGAAATAAAAAATATATGTCCATTGCTCGTATTTCTTGGCCCAAGCAAGTCTCTTCTTCTTCTTATTGGTGTCCTTCAGTAGTGGTTTCTTTGGAGCAATTCGACCATGAAGGTCTGATTCACAGTCTCCTCTGAAAAGTTGATGTTGAGATGTGTCTGTTACTTGAACTATGTGAAGCATTTATTTGGGCTGCAATCTGAGGTGCAGTTAACTCTAATGAACATATTCTCTGCAGCAGAGGTAACTCTGGGTCTTCCTTTTCTGTGGCGGTCCTCATGAGAGCCAGTTTCATCATAGCGCTTGATTGTTTTAGCGACTACACTTGAAGAAACGTTCAAAGTTCTTGACATTTTCTCCATTGACCGACCTTCATGTCTTAAAGTTATGATGGACTGTTGCTTCTCTTTGCTTATTTGAGCTGTTCTTGCCATAATATGGATTTGGTCTTTTACCAAATAGGGCTATCTTCTGTATACCACCCCTACCTTGTCACAACACAACTGATTGGCTCAAACGCATTAAGAAGGAAAGAAATTCCACAAATTAACTTTTAACAAGGCACACCTGTTAATTGAAATGCATTCCCAGGTGACTACCTCATAAAGCTGGTTGAGAGAATGCCAAGAGTGTACAAAGCTGTCATCAAAGCAAAGGGTGGCTACTTTGAAGTATCTCAAATATCAAATGTATTTTTATTTGTTTAACACTTTTTTTGGTTACTACATGATTCCATATGTGTTATTTCACAGTTTTGATGTCTTCACTACTATTCTACAATGTAGAATATAGTAAAAATAAAGAAAAACCCTTGAATGAGTAGGTGTGTCTGAACTTTTGACTGGTACTGTATATGAAATGTATTTACTAGAATGTTGATGTTCAAATGACACGTCATTGGCCCGAAGGGGGGTCCAACGAGGCCAGGCTTTTCCAGTGTTAAGCGTAGCATCCCTTTACTCCCTTAGTGATCAGTCAGTCAACAAGGACACATTGAGGTAACATTGTTATTTGCACATTCTCATTGTAATGGCATTATTGTTGCATATTGAGAGCCACTAACATGGACATTATATTCTACCCAATCCAACTATACATGGGGAATCTGAGCCGGATGACTTGCAAACATTTCGAACAAGCATTTTATTCTGTTCAGAACAGTGTTTGGGATGCCTTTAGCTTAGTTAAGAGTAGACACACGGCACATGACAAAAATTTGCTGTGTGACCTTTACGCTACATAACTATGCACCCCGAACTTGGGATTTTGTGCCCATTTAAAGAAAGGTGGAGCGGAACGGGTCAAAACAAACAGTGTGAGAAAAGGAACAAATAAAGGTCTATTCAAGCGGGAGTGTACACACAGTGAGTGATTGATAGTTGGGTTCAGGGTGAGGTGACACCGTGCTTAATCTTCAGTCACTGGCTGGTTAATGGGTCAGGGCTTAGAGCTTAAAATAGCCTTGTTAGGTTGTTTATTCTTTATCAATTCAATAGAATTCTGTTATTTCATAGGATTACAATACAAATATTCTATAATTGGTGCCAAATACCCTTTCCTCTTGAAAACATATTTACACTTGATTGACCAACAATTGTATTATTCAGAACTTATTTTCCCTTTCACAACTACATTTTATGTTGTATTCCGTGATGTCATGGAAAGTAATGCTTTGTAAATAAGGAAATTGATGCTCCACTCAATTTCCTTTACTGTAAATGGAGTCAAAATCTTGTAAAACTGTTTGCTGTTCAATAAATAGCCTGACTATCATGTCACTTTATTGTACTCATTTCAATACCTACATCAAACAGGCCATATCTCATGTTGAACATTACCCTTGTAACATTTTATTTTTCAAGCTCAATTATCTGAACTAGGAAACATAAGCAAATAAGCAGTTTCAATGATGGACTTAATAGAGGAAACATGCATTTGAATGTCTTTGGTGTTCAGGTTGTTAAGTGCAGAGGATAAAAGTATCTTTCAGACATCCTTATTCTCTATTTCAAAGAGAGAAACCTTCAGCAATTGAACAGAGAAACATCCATTTATGTTGAATGATCTCTAGTCAATGGAAAGTGTGGAGGTAAAAATGGGAACCTGTTATCAACGTGAATGATCATACCAACAATGCTATATAAGCTAACTCAGCTAATAAGTATATTCTTCATTTTCAACACAGGTCTTCATATTTGGTGTGTTTGTAAATTAAATCTGGAGTGCCAGAGTGCGCTAGCAAGCTAACAATAGCTAGCTTGCTAGCTACTTCCAGACACAAATGAGAGAACACCCCACTCTGACCATTTTAATCTCCCGAGCAGAGCTGGTTAGGCTGTTTTCATGTTATCCAGAGCGTTGGTGACTAACTGTGCTGCTGGCAACAATTTAATTACACCTTTTTGCCAACGTTTACTGACACCGGCCATGTTCAATGGGTGTTAAGCGTTCATAAATTCCTCAGTTATTCTGCGCTCTGGCACACTCAAACGAGAGTGTTTTGAAATCGGAGCAGATAGCCAGAGTGAATTTACGAACGCACCCATTGTTAGAAGAGAGAAGCCATTTTGCAATTCCTTCCCAATGTGTACTAGGCAGCATCAGCGTAACTGCTAACCAGGGAAGACCCACTGGAGCGAATGAACCACCACATCACCAAGGCTGTTTGACACTCACCTTGATGTCCTTCCCAAAGAGGTTGGCATAGAAACACAGCCAGTTGCGGGAGATGTAGAGGCGGCCCTGAAGTAGGATGTCTCGGAGAAGAGCGCAGGAATACACTGGAAATGGGAGGGGGAAAAAAAACGGATGAGACCAGGAATACCATAGAGATACAATCTAATAATGTTATATTTAATTCTGTGGGGAATACACACACCAGAGGGAGAATGCACAGAGCTGGAGACTAGCGTGGGATATATACGAGCTTCATTGGCTTCAAACCTACACAATGTGGCAGTGGGATACAGCTGAAGTGTATGGGATTGTGGAACGCTGTTGGCTAGTGATGATTTCCTTTAGTATAGAAACATAACTCAACTTGCAATATGATTATGTCATTTTCATTTTGCCGTAAATATTCTCTTTAGGGCATGCATACTAACACGTCAATCTTTAGATGCCCATACCACAAATTATGAAACACCCCAAAATAAACTCAATTCTGTTCTAACACCGATTATGAACTAACGTCACAAAATATGAGTCATGACCAAAACACAAACAAACAGTCCAAAATGGCAATGTGTGATTAGAGAGGCTTTTGATCATGGCCTCATTATGGCCCCCGCACCTCTCTGATTCAGAGGGGTTTTGGCTTAAATGCGGTTGAATGCATTCAGTTGTCCAACTTCCATTTCCAGCATAATGCAGCAGGCTGGCACAGGGTTGCCCACAGAGAGGAGAAAAGGGAGAGAGTGGTCAAAAGAGAGAGAGAGAGACAGAAAGAGATGGAAAGAGAGAACAGTAATGAAAGAGAAGGGAGAGGAAGACACTCTGTGGAGTGGAAAGCAGCTGGCTAGGAAGCACTGTGAAGCCTGCTGTAAGGAGATGAGGATGTGATTCTAACAGCCAGCTGACAGTGATTTGCAACGAAAAAGGAATTGATTGACTCTGGCTCAAGTCACATAATCCCAAATGAATTTGTTACCTAAAAATACCACTTTGCCGGCTTTTTAGCGACTTGGGCGTGGTTTATGATGCGAATGTCCATATGCGGCAGGAGAAGTAAGGCATGGCAAGTTATATGAATAGCCTACATCTCAACTGTGGTACTGTAGCTGCACAGCCATATCTAGTTTAGTGTCAAGTCAACCCTTGCACATTAGAGTGATGCAAACTCTATTCAAACAAAGTGCGGTTCAGCACTCCCAATTCAAATGGTATTTTCTTGCATTGTATTTGATCTTCCCACAAATTTCATGCACACATTCATCCCAAGCCATCAGATGGCATACCACTTTGTATGACGCAATGTACTGGGCATGCATTCTAAGTACAGGAGTATTCCAGTATTATAGACAGAGTGTAGGATGTGTAGATAGTGTTACATTTCCCCTGACCTTTCATGAGGATCTCCTCCTTGGGCACGGTCTGGAACAGCTTGTGGTACTGGGAATTGTACTTGCTGACGGTCTGTAAGGGGGAGACAGGGGTGAGACAGGGATAGACAGGGGCGAGACAAGGGGGGGACAAGGGGAGACGGGTGAGACAAGGGGGAGACGGGTGAGGTTCCTTTCAGAAAATGTCCACTCGCTGTTTTACTTCTCCCAAACGGAATTTTGTAATAAAGTTGATGGCCATGTGACTATATCACCTAAGCTTTATTAAAAGATGATGAATCAGCTCCTGTTATTATTTTGGAAGCGCATAAAACCCCTTCCAATCAATTAGGTTCCTCTCAGCCACGTGATCCTGCCCTGTCCTTTCTCTATGGGGGGCTGGAGCTTTGGCACAGTACCCTACAGGATCATAAACACATACACACACACACACACACACACACATAAACATGCACTCTTCCGCACACAGATTCACACACACGTGCACGCACAAACGCAGGCAAGCGCACAAAAACACACACACCTGTTCCCCTGGTGCTGGTCAATCAGCAGGGAACCCTATACACTAGTCCCACACCCTCTCTGTTGCACTGTGTTGTTTTATAACTCCGACACACTTCCTATGTCACACTGTGTTCTGACCCAATTGTTTATCCTGTGTAACATCTAACAGTGTTCTCTTCCCTTCTCTGTTCCTCTGTAGTGGTGCCACAGACAATTCCTTATAATTGTCATGGTTCCACCTGTCACCAGAGGGCGGCAGAGACCATCCTAGAGACATTAACAACACTCAGGTGTGTTCTATTTACTCATTATGATTTCCTTGTTAAAAGAGGTGCATTTTCTATTATCCTTTGCTGAAGCTTGAGTTATGTGCCGTGTGCGTTTGTCACCTGAGTGAGTTTTTCGAGACTTAGTGTTTGTTGTTTTCCCAGTGTTACTGTGATCCTTCTGTTACCGTTTCTCAGTAAAATATGAAGTTCATCCTTAACCACTGATTCCTCATCTGGTCTCTTCTCTGCACCTGGGTCCAACCTCACCATGTCACAATAATAGATAAAGACGGAAACTCCTTTGCTGGAAACGTCTGTGGGTTATTTCCCAAGGGATCATTTTCGGCAGCCATTCTGAAGGGGAGTGATTGTAGCCTAGTGGAGGGCAGGTAGCCTAGTGGTTAGAGCGTTGGACTTGTAACTGGAGGGTTGCAAGTTCGAATCCCCGAGCTGACAAGGTAAAAGGTAAAAATCTGTTGTTCTGCCCCTGAACAAGGCAGTTAACCCATTGACTGGATGTCAATTAAGGCAGCCCTCCGCAACTCTCTGATTCAGAGGGGTTGGGTTAAATGCGGAATACACATTTTAGTTGAAGGAATTTGGTTGTACAACTAATAATGGTGACTTTGACTGAATCAGTTCGATTGTGTCAGCTTGGGTCTGTGTGCGTATAAGACTGGAGAGGTTATTTAAATCAGAAGACATATGGTCTGATTCATTCAGAATTTAACCCTGTATTTTTAACCCTGTTTTTTTTAACCCTGTATATTTAACCCTGTATGTGAAGCTTGCACTAGAAAACCTTGGACAATAATAAACATTTGAAATTGTTTGAAATGCAAATACCTGAAACTCATACTGTACGCATACAATATTACGTGGACTTGTGAGCGTACTGTCACTGTGCTACAATCACGAAAAATAATAAACACTTCATAAGATTTCAAATGCATTAGCTGACACTCACACTATGCATATACAACATTCTGTGGACTGATGAACTTACTGTTACCATGCTAGATGACATGCCATAAACTCGTTCCTTTGTTATGACAAAATACCCTGTCTTGCTTACAATCGTATGGCATTTCCACAGTATTTCTGTGTGATAGTTCAAGTACAACTACATGCGTCATTACTTTGTCTCCCCTTCGACTGTACACATGAATGAAGCGCACCGTTACTTCCTTACGCTGACAATACTGTGTAAAACGTCGACAAACAGTGGGAATCCGGACATGGTAAAAACGACTCACCGAGCCCCTGTAGCACTTCTTGACATCTTCATAGGTCAGGTCATCAATCAGTTGCAGCCTGTAGAGGACAGAAACACAGACGTTTAGGAGAGGTGACACAGATTCTATGGTTTGTCACCGTCAGTAAAAATATGTAGGAAAAAAAGAATAATCTGACTGTTGTGCCATGTTCAGCTCAGTCCGGATAGTTAACAGAACATTTTTGGTTCCGGTATTTTGTTAATTAGTCCACTGTCCGTACAACCCCCCCAAGTCTACAAGATAGAGCACTTTCAGTACAGAGCAAAAACTGTGATGATGATGATGATGATGCACTTTTTCTTCAATGTATCCTCCATATAGTCTTTAAGCAGAGGACGACTATGATAGCATGTTCTGTTGAACTGCTAATGATGGACAAAATGACCCTTATATTTGAGTGGCACACGCAAGCTCAGTCTCCTCTCACACACACACACACACACACACACCGCAAACAGGTCATCGGTGTGAATGTAAATGCTTAGGTAATATGAAAAGTCTGTTTATGTAAAGTCAGGTTGTGAAAGTCAAGTGAAAGACAAACAGTTTAGCAGATGTCTCTATTGGCCAAGTCCTGACCCGACACACGCACACACACAGACAGACGGACGCGCACGCACGCACACCTAAAGTGATTGATACCGAACTCAGACCACTAGAGCCCAAAGTAGACTCCCTCTAATATCCCCGAGGGCCTATTATAGCTTGGAGAGGCTACTTCCCATTCACAGCTCAAGCCTGGCATATTATACTGTTTTCGGGGCCCCAATACTACACAATGAGGACGAGGAAGTTTTTCAAAAACATGAAATCACACAAAGGGTGTCTGGACCCTTCTATAACATGCCATTTAAATCAAACATTTTGATTTGGTTGTAAAAAATAACTTCTCCTTCAAACCTATATTGGACAAATCCATAACAATAATTTCAGCTCTATAGATTTTGGAAGGTGGTCAATGAGGGACATTAAAGCCTTCAGACCGGTTGTGACTGGTTTTCATTGATAGGCCACTGTGTCATTATCACTCTCACCAGGTATTCTATTGTGGTTCAGGGGCTAGACTAGAGCATCATAGTGACAATCTAATGTCACAGGGAACCACCTACTGTATTGTCCATTACATGGCAGTAGGCTATACAAACAGCCTATACAAACAGAGGACATGCTAAATGGTTTCTACATGATACCAAAACAAACTGCACAATAATTGGTTTTCACTAGATGTAGGCTACTATAGAAACAAACACTGTATACTTAAGCAATAAGGCCGTGAGGGTATGATATATGGCTAATATTATATACCACGCCTAATATACCACAGCTAAGGTCTGTTCATATGTACGACGCAACGCGGTGCCTTATTGCTATTATAAACTGGTTACTAACATAATTAGAGCAGTAGAAAGAAACGATTTGTCATACTCGTAGTATACGGTCTGATATACCACGGCTGTCAGCCAATCAGCATTCGGGCTCGAACCACCCAGTTTATAATATATACTCTATTAAGGAAACAGCAGCACTATACTATACCTAGATCTCTGCGTGTCCAGCTTTCCTTTCCCTATATGGCTAGTGTTGTGGTCTGATTCTGTCACTCCCCCTCGCAACAACTGAAGCAGTCCCCAAAATAGCCTCTTCTAAAGAGCAGTGACAGTGTTTAACCCCGTGTTGGGACAATCCTGTCTGTCATGTGCCATCGGATACCTGTCAGTCAGCTGGTGTCAGGCCACATGCACCCAGTCAGGGGTCATTCTCTCCGTCTGTCTCTCTGTCAGCCAGGAAGTGAGGTGAGGCCCCCCTCTACCACCAATGTGACAATGTATGTTGTAAGTGCGTCACTGTTGTAAGTGACTTTGGCCAAAAGCGTTTGCTAAATCGCATATACAGTATTATTATATTATTATCAGAGGAGAGCAGAGAGAAAGAAACGAGGACAGGGGCCAAGGGACAGAGAGGACAGCAGGGACTGTCTAACAGGGGTCTAACCACAACAGTAGCTGATTGACAAAATAGTCAAGGTGACAGGTTGAGGCTACCTCAGACTGAAACCAAGAACACTGTATCTGAGTCACAAATAAGAATTGCAGAATATAAAAAAAGATATTCGAAAAGATTTGACTCTGTTACCAGCAAGGTGCAGGCAGGGTCATATGATTCTGTATAATAATACTGTGTAAATAATCCTTTGAATTTGATCCTAAATGGTTTTAAAATGTGTGTCTGTCTTCAATTGGGCCAGCTTTTCTGATTTGTATTTATATTAATTATCCAATCAAAGCATATCAGTAAGGCATAGTCTCAGTTCAAGCCCTATACAACCGATTTGATAACTGCCAGGCTTTGAATTACATAGTGACTCCGAAAGGTGCCCTACAAATAGCGCTCCAATCCAATGTGGATATTTTTACAGTTTTGGGGGGTTTCCATGTTGATGTTACAATGCAACGGAAAACTGTAATTTATACTGTAATTCGGGGTATTATCAACAGAAAAATACGTCATCTCCGGACGTCCTCAGACATGGATGGTTGTCGGATACTGACTGACTGGCTGATTGTTGGTTCTGTCTCATTAACCTATTTAGAAGTGTGCCTTGTAATAGTGATGGGAGAGGGAATCGACACAGTTACATATCGGGATATTATTTTGGAGGATATATAGCAACATTCTTTTTTACAACGTCACAATATCATTTTTGCGCTAGTTGGCTGTACCTGTTCCAAAACGCAGGTATTTAAAAAAATATATATGTTTTCAGCACTTTTATTACCATTAATGATCAAAAATAGTTCTCTCATGAGTCTCTCTTGTCCCTCTGCAGCAGACACATAGTGGGCAATATGTTTGGAACATAGAATTGCAATAAAATCACAGTATCGAATCACAGTACATATAGAATCGTGAGAATAGCAATACATATCGTATCAGCAAGTATTGTGATAATATTGTATCGTGAGGTCCCTTGGCAATTCCCAGCCCTACCTTGCAAGACACTATATTTGTTGCACCCGTGAGTGAGAATGCTGTACCAATTTAACCCCTCTGTGGTTATAATGCCCCATCAATTTAAAATGTACACTGATTATAGTGGCAGCAAGTGTTAAACCTTAAATGATTGAGCATTTTGCCATGTCCTTTTGGTCTGTTTTGCCCTGTAGTAGCTGCCAGTTTGGAAGCCTTTGTTAAGGCCTCTAAAGTTCAAGCAATATAAAACACCAAATATTAATTAATATGCTATAATGTATAAACAGTTTACCTATCTGCTAACCTGCTTGCACCAATCCCTTGTAATTACAGTAAAATACTTTGAAATTCTAACCCTTCCCCTCAATGAATTTAATTCATTCATCCAATCACTCATTCAGATTACGGTAGCATTTACATTTTTACTGTATAATACAGTAGATTGTACAGTATCGTACTGTGTGTCATAACAACAGTACTTGCTTTGATACCATATTTATATTAAAGTAGAATTTGAGATAATGTGAGATAATTACCCATATTGTCCCATTTACATTGTGTAATTTAATTACTGTCCCTAACTAGCCCCACAGATAGGCTATACAAAGTAAAAAACTACTTTGCCACAGTCGCACACCGGCCCAGCTGAAGCTAATTGGCGAAATTAGTTGGCTCGCTTGTTAGCTAGTTTATGACCTTCCAGACACAAGACATGGTTAGACTGTTTCAGTTTATCTAGAAGGGTGAGTGACTTTAACTGTGTACTGTTTTGACAGAGTGAAAGTACAAACGCTTCCCGCGTTCGAACACACCCACAAAAGATCCCCACATCAAAGCACGCCTCCAAGTCCCAAATCTCGTTCTCAGGCGCATTTCCTAATGAGGAGAATTGAAACAGAGGCTAAATCAGGCAGTTCAGCCTCCCTTTAAGTATTTTATTATTTATAAACATTAATATACATGCAAAAGCATTTATACTTTTTATAATCATTACAATTCATAAGCATTTAAACATTCATGAGATTTAAAATGGCTTATTTGTGAACGCTATTATTATAAAGTGTGACTAAAAGCCTCTATAGTCCCTGGATTTCTGAGGCCAACCACCGTTTGTTTGTTGCTTGCCGAGATGCCTTCCTTTAAAGAAATGCCAACCGTGGATCACGAGGCTAGGTAGGTATGATGACACCACTTTGGGCCGTGCCAACATTGCCAGACCAGACCTCCCCCCACTCCCTGCCTTCAGGGAAAAGAGAAGGCTGAACTGAAACAAGTATTAAAATGGCTTGCTTTCACCACAGTCCTCTGTAATGTACTCCATTTATGAGACACACTATGTACAGTGCATTCGGAAAGTATTCAGAACCCTTGACTTTTTCCACATTTTGTTACGTTACGGTCTTATTCTAAAATGGAATATATTGGTTTTTTCCCCCTCATCAATCAACACACAATACTCCATAATGACAAAGCAAAAACAGTTTTTTTTTAAATGTTGCAAATGTAGTCAAAGTAAAGGAGCAGGTTTTCGTCAAGGATCTCTCTGTACTTCACTCCGTTAATCTTTCCCTTAATCCTGACTGGTCTCTAAGTCCCTGCCACTGAAAAACATCCCCACAGCATGATGCTGCCACCACCATGCATCACCGTAGTGATGGTGACAGGTTTCCTCCAGACGTTACTTGGCATTCAGCTCAAAGAGTTCAATCTTGGTTTCATCAGACCAGAGAATCTTGTTTCTCATGGTCTGAGTCCTTTAGGCACCTTTTGGCAAACTCCAAGCAGGTTGTCATGGGCTTTTTACTGAGCAGTTGCTTCCGTCTGGCCACTCTACCATAAAGTCTTGATTGGTGGAGTGCTGTAGAGATGGTTCTGGAAGATTCTCCCATCTCCACAGAGGCACTCTGGAGCTCTGTCAGAGAGACCATCGGGTTCTTGGTCACCTCCCAGACCAAGGCCCTTCTCTCCCGATTGCTCATTTTGGCCGGGCAGCCAGCTCTAGGAAGAGTGTTTCCAAACTTCTTCCATTTCAGAATGATGGAGGCCACTGTGTTCTTGGGGACCTTCAATGCTGCAGACATTTTTTGGTACCCTTCCCCAGATCTGTGCCTCGACACAATCCTGTCTCGGAGCTCTACGGACAATTCCTTCAACCTCATGGCTTGGTTTCTGCTCTGACATGCACTGTCAACTGTGGGACCTTATATAGACAGGTGTGTGCCTTTCCAAATCATGTCCAATCACTTGAATTTACCACAGGTGGACTCCAATCCAGTTACAGAAACATCTCAAGGATGATCAATGGAAACAGGATGCACCTGAGCTCAATTTCGAGTCTCATAGCAAAGGGTCTGAATACTTATGTAAATAAGGTATCTGTTTTTAATTTTAAATCAATGTGCTAAAATTTCAAAAAAGCTGTTTTCGCTTTGTCATTATGGGGTATTGTGTGCAGATTGATGAGGGAAAAAAGAATTGAATACATTTTAAAATAAGGCTGTAACGTAACAAAATGTGGGAAAAGTCAAGAGATCTGAATACTTTCCGAATGCACTGTACATACAGTATATACACACCACAGAGAAGTGCTCTCTCTATCACACACACACACACCTCCACCTAAGCACACTCATATTCATACGCAGAAACCCTTGCTAATATTCTAATCTAGTGCAAACAGAGACCATGAGAAAATGAAAGCAGGACAATACTAAATACCAGAGGATAAATAGATAGTTCGCTTTAGAGTTCCCAGACACTGTGTGTGTGTGTGTGTGTGTGTGTGTGTGTGTGTGTGTGTGTGTGTGTGTGTGTGTGTGTGTGTGTGTGTGTGTGTGTGTGTGTGTTTAGAGTTCTCAGACACTGTCAACAGGAGGAGTGCACAGACTAACAAAGTTATTGGACACAGACCCTCAGGTAAGGAATTGATGTCAGATCGTCTGAGAGATAGACTCCAGTTCTTATGCGGGTTATACAAGATGTAAACTGCATTGTACAATGAGGTTTCGTTCCACAACATAGAATTGTGTTCAGTATGACAGGGAATTATTTACTCTCCACTTTTTTTTGTTGCAAGGGTGCTTTTCTGTGTTCGTGAGAGGTGTGGGGGGGAAAGCGTGTGTTTTTGTGTGTATATGTGTGTTTGCATGTCAGTCTGTGTGTGCCTATCTGTCTTGTCTGTGTGTGTGTACATGTGTGTGTCTGCGTACATGCCTGCATGCGTGTGTGTAGGCCACAGCCTGCCTGTGGGTGAGTAAGCGGCGTCAGTTTGTCCGTAGTGGTGAATGCAGCATTTGTTGTCCTCAGGAACTTTTGGGTGGCCTACATGTTGTTCTCACAGGAGACAATTGCTGGTACACACACACACACACACACGCACACACACACACACACGCGCGCGCGCACACACACACACACACACAGCCCTCTGACACGCAACCAGACCCAATTTAGAGCTGCCTATTCACTGAGGCTCTATAGCCCTCAGTACTGAGAGGCCATTCACTCACACTGCCCTTCATAGACTCACTGTCCCTCCTGTAATTCCTGCAATTAACAACTCTCTTCCAGTCTTCCAGTAAACTGCTGTGTACCGTTATCGGTGTATACTTTCAGTTGGAGTTCCACCACAAATGAACAACACACAACAGCCTTAATTTGAACCGGTTAAAACAGGAATAGCAAGCATTTTCATATTTCATATGATATTTTTCTTGTTGGTAGCACACGGCAGACCTCGATTTCCAGGTTGTCAAACTTTAGTTCGGAAAATAACAGAGCGAAATCGAGGCATTCAATTATGGTAATGCAAGACTATGAGACTACATAGGGGGAAAGCTACCTCGGATATTTATATAAAAACAAGAATAGAGTTTCACTCAACCTAGTATTTTTTCCTGGTTTAATAGACATGTATACTGTATATACCGGTAGTAGGGGATATTGTGAGAAGGGAGACATAAGAGGAAAGAGCGATGGAACCCCAGTCTCCAGTGGGGAGGCATATGCAGATTGGGCCGGGTAGTGTTACCCACTCGAGCACGGCTCTGCACAAGTTAGTTAGGTTACAAGCTGCAGTACTGTGGTCCTCTTGTCCAGTCCAAGGGTTTTCAAACCTCCCCTCAGGCACCCTCAGCAGTTCCATGTATTTGAACAATTCGACAGCTAGCACACCTGATTCAACTTGTCAACTAATCATCAAGCGCTTGAAAAGGTGAATCAGGTGAGCTAGTTAAGGGCTACAACAAAATTGTGAAATGTCTAAGGGTTCCCGAGGAGAGGTTTGAAAACCACTGGTCTAGTGAGAGAGCTGAGAGGGAGCCAGTTAATCCCAAACTGTTTGTTTGTCCTACAGTTCTGCAACCCCGCTGGCTTCTATAATGAGGGAGTAGCAGACAGACAGCAGAGGAAGAGAAGATACTTCTGCTGGCAGTGGCATCAGGTCGGCCCAAGACAAACAGAGACTGGCTGTACTCTAGCCCTGTGGCCCTAGTACAGAATTCTCAATGAGACAGAGATGGCACTGTGTGTGTGTTATGTGTGTGTGTGTGTGTGTGTGTGTGTGTGCGTACGGAGAGTGTGTGTTTGTCTGTGTGTATGGTCATGTGCAAGTGTGTGTGAGTGCATGTATTCATTCCTCATGTCACTATTTCTATATACAGTGTATTCAGAAAGTATTCAGACCCTTTGACTTTTTCCACATTTTGTTATGTTACAGCCGTATTCTAAAATTGATTTACTCATCAATATACACACAATACCCCATAATGACAAAGCAATTTTTTTTTTTTTTGCTAATTTATAAAAATGTAAATATCACATTTACATAAGTATTCCTTCGACCTCATGGCTTGGTTTCTGCTCTGACATGCACTGTCATCTGTGGGACCTTATATAGACATTATATAGACAGGTGTGTGCCTTTCCAAATCATGTCCAATCAATTGAATTTACCACAGGTGGACTCTAATCAAGTTGTAGAAACACCTCAAGGATCATCAATGGAAACCGGATGAACCTGAGCTCAATTTCGAGTCGCATAGCAAAGGGTCTGAATACTTATATAAATAAGGAATTTCAATTTTTATTTGTAATAAATGTGCTGAGGAAATGTTTTTATTTAATCCATTTTAGAATAAGGCTGTAAAGAAACAAAATCTGAATACTTTCCCAAAGGCACTGTATGTAAGTAAGTGTTTCACTGTTAGTCTTCACCTGTTGTTTTTACGAAGCATGTGACTAATAACATTGCATTGCAGTCTCACGCGGGCATCTCTATGGCACACTCTCATTAGAGGGAAAGGGAGAGAGTGGCCGTTGCAGCAGCGTGCCCTCTGGCTCCCTGTTAGTACAAAGACACTTTAGTACAAAGACACTACACCAACAGACACCCAGCCACACACAGCTACAGAGAAAGCGAGAGAGAAAGGAAGGAAAAAAGGAGAGAGAGGGAGGTATAGGAAGGAGGGAGGGAGATGAGAGTCAAAAGGAGAGGGAGAGAGAGGGGGGGGTATAACAATGGCTATATATGAATGGACAAAGCCATCGATCACGTAACACCATTCATTCCTATGTGAAGACTCAATAGCGCATTGGAGCAAAATAAAGTCGGTTAAGATGGCGTCTTATGGAGACATAACATGCGCAGTTTGAGCTACTCCAGGAAGTGACGTTGCAGGCTAGCTCAGTGCTGCCCCCTCTTATTGAGTAACTCAAGTTGAAGGCCGCCCGGGGTACTGCAGGCTGAATAGCAACTTCTGTGCGCAATTTTTTTAGAATTGGTTCAAGGACATACAACTGGTGTAATAGAAGCAATTATTGGTACGAAGATTGACCACAAAGATTGCCATTTTGATTATCTATCCCGTTGCTTAGTCACTTTATCTCTTCCTACCCAGTATATACATATCTACCTCAATTGCCTCGTACCCTGCTACTTTGAAGAATCTCAAATATAAAATATATTTTGATTTGTTTAACACTTTTTTTGGTTACTACATGATTCCATATGTGTTATTTCATGTTTGATGTCTTCACTATTATTCTACAATGTAGAAAATAGTAAAAATAAAGAAAAACCCTGGAATGAGTAGGTGTGTCCAAACTATTTGACTGTTACTGTATATATATTTTTGGGATTTGATATTCCATTCACTATAATGGAGGATCCTGTTTTCTGCTAACAATGCCTGCAGTACCGCGGTCGGCCTTGAACTTCTGTGGCTTCAATGAGAGGGGGCAGTCGTTCTCCCCTGGGCTATAAATAGGAAGGGGAGGGAAACCGATGAGTCATTATTATAGTCATTCTAATGTATTTGTTTCAATCAATTTGGGAACATGTTAAAAGCTTTATCTAGAGTGGCTTACTTTGAGACGGGGCACGGAATCAGTCTTGAGGGTAGATAGAGACATTTAAATGCCAATGTATGACGTGTGAGAGAGTAAGTGGCATGTATGTGCGGGTGTGTGGGACATGTGAGTGGTTTGTGTGTGTGAGAGTGAAAGAGGGAGAGAGAGCGAAAGAAAGAAAGAAAATGGTTTGCAAGTAGCATGCATCTGTGTGTGTGTGTGTGTGTGTCAGCCTGACTGATGTAATCCTCAACTGCTAAGGGACCACTGCCGCTGACGCAATGTGTCTGTGCCCGCCTGTGTTCTGTGCGCACTAGTGCCTCCCTTTCTTCCGTGCTGTAAACAGGCAGTGCTAGGTCCCTTGCCAGTACCCAGGCAGCGCCAAGGCCGCTAATAGAAAAACACTGGCACTCCGTGGGGACGAGCGAGCTGCATCGTCCTCCATTATTAAACAGCTTTTAATTAAGACTCGGCACAACCAAAGCAACCTGGGCCAGCGTACACAATGTTTTCTCGGCACCCATGCTACTGTCAACTGTGCTAGGAATGGTGTACAATAGATGGTGTGCTACCAGGATTTGAGTCCCCCATTCAAAATGCCACTGATTTATCAAATCATGTCTGGGTAAACATTAGAGAAACGCACACAGCCAATGGTTGTCCTTTTCTCGCCATTCTGGCAGGAAAATCAGTGTTGACCTACAGTGGGGAAAAAAAGTATTTAGTCAGCCACCAATTGTGCAAGTTCTCTCACTTAAAAAGATGAGAGAGGCCTGTAATTGTCATCATAGGTACACTTCAACTATGACAGACAAAATGAGGAAAAAAAATCCAGAAAATCACATTGTAGGATTTTTTATGAATTTATTTGCAAATTATGGTGGAAAATAAGTATTTGGTCAATAACAAAAATGTATCTCAATACTTTGTTATATACCCTTTGTTGGCAATGACAGAGGTCAAACGTTTTCTGTAAGTCTTCACAAGGTTTTCACACACTGTTGCTGGTATTTTGGCCCATTCCTCCATGCAGATCTCCTCTAGAGCAGTGATGTTTTGGGGCTGTCGCTGGGCAACACGGACTTTCAAAGATTTTCTATGGGGTTGAGATCTGGAGACTGGCTAGGCCACTCCAGGACCTTGAAATGCTTCTTATGAAGCCACTCCTTCGTTGCCAGGCGGTGTGTTTGGGATCATTGTCATGCTGAAAGACCCAGCCACGTTTCATCTTCAATGCCCTTGCTGATGGAAGGAGGTTTTCACTCAAAATCTCACGATACATGTCCCCATTCATTCTTTCCTTTACACGGATCAGTCGTCCTGGTCCCTTTGCAGAAAAACAGCCCCAAAGCATGATGTTTCCACCCCATGCTTCACAGTAGGTATGGTGTTCTTTGGATGCAACTCAGCATTCTTTGTCCTCCAAACACGACAGAGTTGAGTTTTTACCAAAAAGTTATATTTTGGTTTCATCTGACATTCTCCCAATCCTCATCTGGATCATCCAAATGCTCTCTAGCAAACTTTAGACGGGCCTGAACATGTACTGGCTTAAGCAGGGGGACACGTCTGGCACTGCAGGATTTGAGTCCCTGGCGGGCGTAGTGTGTTACTGATGGTAGGCTTTGTTACTTTGGTCCCAGCTCTCTGCAGGTCATTCACTAGGTCCCCGTGTGGTTCTGGGATTTTTGCTCACCGTTCTTGTGATCATTTTGACCCCACGGGTGAGATCTTGCGTGGAGCCCCAGATCGAGGAAGATTTTCAGTGGTCTTGTATGTCTTCCATTTCCTAATAATTGCTCCCACAGTTGATTTCTTCAAACCAAGCTGCTTACCTATTGCAGATTCAGTCTTCCCAACCTGGTGCAGGTCTACAATTTTGTTTCTGGTGTCCTTTGACAGCTCTTTGGTCTTGGCCATAGTGGAGTTTGGAGTGTGACTGTTTGAGGTTGTGGACAGGTGTCTTTTATACTGATAACAAGTTCAAACAGGTGCCATTAATACAGGTAATGAGTGGAGGACAGAGGAGCCTCTTAAAGAAGAAGTTACAGGTCTGTGAGAGCCAGAAATCTTGCTTGTTTGTATGTGACCAAATACTTATTTTCCACCATAATTTGCAAATAAATTCATTAAAAATCCTACAATGTGATTTTCTGGATTTTTTTTTCCTCATTTTGTCTGTCATAGTTGAAGTGTACCTATGATGAAAATTACAGGCCTCTCTCATCTTTTTAAGTGAGAGAACTTGCACAATTGGTGGCTGACTAAATACTTTTTTTCCCCACTGTACATCAAAGCCAACGCTGTTCACTAGTAATACCATCTCTGATAGAATTCTGTAGCTAGTACAAAAAAAGATGTGATCATGACGAATCTTGGTGGGGGTGGAATTGGAAAAATGACACTTTTGGGAACTCCCCAATGCAAAATAGAATAGTCCTATAGAATTCACAGTGAAAAAAAACAGTTTCACGTGTCAAAGTGATTTCCTTTAAGGTACTTGGTTCCCATGCTTTCCCAGCACCCCCTGATATAGATGCTGAGCCATGCTTCTCGAGTCAAAGGCTGGCAGTTCTCTGTGTTCCCTGGCAGTGGATTAGAAGCAGGTGTATGGTGTCTAATCTCAGTGTGTTTGTGGTGTCTAATGTCTCTGTGTGAATGTGTGTGTGTGTATGTGTGTCAGGGCTATCGTTACCTCCAATGGCATGGCTCCAGGCTCTCAGCTCTCACTGACTGAGATCTAACCAGCAGGAGAGTGGAGGCTCTTTGCTTTGTATTTGAAAGGTAGGTAGCAGTGTGTGTGTATGTGTGTGACTCATTCTCTCTCTTTCCCATATACAGTGCCTTCAGCAAGTACTCATACCTCTTGACTTATTCCACATGCTGTTGTGTTACAGACTGAATTCAGAAAGGATTAAATATGTTTTTCTCTCTCCCATCTACATACTATACCCCATAATGGCAAAGTGAAAAAGTTTAGACATTTTTAGCAAATGTATTGAAACTGAAATAAGTATTTACACCACTGAGTCAATACATTTTAGAATCAGCTGGATTGTACAATATTTGCACATTATTATTTTTTAAATTCTTCAAATACTTGATCATAGCTAGACAGTTGATCATAGCTAGACAGACATTTTCAAGTCTTGCCATAGATTTTCAAGCCAATTTAAGTCAAAACCGTAACTTGGCCAGTCAGGAACATTCAATGTCGTCTTGGTAAGCAACTCCTGTGTATATTTGTCCTTGTGTTTTAGGTTATTGTCCTGCTGAAAGGTGAATTTGTCTCCCATGTGTCTGGTGGAAAGCAGACTGAACCAGGTTTTCCTCTAGGATTTTGTATGTGCTTAGCCGTATTCAGTTTCTTAAAAAAAAAAATCCCTAGTCCTTGCTGATGATAAGCATACCCATAACATAATGCAGCCACCACCATGCTTGGAAATATGAAGAGTGGTACTAAGTGATGTGTTGTGTTGGATTTGCCCCAAACATAACGCTTATAAAGTTAATTTCTTTGACGCATTTTTTGTAGTTTGACTTTAGTGCCTTATTGCAAACAGAATGCACGTGTTTAATTATTTTTATTTTGTGCAGGCTTCCTTCTTTTCACTCTGTCATTTAGGTGGCATGACTGTCCTGTGAGGATCCAAATAGGTCAGATCAGCTTGGCAATGGATGATTTCAACCAGACCCTCTGCACCCACAGACGGGGGGAGAAGGGAGCTGGTGGGGGTTTGACAGTTCACACCCTGTTGTAAATCAAGGATTACAACTTTCAGCTATCTCCCTCTCCAAATTCACATCCGAATGTGGATTTGTTTCACAGACGTTTCCTGCCAAAACTGTGGCACGTTCTAAAGCGAATACTGGAACAATATTTCTAACATAGAACGTGGAGAATGGTCAGAGGCGATCTAAAGAATAATAATGTCATTTTGGTTGTTATTTTGTGATGTCATTAAAAATGTTATAAAGGAAATACTGTAACTTGAAACGTATACACACTACATGTACGAAGTCTGTATCCTCTACATTGTGTATGAAATATGAACAATTATGAAAGTGTTTTTGTTAAGAGAGGGATGTGCTCTTGAAACTACAAGAGGAAATTGTTTCTATAACTTTGTACAAGTGAGTAGTCACCGCCCCTTGAGTGAGGTCAGAGAGCGTTTTTGAATGAACTGTATAAAAAAGTGGGTTAAGAATTAACATACCAGGCCAGAGAGGCGTTGAGCTGCAGTTCACGTCCAAAGTGGTTAGAACACTGAAATCTCAACACGAGGTAGAGACGATAACGTCACCTCCCGGACAATCACTGGTACGGCTGATTAGCTGGGATCATTCTACTACTCTCATCACCCCACTGAGAACCATCGATACGGCTGGCTAGCCTATCTTCAAATAATAATCTTCCAGAGAGAGTGGAAGTAGAGTGAGCTCTGTTGTTCTGTTCAGGACTACACAACTGGTCGCCGGATGCCGGGCGACGGCAGAGGAGAGCAACAGTAGAAGAGACGGGTGGGGATTAAAGGCAGCCCCCCGCACCTCTCTGATTCAGAGGGGTTGGGTTAAATGCGGAAGACACATTTCGGTTGAAGGCATTCGGTTGTACAACTGACTAATAATGGTGACTTTGACTTTGACTTTGACGGCAGAGGAGAGCAACAGTAGAAGAGACGGGTGGGGACCCTTTTTGGACAATCAGAGCATTACAAGCATGCCATGGAAAGGCCCAACCAAACCTCTTTCAAAGAAGGCTTGGTTCAGTCAGAGATACCCGGCGAACCAAGGCATTTACACGTAAATACATTCATGATTTTTTACTCCAAACAGGCAGCGGTTTGTGTGCAAAGTATATGATTACTGTGAGAGTAGTTTCTAAATGTACCAAAGTATTATGTCTCTGCCCCTCTCTCGCCCTCTTCATCTCCTTTGTAACAAAACACCATATTGTGTCAGCCCGCTAGGGATCTTTTTTAATGTATTAAGTGTGTATGTTTATCCTATGTTATAATTTAGTTCGCTAGTAAATAAATAAATAAACCAATTTGTGTAGTTCTGAATCACAAGTAAGGCTGGGGTTTACGACTGTTCAGAATGATGATATGATACGAGGTTATGATTAACTCTTTAGGGCTAGGGTCCCATTTTCCAAATTTTCTGACGTGCCCAAAGTAAAATGCCTGCCACTCAGGCCCAGAAACTAGGATATGTACTATTGGATAGGAAACACTCTGAAGTTTCTAAAACCGTTAAAATAATGTCTGTGAGTATAACAGAACTGATATAGCAGGCGAAAACCAGAGAAATGTCTGTCCGGAAATAATTTTTTCTTTTGACCTTTCCTCACTTTGAATGCCTGTTTATTTAATTTTCTGGGAAATAGGACACAGGTTGCAGTACCTATGGCTTCCACTAGATGTCAACAGTCTCTGGACAGTGTTTGAAGCGTTTATAATGGGAGAGAGCCAAAAGGTTGTTGATTTTGTATGACATACCAGGATACCCGGGAGCGCGCAGCACGGTGTTTACTTTCTGTATCGTGTAGGTTTTTATCCAAGTGAAATATAATAGCCAATATAGATAAATGAATGCCTAAGGATAAATTATAAATGATGTTTGTTTTTTTGGGGAAAAGTTGACAGGTATAATTTGAACGCGTTCTCTTCACTGTACAACGGGCGAGTAGACTGGAAATGCTTGGTGGATTTTCTGAACATAACGTGCTAACCAAACGGAGATTTATGGATATAATAAAATACTTTTTCTAACAAAAGAACCATGGATTCTCGTTTGGACACTTGGGAAACCCTCAGCAGAAGTTCTTCGAAAGGTAAGCGATTTATTTTAGCTCTTATATGGGTTTTGTGAGACCCGCGCTGGATATGAATTTATGCTAATGTGGAAAATATTGGAGGTGTTATCCTCAAACAATCAAATGTTGTGCTTTCGCCGTAAAGCCTTTTTGAAATCTGACAACGCTGTGATATTGCCAAGAAGCAGAGCTTTTGATGACTATGCAACACTTGTATATTGATGAATGTTAAATATCACACATTTTTATTTTGAATTTGCCGCGCTTTGTTTGCTCCGAAAAGAGGTTAAGGAGTTGCCTGCTTATGGATGTAATAGGTTAAGACCTTTAGAGTTTATTCGGGAGATTGGGTAAAACGCTCTCGTGGTGCCCCAAATTCTAATGAGTTAATAGTTACATTATGAATTTAAATCGGGTGACTTTTAAGTTGATTGGATAAATAACAGTCATCAGATTAATGAAAGTAAAGTCACAACATAGGTTAGTATTGTGGAGTAACTACAATGTTGTTGATCCATTCCTCTATCACAGCCATTAAACTCTGTAAATATTTTAAAGTCACCATTGGCCTCATGGCAAAATTCCTGAGCGGTTTCCTTCCTCTCTCTTTGTAGTGACTGGGAGTATTGATACACCATCCAAAGTGTAATTAATAACTTCATCATGCTCAAAGGGATATTCAATGTCTGTTTTTTTTACCCATCTACTAATAGGGGCTCTTCTTTGAGAGGCATTGGAAAACCTCCTTGGTCTTGCTGGTTGAATCTGTGTTTGAAATTCACTGCTTGACTTAGGGACCATACAAATAATTGTATGTGTAGGATACAGAGATGAGGTAGTCATTCAAAAATCATGTTAAACACTATTATTGCAAACAGAGTGAGTCCATTGAACTTATTATGTGACTTGTTAAACAAATTCCTACTCCTGAACTTATTTAGGCTTGCCATAACAAAGGTGTTGAATACTTATTGACATTTCAGCTTTTTATTTGAATTCATTTGTAAAAAAAATGAAAAAGATAATTCCACTTGGGTATTGTATGTAGGCCAGTGACACAAAATCTCAATTAAATCCTTCTTAAATTCAGCCTGTAACTCAACAAAACGTGGAAAAAGTCAAGGGCTGTGAATACTTTCTGAAGGCACGGCTCTCCTCCTTCTCCCTCTCTTTGCCATATATATTTCTCCCTCCTAGCCCCTCTTTTCCATAAATGTATCTCCCTTCCCCCTCTCTTTCCCATATTTATCTCTCCTCCCCCTCTTTCCCATCTATTTCTCCCTCAATCCCCTTCTATCCATCCCACTCTTCCTCTTCCGTCTAACTCTTCCTCTTATCCTCCACCCTCCCCCTAGATATGTGTTACATAACGGGGTCTCCGCTCTTCTCTAGTAAACATGTGCAGGCTGCATGTGCGCTGGGCTGCAGCACTCTCTCTCTCTCCATCTCTTCCTGTGATCCTCTCGCTCTGCCTCTCCCAGCACTCTGCTTCTCCTGCAGCCTCTTGGGTGCTGCGTGAGAGGAGAAGAGGGTGAGGAATGTGTGTGGTGTGTTTGTGTGTGTGTAGGGGTAGGATCTATCTTAGGGAGGTGTTTTTGAGCTCTGCTGGGGCCCATTTCAAATCACACCACAGCCGCACTGATATGGTGTTTAAGTGTGCGAGCAGCTTAAAGATGACATGGCCCCTGTCTGCACATTCTTTAGGAGATGTGTGCAGTGTGCATGCATGCACACACTTTAAGCCCTGCTAATATGCTTGCATGCGCACAAACATCTATTTAAATAACTACTAGCTAATTTACATTGACAACAGACAACATATACACATTTAAATAGATGTAGACAACATAGACAACATTACAGCCTTATTGTAAAATTTATAAAAAATAGTTTTAGCCCTCATCAATCTACACACAATACCCCATAACGACAAAGCAAAAACAGTTAAAAAAAAAAAGTTTGCTAATGTATAAAAGAATTAAAAAAAACTGAAATACTTATTTACATAAGTATTCAGACCCTTTGCTATGAGTCTCGAAATCTTGCTCAGGTTCATCCTGTTTCCATTGATCGCCCTTGAGATGTTTCTACAACTTGATTGGAGTCCACCTGTGGTAAATTCAATTAATTGGACATTATTTGGAAATGCACACACCTGTCTATATAAGATCCCACAGTTGACAGTGCATGTCAGAGCAAAAACCAAGCCATGATGTCGAAGGAATTGTCTGTAGAGCTCCGAGACAGGATTGTGTCGAAACACAGATCTGGGGAAGGGGACCAAAAAATGTCTGCAGTATTGAAGGTCCCCAAGAACACAGTAGCTTCCATCATTCTTAAATGGAAGAAGTTTGGAACCACCAAGATTCTTCCTAGAGCTGGCCTCCCGGCCAAGCTGAGGAATCGGAGGAGAAGGGCCTTGGTCTGGGAGGTGACCAAGAACCCGATGGCCTTTATCAAACCGAAGCCACTCCTCAGTAAAATGTACGACAGCCCGCTTGAAGTTTGGAAAGAGGAACCTAAAGGACTCAGACCATGAGAAACAAGATTCTCTGGTCTGATGTTACCAAGATTGAAGACTTTGGACTGGAGGAAACCTGGCACCATCCCTACATTGAAGCATGCTGTTGGCAGCATCATGCTGTGAGGATGTTTTTCAGTGGCAGTGACTGGGAGACTAGTCAGGATCGAGGGAAAGATGAATGGAGCAAAGCACAGAGAGATGAAAACCTGCTCCAGAGCGCTCAGGACCTGAGGCAAAGGTTCATCTTCCAACAGGACAACGACCCTAAGTACGCAGCCAAGACAACGCAGGAGTGGCCACAGGACAAGTCTCTGAATGTCCTTGAGTAGTCCAGCCAGAGCCCAGACTTGAACCCGATTGAACATCTCTGGAGAGACTTGAAAATAGCTGTGCAGCGACACTCCCCATCCAACCTGACAGAGCTTGAGAGGATCTGCAGAGAAGAATGGGAGAAACTCCCCCAATACAGGTGTGCCAAGCTTGTAGCGTCATACCCAAGAAGACTCGAGGCTGTAATCGCTGCCAAAGTTGCTTCAACAAAGTACTGAATAAAGGGTCTGAATACTTATGCAAATATGATTTTCCAGTTGTTTTTTATACATTTGCAAAAATGTATTTTTTTGCTCTGTCATTATGGGGTATTGTGTGTAGATTGATGAGGGGGGAGATTCTGGAGCGCCTGAGACAGCATTTTCCACCACCGTCAACAAAACACTAAACTACGGAATTTCTTGTGGAAGAATAGTGTTGCATCCCTCCAAGAGTTCCAGACACTTTTAGAATCTATGCCAAAGTGCATCGAAGCTGTTCTGGCTCAACGCCATATATTGTTGTTTCCTTTATTTTGGCAGTAACCCGTATTTACATATACATAGACAACATATTCATGGGTTGCACATTACGTCACAATATTGTTTTCTACGTTCGTTTTAGGCCTGATGCCCAGCTGAGAATTCTACTCAATGCAGTCTCAATGGGTGCTAGTATAAAGTGCATTACTATGGCTTGGAAACACATTTCAAAAGGAGGCAAATAGGACAAGCTTGTGTGATCATTGCGATATCGCCAGACTGACTTTTAGATGCAGTATAACTTTAGCTAGCCAGCTAAGATTGAGGGGGAGAGCGCTGAAATTTGAGCTTGCTAACGTTAGCCTTGCTAGCTATTTCTGACTAACTTTGCTAGCTCATGGCAACATTGCCACTCCTCTAAATTAAACTTGACGACATCACAATGATGGCAAAGTTGTTTTCTACTCTTTATTTGTCTATGTTAGCAATGTCATCATATTTCCAGGCCACAAGTGTACATTTTACGAAACAGCCATTAGCCCCTGTTCAGAAAGACTTGGTATTAACCATCAGTCAAACATCAATAAGCTGCGGAAAGCAATGGCAACGATGCGACCGAGTGACAGAGGGGCAACATAGACAACATATTTACCTAGACATAGACAACATAGACAATGGACAACAAAGTCAATAGACATCATAGACAATAGACTACATAGACATAGACAACATATTTACCTAGACATAGACATCATAGACAATAGACAACATAAACAATGGTTTTGCCCACTTATTTTCCAGCCTTTTCCCTCTTAAAGAGCTAGCTCGTCTCTCTGACCAGGTCTGGTTTTCCCTCTTTGGCTCAGTGCAGTAAGCAGACAGTATCACCACAGGGATTCCCTTTACACGTGAGACTATCTGAGTGAGCAGAGACACAACGCCTTCGTGTGTGTGTGTGTGTGATAGCGTGCATGCGTTTTGAGTGTGTGTGCGTTTCCTGTTTGTGTGATGTGTATGCGGCGGAGAGGGGGGGGCTTCCATTTTCATATCTAATGATCCTAACTCCCTCTGTATTTTCTCCCTCAGCACGCACCCTTCTAGGCTTTCATGTGCTGCAAGAGAGCCTGTTTATCAGTCACACTCCCAGAACAGCACAGACTACTGCTGCCTCACCCTTAGTGCTGTTATTACGAGAGCTTCAGACAGATCTCAGATCACCTGAAGGGTAAATTAGCCCTATAGCATCACTTACTAACATTAAGATGCTAAGTGGGTAGCCTGTAAGGAAACTCCATAGAGTCTGGATGGTATTATGAATTCTGCCTCAACTTGCTGAAATTAACTGAATCTGAACCAAAACAACACTAAAGCAAAAGAGTTGATGTTTTATAAATCATATAATAATATAGCTGTTAAAAATAAGGTTCATTTTTGGTTATACATATTATAGCCCAAGTTCTCCAAGCAGTGTATACTATAGCCACAGCACATACAGGCTGTATGATATGATAGTCTGATAGTATGGATGAATGTAGGACTATCGTGTTGTATTGTATGTTCAAGATGTAATTCAAATCAAATCTAATTTTATTGGTCACATACACATGGTTAGCAGATGTTAATGCGAGTGTAGCAAAATGCGTGTGCTTCTAGTTCCAACAGTTCCAATAATTTATGTCATTGTGAATTTGTACTCTCAATGATGCCTTCAAAATTGCTCCTGGAGGGATTTATAAAGTTATATTGTCATTGTATTATATTGTGTTGTATAGTATTGTATAGCATAGCATAGCAATGTACTGTATTATTGGACAGACAGTTAAAAGCAGGACGCTGTGTTAAAAGGCCTGATGTGATCTCTGACTCTGTTGGCTGTGTTCCTGACAGAGAGAATGTGGCTGTCTGTCTGTTCGTCTCTGCCAGTGAGAGGTTACAGTGACTGGGAGTCACAAACCAGGGTAGGTACAGGTCTATGTCAGGACATTACTCCGTAACAGTCTCTCTCTGTGTGTGTGTGTGTGTGTGTGTGTTTGTTCTGTGCACTTTAGATTCATCACACCCATAGACAAGTTCAACTACACTGTATCAAAAGACTCCGACGCAAACGGCATGTTGACAGATGGGTAGAATATAAAAAAAAGAGGAAAAGAGAGATTTTCCAGAAATACTATATAATTGCTAGGATAGCATGTGAAAGCTAATCCTCATCCAGAGTCAAGGAAAATGTCACCATAATTACACTTTGGAAAAAGGGTGGGTCCCAGACCTCAAGACAGCATTCGCACCTAGTCATCAATGTTGAATCACGAGGTGTGATTCTATTCTACTCGCTACCAATGTAAAACTAAATAGACTATAGAGACCTTTAACTCTCTTTGGCTGCCGGCGTTTTCCAGCCTTTTAGCAATTATACCACTCCTGTAATGCAGAGGAGACTGCAAGGTGGGGCAGAATGCAAGTGGGGACTTGTAGGCTACTGAAGAGGAGAAGACAGTGTTGTTGAATATGGTGAAAAGAGGTGGGGATATCACTGTACGTCGTACTGCTAGTTGCTAATTTGCCTCCCTGTCCTTAGTCAGCGCAGCAAGCAATGACGGCAGCAGGCAATGGCACATGGCGTCTTAATTACGTTATTTTCTGGTTGAGAATTGGGTTTTCTGATTCAGTAGGTGTCATATAAACAGATTACAATGTGATTCTCTGGTTGCTAAAAAGATGTTAACAAAATGTCCTTATGCAACCAGTATACAACCATGATAATGACGTCATTGCAACTAGTTTTGCTCGCTGGGGGTGCGGTGTGACCTGAGTAGCCACATTAACCATGACTGACTGAGTGTGTACATCATTTTTTTGACCACTCAAAGGCAATGGAGTATATCATATCCAGGATCCGTATAAGTGTACTGTATTTTATATTTAACCTTTATTTAACTAGGCAAGTCAGTTAAGAACAAATTCTTATTTACAATGACGGCCTACCCCGGCCAAACCCTAACCCGGACGACTCTGGGCCAATTGTGCGCCGCCCTATGGGACTCCCAATGATACAGCCTGGAATTGAACCAGGGTCTGTAGTGACACCTCTAGCACTGAGATGCACTGTGCCACTCAGGAGCCCTGTATGGGAAGGGAGTAGGTTGAAGTGACCCTAGTTCAGTTAATCTGAGGTCAGTTTAATAACCCTACAATTAAGATTTGGATTGAGAGGGTAGGGGGTTAGCCGATCCTAAATCTGTGCCATAGGTAGCGGAGATACCTCACCTGAACTGTGGTTGGCAGTGTCCATCATCCTCCTTGGCGGCCTCTGCCAGCAACTCCAGCGGGCTCAGGACACTGATGTCATCACTCTGCTCCTGGTGTTCCATCATCTTCAGCCTGAGGGGACAGAACAAAACACAAAACCCATTCACACACTGACTAAATTATCAACAGAAACACTTCACTCAAGTACATACACATACCCTTTTCTAACTATAGCGCCGAGTCGAGACCAACTGCTGGCAGATGATATGATCCTTTCACATTGTCTTTTTCAGCTACAATGGTGGATGCGTAACAGGGCCAGCTCAGTACAGCTTGGTTTCACTCAGTGGTGTGAAAAGGCCTATAAACCCACTTTCCCAGGACATTGTCCACAGCTACAGCTGGGTCCATAATTATTGGCACCCTTGATAAAGATGAGCAAAAAAAAGACTATATAAAATAAACTGTATAAAATGAATAATATATTGCATGCTCAAAAAATGTATTTTATATTAAAACAATTGCTCAGAGAAAGAGATTGTGTTTAACAAGTAATATATATATATATATATATATATATATATATATATATATATATATATATATATATATATATTGGGGTCCAAATTATCAACACCCGTTTTCAGTACCTCAGCACTCTACCCTTTGATAACGACACTGAGCATTTTTCAAAAAATGTTGGAGAACACATTGGGAGGGATCTGAGACCAATCCTCCATACATAATCTTTCTCGATTATTGACATCCTTTGTCTGTGCTTATTGACTACCCTCTTCAATTCAAACCACAGGTTTTCAATGGGGTTCAAATCCAGAGACTGAGATGGCCATTGCAAAATGTTTATGGTGGGTTTGGCATTGAAAAACAGAAGCATATGCAGAAAAGTACCTCATATCTACGGTAAAATATGGTGGTGGATCTTTGATGTTATGGGGCTATTTTGCTTCCACTGGTCCTGGGGCAGTTGTTAAGGTCAACGGCATCATGAACTTTACCTAGTACCAGGACATTTTAGCCAAAAATGGTGTAGTAGTATTTAGTTGTATTTATTGGGTTCCCCAACTAGCCGCTACCAAGGCAGCAGCTACACTTCCAAACAGGAAACAAAACACAACAAATAAAATACATCATATACATAATAATACTTTATCTCCTGCCTCTGCCTCACTCTTCAGAAACAGGAGACAGGAGCCGTTCGGGCTCGCATAAGCCAAGGATTTGTGCAAGGCCACCCACCTACATAATGCAATACATAACACAGTGTAAATTACAACACAAAATATATACAAATGTCCGTGTCTCTTCCCAGTCCCTATTGTACCGTAAGGTGTTATTTTATCTGGTTTTTTAATCTGGTTTTATTGCTAGCTTGAGTTACCTGGGGTGCCAGAGAGTTCCATGTAAGACATGGCTCTATTTATTACTGTGCGTTTCCCAGCCTCTGTTCTGGACCTGGAGACTGCGAAGAGACTTCTGATTGCCGATAAGTGTCCGAACTGTGTGCCAACAGCTTGAACAGACAGTTTGATACCTTCAGCACATCAACATCTAAGTGCAACACGTGCTACCCTGTTCTGGACCAACTGCAATTGACCTATGTCCCTCTTTTACCGCACATGACCACACAACTGGACAATAGTCCAGTTGCGACAAAACTAGGGCCTGTAGGACCTGTCTGGTCGACTGAGATGTCAAGAAAGCAGAGCATGGACAGATCTCTTACCATTTTAGCAACCACAGAGTCTATATGTTTTGGTTGCCTGTCAGGAGGTTGACATTTGGCCGCAAGGAGATCTTCCAGAAAGACAATAACCCCAAGCACTAATCAAAATCCACAAAGAAATGGTTTGTGCTCATCTTTATCAAGGATTCCAAAAAGCGATCTAGAAAGTGGGAAGGGTGCTAAGAACGGCGAGAAAAGCACTTCTGAGGAAGAGCTAGTGACACCCACTCTCCTTAATATGTGTGGGTAATGCAATTTTACCCAGACACCATTTCCCACTTGCGCATTTCCCTTGCTGTCCCTGGACCTTTCCTTTCACCAACAGTTTCAAAGGCTTTGTACTCTCTGTACTCTTAGCAGATCTGAAGTCAGTGAAAAATGTTGCACTGTGCAAAAGACTACTAGTGATGGGTGGAGGAAATCAGTTACATATCAGGATATTAATTTTAACAATATATCGTATCCAGTATCTTGCCTTCATAGCTTGTTCTCAATCTTCTTTTTAAATCGGGGGCCAATTTGTTTTCAGCATTTCTATTCCCACAACTGATCAGAACGTTTAATTTTGTCTCTCTCTTGTCCCTCTGCAGTAGACATATGGTGAGCAATATGATTGGAACGTCGAAACCCAATAAAATCACAATATTGAATCGCAATACAAATATAATTATTGTGATAATATCATATTGTGATAATATCATATTGTGATAATATCATATTGTGAGATCCCTGAAAATGATGCCACTCGCGCAGTTGAAGGATAAGAGAAATAAACTTGGTAGCAATGGGAAACTGGGATCCCCCTCCTCTTTTTTAAACAAAGGCCAAGACTACTTTCAAAATACATTTGCCAAAACTGCTTTCAAAACTGTTGTCCCTCGATTGTATTAAGAATTGTTTAGCTGTGACTGCCTGTCTAATAGACTACATGTTTCCCTCTATGGCTCTCGCAACTTGAATGCGCGCCTCAAGATGAATATATTTCTCACATAGAGCACACAACAACAAGCTGACTAGGAAAATAGGTCAACTATTCTACTATTGGGTGATCTGATTTTGTTTAAATAACAAAATTACATAGCAAAAATAGTACCACTGGAAAGTTGCATCCTAAGTGATAAAGTATAGGCTTTGAACTACTTTGGACCAACTGGCAAGTGTCTTCACTGACATTTTCAACCTCTCCCTGACCGAGTCTGTAATACCTACATGTTTCAAGCAGAAAACCAAAGTCCCGGTGCCCAAGGAAGAGAAGGTAACCTGCCTAAATGATTACCGCCCCCGTAGCACTCACTTTGGTAGCCGTAGCATTCACTTCGGTAGCCATGAAGTGCTTTGAAAGGCTGTTTATGCCTCATATCAACAGCATCATCCCGGATACCCTAGACCCACTCCAATTCACATACCGCCCCAACAGATCCACAGATGACGCAATCTCAATCGCACTCCACACTGCCCTTTCCCACCTGGACAAAAGGAACACCTATGTGAGAATGCTGTTCATTGACTACAGCTCAGCGTTCAACACCATAGTGCCCACAAAACTCATCACTAAGCTAAGGACCCTGGGACTAAACACCTCCCTCTGCAACTGGATCCTGGTCTTCCTGACGGGCCGCCCCCAGGTCTTAAGGGTAGGCAACAACACGTCTGCCATGCTGATCCTCAACACTGGGGCCCCTCAGGGGTGCGTGCTTAGTCCTCTCTTGTACTCCCTGTTCACCCACGACTGCATGGCCAAACACGACTCCAACACCATCATTAAGTTTGCTGACGACATAATAGTGGTAGGCCTGATTACCGACAATGATGAGACAGCCTATAGGGAGGAGGTCTGAGACCTGGCAGAGCAATACAAAGGATCTGATCATGGACTACAGGAAAAGGAGGGCCGAACAGGCCCCCATTAACATTGACGGGGCTGAAGTGGAGGGTGTCGAGAGTTTAAAGTTTCTTGGTGTCCACATCACCAACGAACTATCATGGTCCAAACACACTAAGACAGTCGTAAAGAGGGCACGACAACACCTTTTCCCCCCTCAGGAGACTGAAAAGATTTGGAATGGGTCCCCAGATCCTCAAAAGGTTCTACAGCTGCACCATCGAGAGCATCCTAACCGGTTGCAGCTTCTACCCCCAAGCCATAAGACTGCTGAACAATTAATCAAATGGCCACCCAGACTATTTACATTGACACCCCCCCATTTGTTTTTACACTGCTGCTACTCTCTGTTTATTATCTATGCAGTCACTTTACTCCTACCTACATGTACAAATTAGGCCGAGTTGCAAAGAAAAAGCCATCTCTCAGACTGGCCAATAAAAAGAAAAGATTAAGATGGGCAAAAGAATACAGACACTGGACAGAAGAACTCTGCCTAGAAGGCCAGCATCCCGGAGTTGCCTCTTCACTGTTGATGTTGAGACTGGTGTTTTGCGGGTACTATTTAATGAAGCTGCCAGTTGAGGACTTGTGAGGTGTCTGCTTCTCAAACTAGACACTCTAATGTACTTGTCCTCTTGCTCAGTTGTGCACCGGGGCCTCCCACTCCTCTTTCTATTCTGGCTAGAGACAGTTTGCGCTGTTCTGTGACGGGAGTAGTACACAGCGTTGTACGAGATATTACGTTTCTTGGACATTTTTCGCATGGAATAGCCTTCATTTCTCAAAACAAGAATAGACTGACGGGTTTCAGAAGAAAGTTATTTGTTTCTGGCCATTTTGAGCCTGTAATCGAACCCACAACTGCTGATGCTCCAGATACTCAACTAGTCTAAAGAAGTCCAGTTTTATTTTTTGTTTAATCAGGACAACAGTTTTCAGCTGTGCTAACATAATTGCAAAATGTTTTGGACTTGGACTAGCTAACAACGTGCCATTGGAACACAGGAGTGATGGTTGCTGATAATGGGCCTCTACGTCTATGCAGATATTCCATAAAAGATCTGCAGTTTACAGCTACAATTTTCATTTACAACATGAACAATGTCTACACTGTATTTCCGATCAATTTGATGTTATTTTAAATGGACAATTTTTTTTTGCTTTTCTTTCAAAAACAAGGACATTTCTAAGTGACCCCAAACTTTTGAACGGTAGTATTTGTCAGTTCAGTTCAGTTGACACAGCGTAACAGAGAAAACACAATATTTGAGAATACATGGATTTGGGAATATATTTCATAGAACAGACATGCTTCTGTATTCAGCTTTGTCATCTCCAAACCAAACGTTTGGTTAGTGAGAGTCACACACCTTGACGGACCCCTAATGAATTGGTTTGGCTGACCAGCTTTGGGTAATCCACGTGCTAATAACTGTGGGGTACCAGTTGTTCTGCTCACGAGTTGAGACAACTGCAACAAAGTGTGGTTTTCTGCTTGTCATTAGTGGTTTCCTGTCAATCCACTAAACCGGCCCTGACCTGAAACAACGAAGCCCTCTTTCATTAGCTAATACCATTCTCTACGAGAGTAGAAAGTCACTAATGAGAATAACAGCAGACTGGCTGGCTGTGTGAGGGAAGACAGGCATGCTAACAGTTGATTGGCTAGCATGGAATGGAGAGACAAGGTCGGTGACAGTTGATTGGTTGGCTGGGAATGGAGAGACAAGGTAGGTGATAACTGACAAGACAGGCTGAGAAGTGACGTGAGGATCAGTTCAGCTAACAGCCCAGCTTATTGAAAAGGTGGGAAAGGGGAGAGGGAGGAAGTGTGGGAGATAACGACTAAATATAGAGGTTCGACCATCATGAAAAGACTGCAGAGAGGAAGGTTGAGGCGTGGGCGCTCGCACAGTTTCAGAACCGTTAGCTTGGCAAAGCACGTAGACTCCTTCGACTGGGTGAACAATGAACACATTTAGAAACAGTAATTAGCAGGCACCTCAAACAAAATACCATTGTTTCAACTGCCCTTCAGAACACTGAAGGGAAGTCGAAACAATGGCATTTTGTTTTGTATGTCTAATAAAAACAGAGCCAGTTTGCTGAACAGATGCAGTTCAAACAGATGAGAAAGGCTGAGAAGATGGATGTGAATCTGAGATAAGACCACCACTGAGCTTGACCCGTCTCCATTCAAGCCCATGTTTCATACATGCTTGACGCACACCAAGAACAAGGTCTTTCAACCTCCCCCAGGTGTAAAATCCCCTATCACCCTAAAGCCTTTCAAGGACTTTGTCACTGTTCCTCTGAAGATGCCACATTCTTCATTGGGTGTACATGATAAACACCCATTCCCATTCTCTTTCAAGCATTCAAAAGGACAACGGTTAACACTGAAGGTTCAACTGGGGATGCCAGGCAGCGATGAGTTTACATCGAGACAGATAGGCCTACAGAGGATTACATGGCGTGACAGCGAGTTGACAACGACAGTGAGAGACGACAGTGTGACAGGTAGCGATGCAGAGTGTAAATAGTGTGGTGGCAGCAAACGGAGAAGCAGCAGAGGCACAATGTGTGCCAAAAATAACTAGGTTGATGACTCTGTATGTGTGAGCCTTATGAGATGAGAGAATGACAAATGCACACACGATTCAATGTGAAAAGTAAGTAACTACGCTCACATTCGAATTGAAAGGGCTGAATCAGCCCTACTTTAACCAGGGATACAAGGCATTCTTGGTCTATCAACCCCAGATTCTGTACTTAGTCAATTCGATCTTGCCACGTTCCCTATCATCACCAACGCTACCTCACCCAGGGACACTGAAGAGAAGAGAATTGTGCTTTTGGATTATGTCCAAAATGCAGCTCAGGGAAAAGCTCAGGACTGGTCCGGAGGACTAGCTGGCACTGTGTTTTCTTTAGTTGCAATGTGACGGGAGTCGGGACTGCCATGGGATAGAGTTGGCACCAGTCACTGCCCGCCCGGACTGTCCGGACACAAAAGGAGTTTTATATCCCCACCGTGACCTCAAAAAAAGAGAAACGGTAAAATGAGACGGAATAGTGATCTTATTGTATGAGGGAAATATTACAGATGATGAGGGTAGATTACAGGCCACTAACACATGTTTCGGGAGGACGATGTTTTTTAATAATGGCAGTGAAAAGAGAACGGAGCAATATAAGGAACTTACTCTCTACTGCATGCCAAGCCTGGCTCGTTATTCTCTGTCCAGTGGCCCAGCACTATGGATAGACACAGGCTTCCTTACTCCACAAAGACCAAAAAGCATCACCACAAAAAAATCTCTTGGCAGTTCCGTGACAGTGTTGCACATATTTTGCACATATTGTCAGTGGGTTTTCTTCTGTCCCCACTGTTCTCACTCTGCCACACAGTCACGTACGGCCGCTATACATGCAGGTATTTTCTCTCTCAGTCGCCATGGCAACAGCCTGAGAAAAGGCCATTCGAGTCGGGCATTTTCTTCATCTTGTTACCGAGTTCTAAAGTGGACATGAGGAGACAACTTGTTGAATGGCCAACCGATAGAAACCCAGTGCAAACACAACCTGGGCTATATGACGAGTGCAGGTTAACTCACGAAAGGTCGGGTAGCACACAAAACAGAGAGTGTTGCGAAACAAATCATCAGTGAGCAAGTGTAGCCTTTCCGTTCCCTTAGACAAACATGAATGCCTTCAAAAGGGAGTCACAATTAAAATGGTGCTAAACAGAACAAAGACCCCACTTCTAAAAATAAATACATAGGAACAGTATTCTGATAGTGTTGAAATAGTGGACAGAAATAGTAGAGTGAATGTGCCGAAATGTACTTCAGAGTAGAAACATGGGATAAGACATGAAAAATATACAAGTCTGTTGTCGTACTATATAAGTTTACTATGAGTTTCTAGTTTCCTGTTCCTGTCGGCTTCAGCTGTCATTAAAGTGATGCTCCAGAGCTTTTGTATATTGTCGCCCAGTAGTTCTGGAAGTAGTGCTCACAAGCGCAAACAGGTCCCTTGAAGATTGTGCACAATTGTGTACTACGTCATTCATTCCGTATGAAAAGCTCCGTACAATATGTTATGAAATAAGTGCTTAAGATCCCGGACAGCATCTCTAAGAAGAGTCGACGCCTCTCTGTTCCCTTCCTTTCCTTTCTCTCCAGTCCCACCCTTTTCACCCATCTCCTGACCTGATCCTATCTGCAACAGCTGCAGACATCACAAACACTGCCTGAGAAGACAGGTACAAGCTCCATAGAGACAAACCATGACTACGGTTTCCATGGCTCCCTGATTCTTGGAAACCCTTTTCCTGTGATGTGGCTGGGAACATAAATAGATCTAATTAGTCACCTCCCCATTTCTCTTCTCTAATCACAGTGGCGTAGGGTGAAGGTGGTTTATTGGTTGATTTGGCCTTGAGTGTGGAGATCTAGGAGTGTCTAAGCACGGCTTTATCGATCGCAGCTTCCACAGCCATGCTGCTGGTGATGCAGGTAACGTGTGACCACCGAGGTGTGACGACACAGGAACTAGGGGTGTGAACATTAAAACTTTAAACGAAATTGGGATCCTTAACGTTAAGAAAAATCCCTAAACAAAAAATACAATGCTGTTATCACAAAACATATTATTTTCTGTTTTATAGCCTAACTAGACAACAGGCTATAAAGGGAAAGATGCGTAATTTAAATGTAGTAATTATTTTTGTTTTTTATTTTTTTATTTTTTTTAACTAGGCAAGTCAGTTAAGAACAAATTCTTATTTACAATGACGTGCCTACCGGGAAACAGCGGGTTAACTGCCTTGTTCAGGGGGCAGAACGACAGATTTTTACCTTGTCAGCTCGGTAGAAATCTGTCGTTCTGCCCCTGAACAAGGCAGTATCATAGTAATCACACCTCGGTGGTCACACGTCAACCTGCATCACCAGTAGCATGACTGTGGAAGCTGCGATCGATAAAGCCGAACTTAGACCCTTTCCTAGACCTCCACAAGGCCAAATCAACCAATACACCACCTTCCTACGCCACTATGATTAAAGTAGATGCAGAAAGTAAACAGCATAGTGGGTCAATTTCCACAACAACTAAGAGTGTCGAAGCACGAGGCCCTGGTGTCCTGGCTACCACGCTGTGAACAGCGTGAAGTGAACCCGTGCACTTGCGCAGATACTGTGTGTGACTGTGAGAGCAAAGTGTTGCATCTCGCTCATCTCAATATCCTAGCCTGTTCATTGATGATAGGCCCTGCATGACTGAAGTTGCGAGACATTGCAAGCCAAAAAGAGATACAGTTGTCCATTGCGAGAAACAGCTTTTGATTGTCGATAGATGGGCCTAGTGCACAGTTCTGACTCAGTCTGCCTGGTGGTCTACCTGCCTATACTGTGCCCCTCCCCTCTCCCTCTTCGTCCCTCGCTAGCTCGTTATGAAAGATACAAGTGTTTCTGCTTTCGGAAGCACGGCAACTAATCAGTCCCCTCCGTTCCAAAAATACTGAGTCTTCGGAGTGGAGTCCTAGCGGAATCGAGTCTTGACACTCAGAAATGAGAGTTTACACCGGGAGTCAGCATGAAAGGAGTCGAGAAATAAATTAATTTGGAGTAGACTCTCCACCACTACGTCATCGTCGTTAACAGTTGGACAAATGGCAGAAAAAGGCAAAGGGACAGCGGTGAAGTCCTGTATGACAATACTTTGAGAAGGTAAACGAGAATGAAATGCAAACTTTTCAAGGTTGAATTGAGGTATAGTAATGGTAGTACAGGTTCAATGCTTAACCATCTGAAAGGGACGCACCGTGAGGCCCAAACTGTTGCTGGCAGAAGCGCAGCTGCATTGTGAATTAATGTGGAAATCCGATTTAAAAAAAAAAATGGTGGTGTAAACATCCCTAGCATTAACAAACTATCATTCAGCTTGTCTGTGCCTGCCCTGTCTGTTCCCTTCGGATTTAATCAGGATACACGACTTACAGCAACGCATTCCCCTTTGAGAAATACACTGAGAGTACAAAACATTAGGAACTCTTTCCATGACAGACTGACCAGGTGAATCCAGGTGAAAGCTAAGATCTCTTATTGATGTCACTTGTTAAAACCCACTTTAAATCAGTGTATATGAAGGGGAGGAGACAGGTTAAGAATAATTTTCAAGACTTGTGACAATTGAGACGTGGATTATGTGTGTGCAATTCAGAAGGTGAATGGGCAAGACAAAATATTTAAGTGCCTTTGAACGAGGTATGGTAGTAGGTGCCAGGGACACCAGTTTGAGTGTGTCAAGAACAGCAACACTGCTGGGTTTTTCATGTTCAACAGTTTCCTGTGTGTATCAAGAATGGTCCACCACCCAAAGGACATCCAGCCAACTTGACACAACTGTGGGAAGCATTGGTGTCAACATGGGCCAGCATCCCTGTGGACCGCTTGACACGTTCTAGAGTCCATGCCCCGACTAATTGAGGCTGTTCTGAGAGCAAAAGGAGGTGCAACTCAATATTAGGAAGGTGTTCCTAATGATTTATACACTCTGTGTATATGCTGTGCTTGGTAAGATTTTCCTTTTATTAGTTACACAACCCTGCTTTCTCCATCTTTCCTTTCTAGAACTTTCTCCTAATTTGCCAATGGTAGTCAGGTAGGAAGAACTGGATCTGAGGTCAGTGTAGGTGAATGCCCGGTGACTCCCCAGACCAGGTATCTCCTGGTTTCATCTGCGAAACATGCTCTTCTCTTCCCACTTTTATTCAAAGCGTCATGTTCTCTGAAGTTCAGTAAGCCCCTTGGTGACTGACTGGCTGTCTGGCGTGTTGTGCTGTTAAAGGAAAGGTTGCACGATATATATTCCACAAATCTAAAACAACGTTTACTGATTATATTCCATCTAAACGGTCTTGATGCCAAAGTTCATTCAAAAAAAAAAGACTGCCGTTTCCGCAATTTGAATTACATTCATCAAAAACCCATATACGGTTGTGTGTGTGTGTATGTATATGTACATATATATGTATGTGTGCGTATATATATATGCATACAGGTATGTGTAAGGGAGTGCTGTTTTTGCTTTGTCCTTGTTATTGTATCTCTTAATATGGGTGTATATTGTGAAATTCCAATAAAAAAATATTGTTACAAAAAAAAAACCCATATACCAACAATACACTGCAGCTTTGAAGTCAAGAGAGGAACAGCCTGCTGGTGGCTTCGGTGATGGAGGCGAATCGAGTAAGTAGGTACTAAAGTGCCCAAAACAGCTTTGTCATGTCATGTTGCTAGTAGATGATTTAAAAAAAACGTGCCATGCAAAACAAACTGGCCCAATCGGATTTAGCATGGTGTATGGGGATGGAATAAGCTAGCTAGCAAGCAAGCTACAACAACTCCATCAACACTGCAAGTTTTGCAGAAATTAATGGTCAAATACCAATTGGATTAATGTCAACGTTTATTTCAAGATATGTCTTTATTTTTGCTCAACTGCCTGCTCTTTATTGGCTGATATAACTTGCAGTATATTATGGTAGCCACTGACCACATTTACATGCACACCGATATGCCATTATTATTCAGGATACTCCAAGTATCCGTTTTTGAGTTGACGCATATAAACATCATATCCCATTTACAATAACCTGAAAAAGCTTGTATCCCGGTTATTAGAAACCCGGATAAGATGCCTGGTCTTAGACAGGATACTGTGGCATGTAAACATCTTATCCCATTTACGGTTGTTTTTGTGGTCTGTGCAGGCTGTTTCACATATCATGGTTGTTGTGTGATGTTTTCATCGGATTGTCAAACAAATCACTTTGAAAAGTAGGGCACCTGCGCAGTTAAATCCACCATAATAATTTATTTTGCTGATACTCTGTACTGGACCGTGAAGCCTACTGGCTACTTTCACCTCTATTTTAGAAATGTTTCTGCTTATAATTTCCGACATTATGGTAGGCCATTTTATAATACAACAAGTGTAGACATTACCGTGAAATGCTTACTTACAAGCACTTAACCTACAGTGCAGTTCAAGAAGAGTTAAGAAAATATATACCAAATAAACTAAAGTAAAAAAATAGAAAAAGGAACACAATAAAATAACAATAATGAGGCATTATACCAAATTTCCAACATTTGGTAGGCCATTTGTTTGTCAACTATAGTTAGATAAATGCAGCTTCTCTTCTGTCATAACTTGTTGCCCCAGATGACTGAGAAAACGATGAAACACGTTTCTGATAAGACTTCAGTTCATCTCGAGTGCATAATTTATGTGGTTGAAATACTGCCTGCTTGCATAACAGTGTCAAAGATAATACATTACACGCGCATTTTCTGAAGAGATGCCCGAAACAAATAAATAATATTTCTCCAATCCTGTTCCCGAGACAAAATTAACATTTGTTCTATCGTTTTACTGCAAGAAATGCGTAATTCTGCAGGAGTTAATATTATATTCGACTACATGTGAGAAGTTATAGGACTTACAGTCAGTGTCCAGATTTCAGTAACTATTCCATTTAACCCATATGAACTTAAATTAGGAATATTCTGTTTATTCATGGTTACAGGGATACTCGTGAGTGGGATATCAAAGGTGCATGTAAACAGCTTATCCCGAATAAGACCTTAATCTGGATATGAGCTACTATCCGGAATACCGTGCGCATGTAAACGTGGTCATTGTTAGCCATTATTCCTGGATTTACTGTTACTGCTGCTAGTAATGTTAGAACTCAGGTTAACATGTGTAGCTATAGCTACCATCGGCCAGCAACAGAGTTTTAGCCAGTTTGGTTATGGATGTTCAATGTCTTCTATGATGGTAAAGGCTCATCCTGATATTGCGTAACTGTAGGAGAAACGCTGATGCGCTGAACTGCTAATAAGTGATGGGTTTCAAGGCTGCTAGTGGTTAGCTAGTAGAGGTAAGCCAGCAGGGCCTAAAAGCTGGCGTGCTGTATAAGTGCTAAAAATATTATTAGCTCATACAGAATAAAGAACTCACAGGATATGGTCAGATGATAAATATTCAGTGCCAAAATATTTTTTTTTTTTTAAATGAGGGCTCGGTATGATGTGGGTCTTTACCGTCTTATGTGGACAGTGGCTTCACTCCTGCTGTGTATTCACTAGTGTTCTTCTCTTCACGTCACTTTTCCGACATGAGTTCGGTCAAATTCAGATCAAATACATTTCTCCCAAAATACAAATGTGATGTATTTTATAGGGACTTTAAGTTGGAAGGATGAAACCAATCAGAATGTTTAACAGCAACCTAATACTGCAATCTTCCCTTTAAGTCTTAAGTCAAACACTAGAAAAACACATGGGCATGTGTTGAAAACTTAACTAATGTCATGTTTACTACTAAAACCCATTAGTGAAATAATATCAGCCTCAGCCAAGGAGGTACTCATGAATGGTACCATCATTCTGTGAGAAAAACAAACAATCATTCACACCTTGCAGTCCAGATACAGTATGATCTTGCTCACTCACAAATGTTCTTGTCTCGCTTCAGTCGCCTGTAGTGCACTTGGCTGGATAAAAATGTCCATTGACACTAATGCAAAACGGTTACGAATATATATATATATATATATTCCCCTCTCGCTGGAATCACCACCCATCTACATGAACTGAAATTAAATTTATTCAATATTTGAGTCCTGTTCACTGTTATTTGACAGACGATAGAACGATAGATAATGGCTGCTTTTCGGAAGTTCTAATGAGTAGTAACTTTGAGTCCAAAAGACATTCAAGAGGCGGCGGTTTTACAACTAAACAAACACAAACAGTTATATTGTGTAGCGCTGCTACTGACTCCAAATCAGAGCCAAAATGGTTCTGAACCTCCTCAATGGGTCTCTTGTTTAAGTGTCCTTGAGTGATCTCCTCCCTTCAGTGCTCCCTGTCCCCATTCCAAACAAGGCTAGGGGAAACTACCACATTGTGCCTGTCTCAACTCTGTGGAGGGGAACCATTTCCCCCTAGAAAAAGATTTTGGCTTAAGCCTAGTGGGCCGGAACTGTAAACAACATCACACCAGGCCACACAGTAAATCAGTCATTATGGGAGATGCATACCAATAGACAGGGGGCGTGTGTGGTGGATAGGTCTAAGGTGCATGACAACCAATAAGGAATGTATCCACATGATCCAATATCAGTAGTAATTAATTGAACAATTTACTAGTAAAGTAATATCTTTGCTTATGAAGTCCATTTTACTGTTTGGTTTTAGTTGAGGCTGATCTGTCCAACTTGACTTTCAGACAGCCGTTATATCTACAACACAAGCAAATACAGAACCTTGAGATGTAAATTACCTCGCCGCCGAGAGCTGTGTCCACAGTTTTATAAATGGGTTCTCTTTGAAGCTCCCAACCTACTTCACTTTAGAATATTAGGCTGGCCTAACATAGCATGCAGTGCTCAATTAGCACCTTTCATTTCCAATACAAGTACAATATTCCCCATTATAATGGAACAGAATAATTGATCCATCTCTTTCAGACACTCATAATAGCGGTTGCGCCATATGCAATGTTAACATGTTTAACCTTTCAATAAAGAGGGCTTTACAATTCTGATGGCTGTAATTGGTATTGATGTGATAGGCTTGGGCGATATACCGTATATACCGTACACCGCGGTATTTGGAAAAAGCCACAGGATGGTTTTTCAATACCGTCAAAATGATTTATTTGAAGTTTTTCATAAGATGCAAGCCCAAGGGAGCACTAGGCTAGATGTTGCAGCTGGATACCACATTGTGGCAGAAGAGGTTGCATGGAGATCAGAGGAAGCTACAGAGGAAGCTACACTATATATACACAAAAGTATGCCAAATGGATTCAAACACACTTGTGTCTAATTATTAACACTCTGTGGAATGTATGGCCCGTTTGATACTAACCATTAGAAAATGCATGTCATTACCTTTCAGACAGACACTAAATGTACATGGGGCGGTTGGCTAAACTAATCATAATAACCCAACTACATACCTGACATACCCATGAGTGGCACATCCTGTGCTGGGTGACAAGTTTCCATTCCCAAAGTAGAAACTACTGAGAACCTTGCAGTCTATTTTGGCAGCCATGATTTCATTTTGTCAGCACACTGGGACTCTCTATGCACACCTTTTTCATTGTTCTAGAAGAACACTGCACAAAGTTGGCATAGAAAAATGACTTTTAGTTTCCTTTGTAACTAGGTACGGCTAAATGGGCAGGATGAGTGCATGGACTACCACAGCACAGTGGCACGAGTGTCAGAGATTTGCATTATGTAATTCAAATGGATAATTCAATGACCAAGCACTAAGCTATCCGTTATGTAATAACATAATAACAATAATGTTACTCTCCGACTTGAATCAGCTGTTCATTACCTTCAGCTGTCTGTCAAATATCCAATTAACTTGTCTATCTTGTAAAATAACGGGTAAATACAGTACCAGGAACGCGAAACAGAAATAATTATTGCCTCTCATTGACAATGTCTGCGGTCTCGACATTTATAAAACCTACCGTGGAAACTGGGTAGATATGCTGTCGAGTATATCATTCCCGTGGCGGACTCAGAGAAGAGGAATTAGGGCGAATGTCCACATAGTCGTATTCTAAAGCAAGAAGTCCGTGGGTAAAGGGAAAATGGTAGACAAGGCTGGAAGGGGGCAAGCGGTTGTCAGAGTTGTCGAGCTGTCAACACAAAGGCAGGAGCACCGAGTAGATGAAATTCCGGCTGATTAACAAGCTAACTTGTTGCGCTGAGCATCCACCAGCGCCGTGGCAATGGGCACTGGCTTATTTATTTACTGTTCCCGCCTCCTGCATTTTCTTGTGCCTTACTACTGTGATCTCTACGGTCCATCTATTACGTGCACTCGTGCAGAGAACGCAGAACACATCACTTCTAGTGGTTGATCAACTGAACTGCAAGCAGATATTGTTATTTCTGGCGAAAATGGAGGTTTTTAATGCACGGGAATTATACTAATGGTAGGCTAATAAAAACATTCAAATGTAGGCCTAACAGATGCAGAGATCACAGAGCAGCATGTCGCTGCCTAATACAATTGACATTATGGGTAGGCTACAGTATTGCTTTGTGATAGGAGCCCGACATCATAGCATATTTAATCTCAGAGCCTACTGTATACCGAGGCAGGAGATAGTAACACACATTAGGGCAATTTTTTGCATGTACATCTTGGTGGGGCAAAAAATATATATATTTGATGCATGCCAGCAAAGTCACTACACAACACAACACAACACTAAAACAATACATTAATTGCACTGTAACTTTGACAAACGGTGCCCACAAATTGTTAGGGCCTATATAAAACTGTCCTAACATCAGAGCTTTCCTTTCAGCACCATGGAGTTAATCCTTACCACTGCTACACCTCAGTGGAGCCTTGTCTAACAGCGAAACAGTTCATTCAGCCTCATTTACTGCCTTTTTAAAAAACATAGCTGATATTGCTGACTTGCTTAAACAAATGTGGTTTCAACTGACAATTGAGATGTGCAAACTATGGCATACGGGAAAAACGAGCGGATAAGAGGCAATCCAAACTAGGACGGACGTAATCAATATAACTATTTGTTCAGCACTTTTGAAATGTACAGCGACAGAATTCAGAACATGGGACATTCTTACAGTATTTTCCCTGTACACCAAGTCAAAACTGTAGGATAAATAAAGGGGGCATATAAGCAGAAAATTTAAACTCTTACAACATTTGATGATTACATTTCTCTAAAACAGGCTATAGGCTACATGTGCACCACTAAGTCAGAACAGAAGGCTAAGTTATGAGGGGGGAAAGGGACCAAATTATTAGGGTGAGACACATGGGCTACTAACAACTTACTACACAACATACACTTAGTATTACTTTCTTGGCTACAGTATACAGTGGCAAGAAAAAGTATGTGAACCCTTTGGAATTACTTGTATTTCTGCATAAATTGGTCATAAAATGTGACCTTATCTTCATCTAAGTCACAACAATAGACAAACACAGTCTGCCTAAACTAATAACACACAAACAATTATACGTTTTCATGTCTTTATTGAACACACCGTGTAAACATTCACAGTGCAGGGTGCAAAAAGTACGTGAAGCCTTGGATTTAATAACTGGTTAACCATCCTTTGGCAGCAATAACCTCAACCAAACGTTTTCTGTAGTTGCGGATCAGACCTACACAATGGTCAGGAGGAATTCTGGACCATTCCTCTTTACAAAACTGTTTCAGTTCAGAAATATTCTTGGGATGTCTTAGTGTGAACCACTCTCTTGAGGTCATGCCACAGCATCTCAATCAGGTTGAGGTCAGGACTCTGACTGGACTACTCCAGAAGGCGTATTTTCTTCTGTTGAAGCCATTTTGTTGTTGATTTACTTCTGTGTTTTTGGTCATTGTCCTGTTGCATCACCCAACTTCTGTTGAGATTCAATTCACGGACAGATAGCCTTACATTCTCCTGCAAAATGTCTTAATAAACTTAGGAATTAATTTTTCCGTTGATGATAGCAAGCTGTCCAGGCACTAAGACAGCAAAGCAGCCCCAAACCATGATGTTCCTTCCACCATACTTTACAGTTGGGATGAGGTTTTGATGTTGGTGTGCTGTGCCTTTTTTTCTCCACACATAAGGTTGTGTGTTCCATTCTTCCAAACAACTCAACCTTTGTATAATCTGTCCACAGAATATTTTGCCAGTAGCGCTGTGGAACATGCAGATGCTCTTTTGCAAACTTCAGATGTGCAGTAATGGTTTTTCTGAACAGCAGTGGCTTCTTCCGTGGTGTCCCCCCATGAACACCATTCTTGTTTTACATATCGTGGACTCGTCAATAGAGATGTTAGCATGTTCCAGAGATTTCTGTAAGTCTTTAGCTGACACTCTAGGATTCTTCTTAACCTCATTGAGCATTCTGCGCTGTGCTCTTGCAGTCATCTTTGCAGGAGAGTAGCAACAGTGCTGAACTTTCTTCATTTATAGACAATTTGTCTTACTGTGGACTGATGACCATCAAGGCTTTTAGAGATATTTTTGTAACCGTTTCCAGATTTATGCAAGTCAACAATTCTTAATCTTAGGTCTTCTGAGATCTCTTAGGGCGGGGCAGCTCTAACCAACAGCTCTCTCCAATCTTGTCTCATTGATTGGACTCCAGGTTAGCTGACTCCTGCCTCCAATTATCTTTTGGAGAAGTCATTAGCCAATCAATCAATCAATCAATCAATCAAATGTTATTTATAAAGCCCTTTTTACATCAGCCGATGTCACAAAGGGCTATACAGAAACCTAATCTAAAGCCCCAAACAGTAAGCAATGCAGATGTAGAAGCACGGTGGCTAAAAACTCCCTTGAAAGGCCGGAACCTAGGAAGAAACCTAGAGAGGAACCAGGCTCTATCTTCAAACCACCAACTTACCACCCTAAGACAAGACCAAGTATAGCCCACGAAGATCTCCCCCGTGGGGGGCCCAGGCAGAGACAACAAGGCAGAGACAGCAAGGGCGGTTCGTTGCTCCAGTGCCTTTCCGTTCACCTTCACACCCTTGGGCCAGACTACACTCAATCATAGGACCTACTGAAGAGATGAGTCTTCAATAAAGACTTAAAGGTTGAGACAGAGTGTGCATCTCTCACATGGACATGCAGACCATTCCATAAAGCTCTATAGGAGAAAGCCTTGCCTCCAGCTGTTTGCTTAGAGATTCTAGGGACAATAAGGAGGCCTGCGTCTTGTGACCGTAGCGTACATGTAGGTATGTACGGCAGGACCAAATCGGAAAGATAGGTAGGAGCAAGCCCATGTAATGCTTTGTAGGTTAGCAGTAAAACCTTGAAATCAGCCCTAGCCTTAACAGGAAGCCAGTGTAGAGAGGCTAGCACTGGAGTAATATGATAATATTCTTTGGTTCTAGTCAAGATTCTAGCAACTGTGTTTAGCACTAACTGAAGTTTATTTAGTGCTCTATCTTGTAAGCCGGAAAGTAGAGCACAATAGTCTAATCAAAAGAGAGATCAGGGTCCAGAATAACGCCGAAGTCCTTCACAATTTTATTTGAGACAACTGTACAACCATCAAGATTAATTGCCAGATCCAACAGAAGATCTCTTTGTTTCTTGGGACCTAGAACTAGCATCTCTGTTTTGTCCGAGTTTAAAAGTAAAACATTTGCCACCATCCATTTCCTTATGTCTGAAACACAGGCTTCCAGGAAGGGCAATTTTGGGGCTTCACCATGTTTCATAGAAATGTACAGCTGTGTATCATCCGCATAGCAGTGAAAGTTAACATTATGTTTCAGAATGACATCACCAAGAGGTAAAATATATAGTGAAAACAATAGTGGTCCTAAAACGGAACCTTGAGGAACACAGAAACGTACAGTTGATTTGTCAGAGGACAAACCATCCACAGAGACAAACGGATATCTTTTTCGACAGATAAGATCTAAACAGGCCAGAACTTGTCCGTGTAGACCAATTTGGGTTTCCAATCTCTCCAAAATAATGTCATGATCGATGGTGTCAAAAGCAGCACTAAGGTCTAGGAGCACAAGGACAGATGCAGAGCCTTGGTCTAACACCATTAAAGGGTCATTTACCACCTTCACGAGTGCAGTCTCAGTGCTATGATGGGGTCTAAAACCAAACTGAAGCATTTCGTATATACATTGTTTGTCTTCAGGAAGGCAGTGAGTTGCTGCGCAACAGCTTTTAAAAATGTTTTTGAGAAGAATGGGAGAGTCGATATAGGCCGATAATTTTTTATATTTTCTGGGTCAAGGTTTGGCTTTTTCAAGAGAGGCTTTATTACTGCCACTTTTAGTGAGTTTGGTACACATCCGGTGGATAGGGAGCCGTTTATTATGTTAAGCATAGGTGGGCCAAGCACAGGAAGTAGCTCTTTCAGTAGTTTAGTTGGAATAGTGTGCAGTATGCAGCTTGAAGGTTTAGAGGCCATTACTATTTTCATGAATGTGTCAAGAGATATAGGATTAAAAAACTTGAGTGTCTCCCTTGATCCTAGGTCCTGGCAGTGTTGTGCAGACTCAGGCCAAATGACGCAGATTTAAAGAGGAGTCCGTAATTTGCTTCCTAATGATCTTTTCATCAAAGAAGTTCATGAATGTATCACTGCTGAAGTGAAAGCCATCCTCTCTTGGGGAATTATTTTTTGTTATCTTTGCGACAGTATCAAAAATAGCAGTGGAGGCTCCTCGATATTGTACGGTACTGTCTTTCCAAGCTAGTCGGAAGACTTCCAGTTTGGTGGAGCGCCATTTCCGTTCCAATTTTCTGGAAGCTTGCTTCAAGGCTCTGGTATTTTCTGTATACCAGGGAGCTAGTTTCTTATGACAAATGTTTTGTTTTTAGGGGTGCGACTGCATCTAGGGTATTAAATTAAGATCCTCAGTTGGTTAACCGATTTTTGTACTCCGACGTCCTTGGGTAGGTGAAGGGAGTCTGGAAGGGCATCTAGGAATCTTTGGGTTGTCCGGGAATTTATAGCACAGCTTTTGATGACCCTTGGTTTGGATCTAAGCAGATTATTTGTTTGCGATTGCAAACGTAAGAAATTGGTGGTCCGATAGTCCAGGATTATGAGGAAAAACATTAAGATCCACAATATTTATTCCATGGGACAAACTATGTCCAGAGTATGACTGTGGTAGTGAGTAGGTCAGTGGGTGTGTGGACTTTTCCATGTGAATATTATAGTCACCAAAAATTTGAATATTATCTGGCATGACTACAAGGTCCGATAGGAATTCAGGGAACTCAGTGAGGAACGCTGTATACAACCCAGGAGGCCTGTAGACAGCAGCTATAAAAAATTATTGAGTAGGCTGCATAGATTTTATGACTAGAAGCTCAAAATAAGAAAATAGTATTTTTTTGTTGTTGTAAATTGAAATTTGCTATCGTAAATGTTAGCAACACCCCCGCCTTTGCGGGATGCGCGGAGGATATGGTCACTAGGGTAACCAGGAGAAGAGGCCTCATTTAACACAGTAAATTCATCAGGTTAAAGCCATGTTTCCGTCAGGCCAATCACATCAAGATCGTAATAAGTGATTAGTTCATTGACTATAACTGCCTTGGAAGTGAGGGATCTAACATTAAGTAGCCCTATTTTGAGATGTGAGATATCACAATATCTTTCATTAATGACAAGCTATTGAAACATTCTGGGAACCTTTAAAGAAAATATTAAATGTGTTCTGGGAACTTTTTTGTAACATCAGGCAAATGTTTTATACAAACATTGTATAATCATCAGCACGACTTGACAGTTGTTGTGTTATGAGAACATTAGACCGCAACCCAACAAATGTTCTAAGAACAGTGGCTATCTGAAGAAGTTCACATTCCGTATGTTTACGTTCAATGTGCTGTCTTGCTCTATTTGTCGAGGCGACTGGTTCACATCAATCACTTTTTTTTCTTCATATAAGCATCCTCCCAGGACACAGGTTTCTAGGGTTTGCTTTTCTCTCTGTTCCATTAGGGCTAGCACTAGTTCCCTGAAAGTTCAGCAGTGTAGAGGCAGCTTTCACACCCCTGAGAAGCGGTACGAGACACGACCTCCCTTGTAACCCACCTTTCCAAGCTAGGGTTTAAGATCAATCAGATGAAGTGCTTTTTGGTGCCAACTCAGAGAATAGATGTAATGCTGGATTCTTTCTCTTATCAGACAACACTCTCAGGCGACCGCATAGCGTGGGTGTTTGCCCAACGGCTGTGTACACGACGTCACCTCAATCATCAGATACTAGCTGTTAGATATGTTATTTACTCTATACTGTGTGTGGGAGGGCTCAGAGGCTGCCGGGGGATCGCATGCATATTTAACAGGAGGACGAGTACATACACTGGAACCATACCAGACTACTAGTCTTAAAACGACATATCCTGCATCATACAGTACTTTTAGCGGCTTGTAATACGAAGCTCGTCTTACCAACTATGGAGGACAGTTTGAAGACAAAGATACAGTTCCTTCAGAAAGTATTCATATCCCTTGACTTGTTCCACATGTTGTTGTGTTACAGCCTGAATTCAAAATATTTTTTTTTTCTCACCCATCTACACACAATATCCCATAATAACAAAGTGAAAACATGTTTTTAGAAATGCTTGCAAATTTTATGAAAACTAATTTCAATACATGTTAGAATCACATTTGGCAGCGATTATACGTAGCTGTGATTCTTTCTGGCTAAGAGCTTTGCACACCTTGATTGTACAATATTTGCTAGTTATTATTTTCAAAATTCTTCAAGCTCTGTCAAATTGGTTGTTGATCATTGCTAGACAACCATTTTCAAGTCTTGCCAATCATGCAGATTTAAGTCAATACTATAACTTGGCCACTCAGGAACATTCACTGTCTTCTTGGTAAGCAACTCCAGTGGAGATTTGGCCTGGTCTTTTAGGTTATTGTCCTGCTGAAAGGTGAATTCATCTCTCAGTGTCTAGTGGTAAGCAGACTGAACCAGGTTTTCCTCTAGGATTTTGCCTGTGCCTAGCTCCATTCAGTTTATTCTGTATCCTGAATAACATCCCAGTCCTTAACGACTACAAGCGTACCCATAACATGATGCCACCACTATGCTTGCAAATATGGAGTTTTTTTGTAGTATTCATTTAGTGCCTTGTTACACTATACAGGCTTCCTTCTTCTCACTCTGTCAGCTAGGTTAGTATTGTGGAGTAACTACAATGTTGTAGATCCATCCTCAGTTTTCTCCTATCACAGCCATTAAACTTTGTAACTGTTTTAAAGTCACCATTGGCCTCATTGTGAAATCCCTGAAGGCTTTTATTGACAACTACATGAAGTTGATGCAAAGAGTCAATATTTGCAGTGTTGACCCTTCTTTTTCAAGACCTCTGCAATCCTCCCTGGCATGCTGTCAAGTAACTTCTGGGACACATCCTGACTGATGGCAGCCCGTTCTTGCATAATCAATGCTTGGAGTTAGTCAGAATTTGTGTGTTTTTGTTTCCCCCCCCGCCTCTTGAGGATTGACCACAAGTTCTCAATGGGATTAAGGTCTGGGGAGTTTCCTGGCCATGGACCCAAAATATCGATGTTTTGTTCCCCCCGAGCCACTTAGTTATCACTTTTGCCTTATGGCAAGGTGCTCCATTATGCTGGAAAAGGCATTGTTCGTCACCAAACTGTTTCTGGATGGTTGGGAGAAGTTGCTCTCGGAGGATGTGTTGGTACCATTCTTTATTCATGGCTGTGTTCTTAGGCAAAATTGTGAGTGAGCCCACTCCCTTGGCCGAGAAGCAACCCCACACATGAATGGTCTCAGGATGCTTTATTGTTGGCATGACACAGGACTAATGGTAGCGCTCACCTTGTCTTCTCCGGACAAGCTTTTTTCAGGATGACCCAAACAATCGGAAAGGGGATTCAACAGAGAAAATGACTTTACCCCAGTCCTCAGCAGTCCAATCCCTGTACCTTTGGCAGAATATCAGTCTGTCCCTGATGTTTTTCCTGGAGAGAAGTGGCTTCTTTCCTGCCATTCTTGACACCAGGCCATCCTCCAAAAGTCTTCACCTCACTGTGCGTGCAGATGCACTCACACCTGCCTGCTGCCATTCCTGAGCAAGTTCTGTACTGGTGGTGCCCTGATCCCGCAGCTGAATCAACTTTAGGAGACAGTCCTGGCGCTTGCTGGACTTTCTTGGGCGCCCTGAAGCCTTCTTCACAACAATTGAACCACTCTCCTTGAAGTTCTTGATGATCTGATAAATGGTTGATTTAGGTGCAATCTTACTGGCAGCAATATCCTTGCCTGTGAAGCCCTTTTTGTGCAAATCAATGATGACGGCATGTGTTTCCTTACAAGAAAACCATGGTTGACAGAGGAAGAACAATGATTCCAAGCACCACCCTCCTGAAGCTTCCAGTCTGTTATTCAAACTCAATCAGCATGACAGAGTGATCTCCAGCCTTGTCCTCGTCAACACTCACACCTGTGTTAACGAGAGAATCACTGACATGATGTCACTGGTCCTTTTGTGGCAGGGCTGAAATGCAGCGGAAATGTTTTTGGGGGATTCAGTTCATTTGCATGGCAAAGAAGGACTTTGCAATTAATTGCAATTCATCTGATCACTCTTCATGACATTCTGGAGTATATGCAAACTCCAGTGCCGCATCTGGATGCTCCTCATTAATCATAAGACCAACAAATATTTTTAACATCATCCAAGTAAGAGTCACAGCAAAATCTTTTGTATGAACTCTTATACACTATTTTATGGCCCAGCTGTTGGAACTTTGGCTTTCCTGGATATAGCCACTATATTGTGATCCCTGCATCCAATGGGTACGGATACAGCTTTAGAACAAAGTTCTACAGTATTAGTAACAATGTGATTGATACATGTGGATGATCTTGTTCCTGTAGTGTTTGTAAACACCCTGGTAGGTTGATTAATGACCTGAACCAGATTACAGGCACTGGTTACAGTAAGAAGCTTCCTCTTCAGCGGACAGCTTGATAAAAACCAGTCAATATTCAAGTCCCCAAGAAAGTAGACCTCACAAGAAAGTAGACCTCACAAGAAAGTAGACCTCACTGTCAAGCATTTCACACATATTATTTAGATACTGACTGTTCGCACTTGGTGGCCTATAGCAACACCCCAAAAGAAGAAAGAAAGCTTTAGATGTGCCAAGTGAACCTGCAACCACAACACTTCAATAACACTTGACATAAGATCTTCTCTAATCATTACAGGGATATGGCTCTGAATATATACAGCAACTCCTCCCTCATAAGCATTTCTGTCTCTTCTATAAATGTTATATCCTTGTATTGCTACTGATGTATCATCAAATGAATGATCTAAGTGAGTCTCAGAAATGGCTAATATGAATGTTATCTGATGTTAGCAAGTCATTGATTTCATGAACCTTGTTTCTAAGGCTACATATATTAATATGGGCTATTTTCAGCTCTTTCCTGGGTAGCTTATCAGAGATAGACATAATATTGAAAAGTGCAGACAAAGCAAGAGAAAAAAAATATACATTCAGCAGTCCATTAATCAATTGGTGTGTGTGCTGCAGGGTTGAGGCTACGAACCCATAGGCTTGGCTCTCTCATTCCTTCCAGTCTTCTTGGAGGTAGGGTGGACAATGAGTCTGTTGTAGCAGATGTACGCAATATCCCCACACGCTCTGGCAGCTTTCATGGCTGGGATCAGTTCTTTCCTCTTCTCGCGCACAGTTTCAGTATAGTCCTCGTTGAGGAAGATATACGTTCCTCTCAAGTTCTTGGCTCTTTCCAGAACAGCTGCCTTGTCTATGAACCTCAGGAACTTGACCACTATCGGCCTGGGCCTATCACCTGGGCCGGTGGAGGGTTTTCCAATCCTGTGGGTGCGCTCCACCTCAATCTTCCTGTGGTCCATCTTCAATTTCTCAGAGATCATTTCCCTCACTTTGATCTCAGACTCCATCCAGGTCTCATGTGGAGATTCTGAAATTCCGTCCACAACCATGTTGTTTCGCCTTGATTGTCCCTCGAGTCTGATTTATCTGTCATTGTTATCATGGATTCACACACAGAACTGATGTCCGCTCTCAATGACTGACAGATTGCTGTCATCTTGCCATTCTCCTGTTTCAACACGTCGAGCTGACACTGGGAGAACTGCAAACTGTTCTTCAGGTCCTGGACCTCTCTGGTCAGGTCGTCCATTATTTTATTAGTAGAATCCACAGGTATTTGGACAAAACACTTGAAACTATTTTCTTGTTGTTGTAACAACTGCTTATAGGTCTCTTTTTGTTTGTTTAAAATATCCTTCACGTGTGATAGAGAGACACCACTGGCACTGTCCTCAACGGTACTCCCGCCGGCTTTGGTCTTTGTCATGGTAGCTAGCAACGTATGTTAGGCTGTTTCTCCTCGCAGTTCCAGACAGGGCAGGTCACGGGGAAAATTGAAAACAACAAAAAGCAGGGATCTAGGACAGCCACAAACCCAGGACAATTTGCGGTCCCAGCCACATTGGCTAACTGCGTCGCGGGCTGCGTTCAAGAACACCTCTCTAGCTTGATGTCCAGCTAGCTAGCAGCTAGGCTAGCTGCGACGCCAAATATCTCCTCAGACCCGTCCTTGGTTGGCAGGATCACTGGAAAGATACAAGCAGTCCCAGCAACTGATGCAAACTGTGTCGCGGGATCCAACATAAGAAGCTAGGTAGCTACCAAGAACCTTCCAACATACTTTTAAACAAACTTTCCAAACAAACAAAACCAAGCTCTTCCTCGTTCTGCGTACAGTTTAAGATAGAGATAATTGTTTTGCATTCGATGTGTCTCAATCCACAGCATCCGCTTATGTCGCACTTCCACATCTGCGGTGAAAGGTGATGGAGCTAGAGCGGTGTTTGTCAGACCATGAGACATCCCGAAAATCAGTCTTCTCACAAAATCGACTGTAGCGTCTGGACGGTTTGTCCTACAAACTATTATGACCCCTCAATGGAAAGATTACTCTATTTTTTGGGGTCTAATATCTGTTATTCAATGCGTTTGTTTGGGCTACTCGCGGTAAGGCCAAATAAACATTTTCAAAAAGTATATTTTTTTTATACATCAAAGGGTCTTAAAATTCCAAATGAAATAGCAAAAATATGAAAACTATTGCATATAGCTTAGTGACCAGTGTTCCGTATCTATGTACAGTGCCTTTGGAAAGTATTCAGACCCCTTAACCTTTTCCACGTGTTGTTACGTTACAGCCTTATTCTAAAATGGAAAAAAAAAATTAAATCCTCAGCAATCTACACACAATACCCCATAATGACGAAGCAAAAAAATATCCAGACCCTTTGCTATTAGACTTGAAATTGAGCTGTTTCCAATTATCATTCTTGAGATGTTTAATATGAGTCTGGAAGGAGAGTTTACAGTCTAGCCAGACACCTAGGTATTTACAGTTGTCCACATATTCTAAGTCAGAACCGTCCAGAGTAGTGATGCTAGGCGGGCTGGCAGGTGCGGGCAGCGATTGGTTGAAGAGCAAACATTTAGTTTTACTAGCGTTTAAGAGCAGTTGAAGGTCACGGAAGGAGTGTTGTATGGCATTGAAGCTCGTTTGGAGGTTTGTTAACACAGTGTCCAAAGAAGGGCCAGATGTATACAGAATGGTGTCGTCTGCAAGAGTGACGTCAGCAAGAGTGACATCATTGATATATACAGAGAAAAGTGTCGGCCCGAGAATTGAACCCTGTGGCACCTCCATAGAGACGGCCAGAGGTCCGGACAACAGGCCCTCCAATTTGACACACTGAACTCTATCGGAGAAGTAGTTAGTGAACCAGGCGAGGCAGTCATTAGAGAAACCAAGGCTGTTGAGTCTGCCGATAAGAATACGGTGATTGACAAAGTCGAAAGCCTTGGCCAGGTCGATGAAGACGGCTGCACAGTACTGTCTTTTATCGATGGTGGCTATGATATCATTTAGAACCTTGAGCGTGGCTGAGGTGCACCCGTGACCAGCTCGGAAACTGGATTGCATAGCGGAGAAGGTACAGTGGGATTCGAGATGGTCGTTGATCTGTTTGTTCACTTGGCTTTTGAAGACTTTAGAAAGGCAGGGCAGGATGTGTCTCAGGTCTAGAGTGTCTCCCCCTTTGAAGAGGGGGATGACCGCTGGCCGCTTTCCAATCTTTAGGAATCTCAGATGATACGAAAGAGAGGTTGAACAGACTAGTAATAAGGGTTGTGACAATGGCGGCGGATCATTTTAGGAAGAGAGGGTCCAGATTGTATAGCCCAGCTAATTTGTAGGGATCCAGATTCTGCAGCTCTTTCAGGACATCCGCTGTCTGGATTTTTGGTGAAGGAGAAGCGGGGAGGGGGCCTGGGCCAGTTGCTGCGGGGTGCAGAGCTGTTGGCCAGGGTTGGGGTAGCCGGGTGGAAAGCGTGGCCAGCCGTAGAGAAATGCTTATTGAAATTCTTGATTATCATGGATTTATCGGTGGTGACAGTGTTTCCTAGCCTCTGTGCAGTGGGCAGTTGAGAGGAGGTGCTCTTATTCTCCATGGACTTTACAGTGTCCCAAATCTTTTGGGAATTAGTGCTGCAGAATGCAAATTTCTGTTTGAAAAAGCTAGCCTTTGCTTTCCTAACTGACTGTGTATATTGGTTCCTGACTTCCCTGAAAAGTTGCACTTCGCGGGGACTATTCGAAGCTTGTGTAGTGCGCCACAGGATGTTTTTGTGCTGGTCAAGGGCAGTCAAGTCTGGAGTGAACCCAGGGCTATATCTGTTCTTAGTCCAATTTCTTTTGAAAGGGGCATGCTTATTTAATATGGTGAGGAAGGCACTTTTGAAGAACAACCAGGCATCCTCTACTGACGGGATGAGGTCAATATCCTTCCAGGATACCCGTGCCAGGTCGATTAAAAGGCCTGCTCGCAGAAGCATTTGACAGTGATGAGGGGTGGTCGTTTGACCGTGGACCCATAACGGACGCAGGCCATGAGGCAGTGATTGCTGAGATCCTGGTTGAAAACAGCAGAGGTGTATTTTGAGGGCAAGTTGGTCAGGATGATATCTATGAGGGTGCCCATGTTTACGGATATAGGGTTGTACCTGGTAGGTTCCTTGATAATTTGTGTGAAATTGAGGGCATCTATCTTAGATTGTAGGATGGCCGGGGTGTTAAGCATATCCCAGTTTAGGTCACCTAACAGTACAAACTCTGGCGATAGATGGGGGGCAATCAATTCCCATATGGTGTCCAGGGCACAGCTGGGAGCTGAAGGGGGTCTATAACATGTGGCAACAGTGAGAGACTTATTTCTGGAGAGATGGATTTTTTTAAAGTAGTAGATCGAACTGTTTGGACATAGACTTGGATAGTAGGACAGAACTCAGGCTCTCTCTACAGTAGATTGCAACTCCGCCCCCTTTAGCAGTTCTTTCTTGACGGAAAATGTTGTAATTGGGGATGGAAATTTCAGAATTTTTAGGGGCCTTCCTAAGCCAGGACATCAGGGTTGGCGGAGTGTGCTAAAGCAGTGAATAGGAGGCTTCTGATGCTAACATGCATGAACCCAAGGCATTTCCGGTTACAGAAGTCAACAAATGAGAGCGCCTGGGGAGGGCCTGGGTTAACCTCTACATCACAGGAGGAACAGAGGAGGAGGAGGATAAGGGTACGGCTAAAGGCTATAAAAACTGGTCGTCTAGTGCGTTCGGAACAGAGAGTAAAAGGAGCAGACTTCTGGGCGTGGTAGGATAGATTCAGGGCATAATGCACAGACAAGGGCATGGTAAGGTGAGGTACAGTGGAGGTAAACCTAGTCATTGAGTGACGATGAGAGAGGCTGCATCTCTGGAGGCGCCAGTTAAGCTAGGTGCGGTCTCCGGATGTGTGGGGGGTAGGGCAAGGGAGCAAACCGAGGCATGTAGAGCGGGACAAGGGGCTCGCAGTAAAACAAAACAATGAGAGCTACCCTAAACAACAGTATACAAGGCATATTGACATTAGAGGGAGGTGTTGATTGGGAGGGCTAAGGCAACAACGGGTAAACAGCTAAGACAACAACAACGGGTAAATGGCGATGAACGGGCTTAGAGGGTCAGTTAGCTATACACAGGGCCTGAGTTTGAGGCTGGGGCCGACAGATAAACAAAATTAAGTACCGTGTTAATGAACAGTCCAGTAGGCATCAGCTGTGTAGCCGAGTGATCATAGGGTCCAATAAGCAGCAATGGACAAAACAGGGACCGCTCGGCAGTCGTCACTACGTCCTCACCGACATCAACGACGCAGGGGCCGGTTAAGAGCACATTGGCCGAAATACGTCAGCAGACCAGTCGTGATGGGCTCCGTGTCGACAAAAAGTCCAGGCCAATTGGCAAGAGAGTTATTGTAGTTGGTGTACTTCGTTTGCTAGCCGGGGGAATGGGCCTAGTTCGAGGCTAACTGGTGCTTTCTTCTGGACAAGGGCGATAGCCACTCGGTAGCAGCTAGCTAGCTGTGATGATCCTGTGTAATGGTCCAGAGCTTGCGGCAGGAATCCGGTGATGTAGTGGGGAAAGCAGTCCGATATGCTCAGGGCTGATATCGCTGTGCAGACTGGCAGATATTATCCGGGCTATCCAGGATAAAGCGGCTGGTGTCTGTGCTAAAGGTAAAGACTGCTAGCAATGGCTAATAATGACTAAATAGCTAGTAACTAATTAGCTGGTTAGCTTCTGATGGAAGTTCCAGTTAAGGTAAAAAAAATTGCAGATCCATACCAAGTTGGGTGAGGCGGGTTGCAGGAAGGTATATTTTATTCAAAAATGGAAAAAGAGATTGAAATGTATACAGAAAAATGAAAAAAGCTGAATATTTACACAGGACAAAAACGGGGCAAAAACAAACACGTCTTGCTGCTATACCATCTTTGAAAATACTCCAAGATGCCCAGGAAGATTCAAGGCTGTAATTGCTGCTAAAGGTGCGTCAACAAGGTACTGAGTAAAGGGTCTGAATACTTATATAAATGTGATATTTAGGTGTTTCATTTTTAATACATTTGCAAAAATGTCAAAAAAACTGTTTTTGCTTTGTCATTATGGGGTATTGTGTGTAGATTGATGAGGGGAAAAAAACAATTTAATCAATTTTAGATTAAGGCTGACACGTAACAAAATTTTGAAATACTTTCCCGAAATAGACTGTATATGAGGATTGTATGTAAGTGTGTGTGTGCGTGTGTGTGTGTAAAGTCAGTATAAATGTGTTGCAAGTTATGTGCGTGTGAGCAAATGAAGTGAGTGTGTGTGTGTGTGTGTTGGAGTGTCAGTGTCCGTGAGTGTGCATAGAGACAGTGCAAAAATACAAATAAAATACAAGGGTCAACTCTGTCTGTGTAGCCATTTTGTTAGCTATTTAGCAGTCTTATGGCTTGGGGATAGAAGCTGTTCAGGAGCCTATTGGTGTCAGACTTGACGCACCGGTAACACTTGCCATGCAGAAGTAGAGAGAACAGTCTATGGCTTTGGTGGCTGGAGTCTTTAATGATTTTCCCGGCCTTCCTTTCACACCGCCTGATATAGATGTCCTGGATGGCAGGGACCTCTGCCCCAGTGATGTACTGGGCTGTCCGGACCATTATAGTGCCATGCGATTGAGGGCGGTGCTGTTACCAAATCAAGCAGTGATGCAGCCAGTCAACATCCTCTCAGTTGTGTAGCTGTATACGTTTTTGAGGATTTGAGGGCTCATGCCAAACCTTTTCAACCTCCTGAGGGGGAAGAGGCACAGTCATACTTCTTCACGACTGTCCGCTCGTGTGGACGATTTTAAGTCCTTAGTGATTTAGACACAGAGGAACTTGAAGCTCTCAACCCGTTCCACTGCAGCCCTGTGGATGTGGATGGGGATGTGACAAGCTTGGAGGGGACAATGGTGTTGAACGATGAGCTGTAGTCAATGAACAGCATTCTCACATAGGTATTTCTCTAGGTAGGTAAGGGCAGTTTGGAGTGCAATTGAGATTGTGTCGTCTATAGATCTGTTGGGGCAAATTGGAGTGTCTCTAGGGTGCCTGGAATGATGGAGTTGATGTGTGCTATAATCAGGCTTTTAAATCATTTAGCACTCACATCTGTAATCATGAAATGATTTGAAATCCTGGTTATGGCACACGTCAACTCCATCATTCCAGGCACTCTAGAGCCACTCCAATTTGTCATTGTGGCATGAAGCCTCAGAGTTCTTGGGAACAGGAATGATGGTGGTCACCTTAAATGTGGGGATTACAGACTGGGACAAGGAGAGGTTGAAAGTGACTGTGAATATGCCAGCCAGCTGTTCTGCGCATGCTCTGAGAACACGCCCTGGAATACCGTCGAGCCTCGCGTCCTTGTGAGTGTTGATCTGAATGTTGACCTTGTTCACATCAGCCCCTGAGAGCGAGATCATCCAGTCCTCTGGATCGGTGGGGGCTCTCACGCACGGCACAGTGTTGTTATTTTCAAAGCGTGCATAAAATTGAGTTTGTCTGGTAGAGACGCGTCATTGGGCAGATCTCGGCTGGGTCTTCCTTTGTAATCCGTGAAAGACTGTAGCCCCTGCAACATGCGGCGGACAATGGTGCCTGTGTAATATGATTCCACATTATTCCTATATTGTCCTTTTTCTCGTTTGATGACTCTGCGCAGGTGGATGCAGGACCTGTTCCTGTCCTCAGCCGTAGCCTCAGGATTGTCTGCAATAGCCCTGTGTGCGGTAGCCCAGTCCTTTATTTTAGCGTCAACCTCTGTGTTAATCCAGGGCTTTTGATTGGGGAAGCAGCGAACCTTCGCTATGGGGACAACATTGCCAATGCATTTCCTAATGAAGCCAGGGACGGAGGAGGTTAGCTCGTCAATGTTATCGACGGAGTCTCGGAACATATTCCAATCAGCACTAGAAAAACGGGCCTTAGCATAATCTCTGATTCTGATTACCATTTATTGCAGTTACCGTTGGTAGCAAATCCGCGATCAGAGGTCCGCGATCATCCATTTTATTTGTATTATCAAATTACTTTACATTGGCCATTAGAATGGAGGGAAGAGATGGCCAGTTTTCCCTTCGCCTTAATCTCGCCAGGACTCCCCTCTCTCTTGCCTCTGTAATGCCATCGAAAGATTGGGACGCAATTACAGAAAGGGCCATACAATATGGCGCCATCTACCTTTGATATGTTGATAGAATGTGCTGCCTCTGAAAATGACTCACCACTGTACCAAAACGGAGTTCCACTCTCCTGTAAAGTTATTTATAGGTGATAAAACCAAACTATCACAAATGGCAACAATGACTTCAAAAGATGAAACGTGTGGATTATAAATCAAGCAGCCGTGCACCTGACAGGAAGGAAATAACGAAGATACGGATATTTCACGGACAGAGGCATGAGAGCTAGCTACCGCCGAGGACATTAGCCCAGCTAGTCAAGTTAACAGTAAAAATGAAGAAATCGCTAGTGTGCAAGTCGGATGAGTGGACGAGTACAAAGATCACAGAAGGATTTTTTAAAGTTATCTTGAGCGTTTGGAACTATGGATGTTTGCAAATGACATCAAGGACAACAAAAAGGTCAGTGTGTTTCTGTGACCGGTGCTGAAACATATGGAACGTTGAAAAATCTGATCACACATGCTACACCTAGTGCATTGAAGTATGACAACCTGAAACGAGTGTTGCTAACTCACTACAAACCAAAATCTGTGGTGATCAGGGAGTGATTTCATAAAAATAAAAGGTGAGTCAGGTCTGATTATGTGGTGGCTTTGAGACCGCTATTGTGATTTCTGACAATATCTAGGAAAGGCACTAAGAGATCTGTTTGTAAGTTGACTGCTCGAAGCTATGCAGCACAAGATGCTAGCATAGAAGGATCTAACATTCAGAAAGGCACGTGATCGCATTGTCAATCGATCAATCAAATTTATTTATAAAGCCCTTCTTACACCAGCTGATGTCACAAAGTGCTGTACAGAAACCCAGCCTAAAACCCCCCAACAGCAAGCAATGCGGTGTAGAAGCACAGTGGCTTGGAAAAACTCCCTAGAAAGGTCGGACCCTAGGAAGAAACCTAGAGAGGAACTGGGCTATGAGAGGTGGTCAGTCCTCTTCTGGCTGTGCCGGGTGGAGATTATAACAGAACATGGCCAAGATGTTCAACTGTTCATAGATGACCAGCAAGGTCAGATAATAATAATCACAGTGGTTGTAGAGGGTGCATAACCTCAGGAGTAAATGTCAGTTGGCTTTTCATAGCTGATCATTCAGAGTATCTCTACCACACCTGCTGTCTCTAGAGAGTTGAAAACAGTAGGTCTGGGACAAGGTAGCATATCCGGTGAACAGGTCAGGGTTCCATAGCCGCAGGCAGAACAGTAGAAACTGGAGCAGCAGCATGACCAGGTGGACTAGGGACAGCAAGGAATCATCAGGCCAGGTAGTACTGAGGCATGGTCCTAACGCTCAGGTCCTCAGAGAGAAAGAGGGAGAAAAAGAGAGATAGAAATTAGAGAGAGCATACTTAAATTCACATAGGACACCGGATAAGACAGGAGAAATACTCCAGATATAACAGACTGACCCTAGACATAAACTATTGCACCATAAATACTGGAGGCTGAGACGGGAGGGGTCGGGTCAATTGAGTTAACTTCCAAGAACACCAGAGAGTTTTCAAGGAAAGCAAAAGAGGCTCAAACAGTAAATGCAGTGAACAAAAATGATAAAACATTTCTCAGGAGAGGATAATGACAGTTCAAGCACAGCAATGACACTGGAGAGAAACAGTATCAGAAAAATGACACAAAGCAAAAGAATGCTGGTCAGCAACCATGCTACAGGGGCGATGGAAAACATTCTGCTTGTTACTGCAGATTCAAAAATGAGAAATGCTGTGTCTGTTCTTAAGTTGGACACATAGCCTGTGCATGTAGGGAATGCAGAGCTGGATAGACACAATATGTTGAAACTACTGAGATTCATAGCTGTTTGGGGTGTATACAGTTTACACTACCTCCAATGGGAAAAAGGGCATTACAGTGAATGTCACTGGATGGAAAGGACTTAGACATGCAGTTAGACACTAAGAGGGGCTGCTGTCTCTCTGGTCTCAGAAGTGTGTTACATGGATGCTCTGCCTCAACTGCCACTAAAGAAAACGCAGTTACAGCTACTACTTACTTGGGAGAGAAAATCCCTTTGCTAGGTTGTTAACCCTTGTGTTGTCTTAAGGGTAACAATGACTCGCCACTATGTTCAACAGCAGAGAAAACCCCCTAAATTATATTTTTTCAACTTGAAATTGTATACATTTTCCTAGAGTGACCCCAACATTAGAAAAAGTGAAACATCGCCTTTGTTCATATTTCCATGAAAGCTGTACACCACCAGGGTACAAAGATTGTCTTAGGGTCATTTTTGACCCGGAAGTGATAAAATAATAATAACACACCACAAAAACACACGCACACACACAATGAGGAATTAAGATTATGTGTGCTACTGATTGAACTCAGCCAACAGCTCCTGAAGAGGAAGATCACCATGGTTGGCACAGTTAGAAAGAACAAGCCGGAGCTCCCCCCTGCACTCCTCGCAACAAAGGGGAGCGAGGCATTCACCCCCACCACCACTAGTTTCTTACCTCCCAAAGAGGAACAAGAATGTGGTCCTCCTGAGCACAGTGCACAAAACGGCTGAGATCAGTGATTGTGAGGACAGGAAGCCAGCCATCATCCTGGACTACAACCACAACAAAGGAGGTGTGGACAACCTGGACAAGGTGATTGGAACTTACAGCTGCAGGAGGATGACTGCCCGCTGGCCCCTGGTCATCTTCCATAACATCATTGATGTGTCCTCATACAATGCTTTCGTGATATGGAACAAAATCAACCCTACCTGGATGCCTGATAAGCGGAACAAGACGAGGATGTTCCTGGAGCAGCTGGGAAAGCAGCTGGGACAGCTAGTAAACCCACACATTCAAAGAAGGGAGCACCTCCCCCGCACAGCAGCCTCTGCAGCGCTTGTGAAAGCTGTTGAGGGTTGCTAAATCTTGTCCTGATCCACCTGAGGCTGCAGCTGGGGCAGGCAAGAGGAGGAGATGCCAATTCTGCCCCTCAAAGAAGGACTGTAAAACAATTATGACAGGTGTGTTGTAATAAAAACAAGTGGTGTCCACTGATTAAATGCAGTCTTTCATTGTGAAGAGGGAAAACCCAGATATTCACAAAGTTTGTGATGAATGACAGGTTGTTTCTTCATGCAAAATAGATTTGGGGTTTAAAATTCAATTAAGATGCTCTATTTTAGGGGTTTAGTGAAGGCGGGTAATCTTTTACCCTTAGGACAAGGGGAGTACACAGAATGTTAAGACTACACAAGGGTTAAAGTGCTAGTGCAGTGCGGAAAACAAAATGGCCATGGTGGACTAAACTTGCAAGCTTTCCAGGTTGAAGAACAAGTGCTAGAACAAGGTTAAAACTTCAGAGGGAAAGTGAAATGGATACAGGTGACAGTAATCTGGAGACTGGGAACTGTGACTTATCACATTTAGGACAGACCGAGAAAAAGCACTGTTCACGTGGACCACATGTTGCCGTGGAAAGGTGCAACAGGACTACTTACCTGAGGACAGAGAACTGGCATCCCACGATATCCAACAGACAACTCCATTCCTGACCACTCACCAACGTTCCCAGAAAGCAACCTCAGCCCAAGTCAAGTTGCTTAGCCAGCACCGGAAACTGGAAACCTATCAACTACAGTGAACTCAGAGTGCCACAAGGCAGCCAGAGTGCAGGTACCATGAAAAGAGTTGTATGGTTCTTAAAAGGCATGACCAGTAAATAAACAAAAACAAAAGACTGTTGAGTTAAAAAGAGACTGTTCAAAGACTGAAAAATAAAAACTAGACTAAAAATATTAAAAAGTCCAATGGAAAAGAGACATTCTTAGTTCAGTTGTTGAAGATTATTGAAAAAATTAACAAAAATGTAACCTGTTGTCATTTGTTGATTTATGTTTAAAAGGGGGCTTAGCTTACAATTGTTGTTTTTGAGATGTTCGAGGGTAAAATCTTAAAAGTGCAATATGCAAACATCACTCAATTTTCTGGTTGCTGAAATTAAAATAGTTGGTCTAATTTCAGTTTATGTGACAAAACTGTCACACCCTGATCTGTTTCACCTGTCTGTGTGCTTGTCTCCACCCCCCTCCAGGTGTCACCCATCTTCCCCATTATCCCCTGTGTGTTTATACCTGTGTTCTCTGTCTGTTGCCAGTTCATTTTGTTCATGAAACCTACCCGTTTTTTCTTCCCCAGCTCTTGCCTGTTTCTTGCTCCTGTTTTCTAGTCCTTCCCGGTTCTGACCGTTCTGCCTGCCCGCGTTCTGTACCTTACCCCACCTTACTTGATTATTGACCCCTGCCTGCCGTTCTGGACCCTTTGCACGCTCTCTGGATTATTGACCCCTGCCTACCTTTGACCTGTTGTTTGCCTGCCTCTGTTTTAGAAATAACCTTTTGTTTCTTTGAACAATCTATCTGCATCTGGGTCATACCTGAAACGTGATAGTACGAAATGGCCATGACTGACCCAGCAGACTCGGACCAGATCCGCAACGCCCTATCCTCCCAAGGAGCCACCATTGGAAGGCACGAGGAGTTGCTTCGTGGTCTTGTGGAAGGGTTCCAGACCTTGGCTGAACGTCACGACCAAGCACTGAACACAGTGCTGTACCAATTCCGTGGGTTGTCTACTATGCAGCCTACCACGACGGCAACCTCACAGCCCCTCAGTAACCCGGCTGTTAGCAGCGCTGTCATCCCGGTTTCCCGGGAACCCCACTTACCTCCCCCAGAGCGCTTCGATGGACCGCTCTAAGATAGCGTACCTCATCACGGCAGTTTGGGAACAACAGTCGGCCGTATGCTCCAGTCTGGAGGAGTTTGTGGCAGAGACCATCCTCTTAGAAATTAGCTCCAATTCCTATGGCTTCCACAGGTTGTCAGCAGTAAATGTTCAAGGTTTCAGGCTTGTAACTTCAAAAACAAATAAGAAATAACAGTTTTAGTAGAGGGACACAGTCTTGGAAATTAGTGTTTGCGCGCGCCATGAAGACATTACGCACCTGCTAAAATCGGTTTCCTATTGAACATACTTCTTTCCGAAAGAAATATTATAGTTTGATTACATTTTAGGGTATCTGAGTAAATAGAAACGTATTTTGACTTGTTGAAACAAAGTTTCTGGGTAGATTTTCGCATTCCTTTCTCTGCAAGTTGAAAGAGTGGATTACTCAAATCGATGGCGCCAACTACACTGACTTTTTGGGATATAAAGAAGGATTTTATCTAACAAAACGACACTACTTGTTATAGCTGGGCCCCTTTGTATGACAAATCAGAGGAAGATTTTAAAAAAGTGAATATTTTATCGTTATGAATGTATGAAACCTGTGCCGGTGGAAAACTATTTTGATGTGGGGTGCCGTCCTCAAACAATCTCATGGCATGTTTTCGCTGTAATAGCTACTGTAAATCAGTCAGTGCAGTTAGATTAACAATAATTTAAGCTTTCAGCTGATATAAGACACTTATACGTACCTAAATGTTTAAAATCCATAATATTTATGATTATTTATTTGAATTGCGCGCCCTCCAGTTTCACCGGAAGTTGTCCTGCTAGCGGGACATCGATCCTTAATTAACAAACCAAACATTTAAATACCATTATAGAAGGTAAAAACCCAAACCAGTCTGTGCATAAATACTGCCCAGTCCTAGTTAAAACTCCCTTCAATTGCCTTCAAACATCATCAAACTCATGGGCTATGTCATATTGCACTTGTGCACATTATATACCTGAATTAACAGGGTAAAATAATGACACAGAGAAAGGTTAGTAGTATTCAGTAGTAGGCATTCTCCAAGGTTGAAGAAGAAACCTCCAAGACCTCACGAACCCACTTATGCTCCCCATTGACGTCACAGCTCCCCCTAGCGGGAGTAATCATATAAATTACTTTCAATGCAAATACCTGGGAGGCCTAGAAAATGATAGGGATGGCTCCATAAAATAACAAACAAAAAAATATGACCATACATATGTGGGCGTTACATGCTCCCTGACAAAAAGAAAATGTCTCTTGACATTTGACCCTTCCGTCTCAAGTATAAGTGCTTTACCTTAGATTCTTTATTACTTTCCTAATATACATAAGTGGGAATATTGTAAGGCACTAGTGTGGGGTAAGGTAGGGTTTGGCAAGGCTGTGGAATGTGGTATGGTGTAATTCGTATTATTTACTGAAAAAAGACAACACAACCCCATCCATTTGCGGCACAAAAAAAGGGGAGGGCCTCTTTGACAACACAAAGACACAAATGTATCTGTAAAACATTCATAAAAACAAAATGCACAATGGTTTAAGAACAGTTAAACATCTACAGTTAAACCTCCCATAAAACTCTACAGTTTTGATTGCCGTGTAAGGCTGACCTAGCGTCCGTTAAGTAAGCATCTGTGCAGGCCTTCTCTTCGTGTGGACCTCCTAGCCTGTTCAACGTGAGTGTTAACTAGTGTGGGGTTCACTATGTGTCTTTTCTCTTCTACAGGTGTTCTTTGTCCATTTCTATCTTCTGTGTCTGACCGTACTGGTTCAGCAGGTAAATATTCCTCCTCTTGTTCTCCTTCGGGAGTATTGAGGTCTTCGGATTTCTTTCAGGTGCAACAACTCAGGAAGGTACAGTGTCTTGTCCTACATGGGCTGGATTTCTCTGAGGATCACAGGTAAGTCTCACATTGTCTGTTCTTTGCTCTTTTCTTACAGGTATTCTCAGCCAGTAATGTGCTCCTGAGCTTTCGTCGTCTCTGTCTCTGTTGTATCACTGTTTGGGGTCAGCTCCCTCCCTTGTTCAGCTCTTTTGTTTCTGCTTTTTTTTTGTGTGTTTTGAGAACATTTTCTGTGACGTAACAAAACATAGCTAGATTATTTTTTTTTTCATTTTTAATTTTACCTTTATTTAACTAGGCAAGTCAGTTAAGAACAAATTCTTATTTTCAATGAACAGTGGGTTAACTGCCTTTTTCAGGGGCAGAACGACAGATTGTCAGCTCAGGGATTTGATCTTGCAACCTTTCGGTCACTAGTCCAACGCTCTAACCACTAGGCTACCTTCCGCCCCATGATGATGCATCTCTTGTATCAAATCGGCATGGAAAGCCAACTGTAGGGAGGTAACGTTCAACGCCCGTACAGAAAGCTATGGGCAGGCATAAGCCATGGACACAACTGCATTTTATCAATGGAAATTTGAATGCAGAGATACCGTGACGAGATCCTGAGGCCCATTGTCGTGCCATTCATCCGCCACCATCACCTCATGTTTCAGCATAATAAATGCACTGCCCCATGTCGCAAGGATCTGTAAACAATTCCTGGAAGCTGAAAATGTCCCAGTTCTTCCATGGTTTGCATACTCACCAGACATGTCATCCATTGACTATGTTTGGGATGCTCTGGATCGAGGTGTACGAAAGCGTGTTCCAGCTCCCGCCAATATCCAGCAACTTCACACAGCCATTGAAGAGGAGTGGAACAACATCCCGCAGGCCACAATCAACAGCCTGATCAACTCTATGTGAAGGAGATGTGTCGCTCTGCATGAGGCAAGTGGTGGTCACACCAGATACTGACTGACTGGTTTTATGATCCACACCCCTACTTTATTTTTTTAAGGTATTGAACTTTCAACCTTTCGGTTACTAGTCCAACGCTCTAACCACTGGGCTACCCTCCTGCCCCGATTTGCGATTTAGCCTAGGACTCTGCGAGGAAGAGGTGAGAATGACCAGAGGGTGGGCGGGAGGGTCCTTATGAGGAGGGGAGGGGCTCACCTCATTCGCCACTTGACCCGTCTGTCTCCGACAGACCCGTGTGATTGGTTCTTCGAGCTCATGAGATTCTGGTGAATCCCACGTGCGATATCAAAACAAATAATTTTAAGAACCATGCCTACATTAGTGATGCATCTGTGGAAAGGCATCTATATACTATAAATATACAAACCAGTAATTTTTATTTTGTTTAAAACACACATTTCCTTCTCAGTTACGCATGAGGAAAAAACACTAAAATATTTAATGGCAAGTAAAACACCATTGCACTTACTACAGCCAGAGGCAAAGTCTCCAGTAGCCTACAGTAGGGGTATTCTCTTGAGACTGCACTCGGGGTAGGTCATTCATTCAGGTACAGGGCTCCCTTCTTCCCATCAACTTTCAACAGTGTCTCCATAGCAACCGCTGTGCACGAGGTACGGTGCTTTTATCTTGAGCCAGTCAGGGTTGGTCGCATGATTACTCAAAAAGCTGAAAAGAAGCCTGGTATTGAGCTGACAAATCCCCAACTAGACTAAGAAAACAGCGTGACCCATATCCTTCAACTCACTTTTATAGTGTGCAGTGTGTGTGGATAGCATTCCTTTCGAAGCAAACCACTAACGTGCAGTTCGTCGAATGCCTGAACAGCTCTCACGACTTGGATGGAGAGGAGAATACTAATTGGTAAGCCGGAGCCACTCTGTGGTCAATGTGCCCTACTGCATCACAACGCGTATCACCAGTGCCCAATTGAATAACAATGAAAGTTTAAAATGGATAGACGTAGTGGAATTCGGTTAACGCTTTCGATGACGCCCACACGCCTTGAAAGTGCATTTTACAATGCCTTATGATACACTTATAGTGCATTAGTAAACCTGCTTCATAACAACTCATAATTAGTAACATCTTGATAATACATCATCACTATGGTGCATCAAAGCCCTACCGGATACATTGCATTGTAACACAATTTTCAAGTTGGATCTATGATGCATTATGCACTTTGGTCTTATAATGCAGCATAGTGATGTATTGTAAGGATGTTATACCTATTTATGAATTATGACAACTTATAACAAGCGTTAAAATGCACTATTAGTATAGAAGTGTGCCTGTAGTTAAGTGTTGGCGGAATTTGTTTGCATGGTGAACCATATTTGAACACAAGAATGTACCAGAATGTTGACAAATAACCTTAGAATCTGATAGGTAGGTGCACCTGTGTTTCCCAATAGCAATACCTATGGTGATCCATGCCCTTTACTTTCCTGTGGAAAAAAAGACAAGACAGACGGGACAGGAGTGATTGTCTCATAAAAAGATTTATTTTTTGCCTAAATGTACAAAGGCAAGTTACAGTATTGTATAAAAAAAAGAAACGTGGCAATGTACACTTTACATAAGAGAGAAACCCTTGGGGTAAGGACAGCGGGGGAGGAGAAGAGGTGTGGGATGAACCAAAACAAAACATAGCAATAAAAAAAAGCTGTAAACATCTTTCTTTCAAGTACCGATGACTGATACCGAGCCACTGCTCTGAGGGCGGGGCTGAGTGTGATAGGGCGGGGGAGGGTTTAGGGGGCAGGGTTATGAATAGAAAACAGGACGAGGACATCCCACGCGAGAACATTCCCTCCTCCCCCTCGGGAGGAGCACAAGGATCGACTACCCAAGCACCATTTGAGACAACGCCTCGACAATGGCTGCCGTGGGAGTTTGATCAACAAGTCATTTCTCTGGCTGGCGGGTGTCAACCTGCTAAAAAAACTAAGATCCGCAAACTAGATTCTCAAAAAATAAAATCAAGTGCTTTTTTTTTTTTAAACTTCCCCCCTCATCATTTTTTAACAGCCTGCCACCAGCACAGGGTATCTGGTTTAACGATGAGACGCAGAACAGCAGAACATGACATTATTATTCTATGACCTCACCCACCTTCCATCTCACTCTGTACAGACTGATTAAAAACAAAACACTAGCTCCTCCCCCACTGTATTATGGATCTCAACAACAGAAAAAAAATCCACTTTGAAAAAAATATATATATATCATCTGTGCCAGTATCCAATCATGGCTGAGCATCAACAGTCACGTGGTGAGAGTTGGGCCTATCAATCGGTGGTCCATCTTGAGGTGTCAAAGAAAAATGCACCCCGGCTATCCCTCCATGTTCTTGTGGATTTATATAGAAAATAGGTGCAGCTTTGAATATTTTTTTTGTGTGCTAAGATTGATAGTTAACCTACTGCAAATCTGGACAAACAATCCACCTTTCATTATTGTCACTATGAATGGTGGATAGAGGGAAGGATATACTGGTAGACTGGTAGACTATACAGACCTGTGGTATAGTAAGAAGTTGGCACCAGGAAAAGCGTAGTGCATAAAGGAAGTACCAAAACACCTTGACATAGGGGAGGAGCATGAAAGCAGATGAGGACATTTGGCTAGGATGGAAGAAATGATGTAGTAAAACCTGCTAAATCGTGCCTAGTAAAAAAAATTGAACCGGCCCTAAAATCAATACAAAAACCACAAATCAAATGTATTATTTCAGACTTTCCGTGCTGCGCTCCCGAGCAAGCCGGATCCATGAAGGGTAATAAAAGCATCAGAGCGGATCAGATTGACTGTTTTTAGTGGGCGGGAGGGGCGCTGTGCGGCGGGGTGTTGGGATCGATGGGCACCATTAAACGGGAGAGGAGTGGACGCGGTGGGAGAATCTGCTGTGTTCTACCTCTCTATCAACCCTCTAGACAGCTGCTCTGCTCTCAGCCTGTCTCGCTCCCGCTCTCTACTTTGTCCACCACGGCAGAAAGTAATCATGTACCAACTCCCAGCCAACGAACTGCGTTCATGATCAGCATCTCACGGAACCGAAAAACAACAACAAAGCAGCGACGGTTACAACGACATGTTGAAATGTGACATTGTTTTCCTTGAGGCGGCTTGTGTGCGAAGAAGGGACTAAAATGGCGTCGTGAGCTTCAAGGGGGGGGACAACAAGCTTCTGAAGGGGTGGGGTCCAGGGAGGGAGGGGAAAAAATGATCACAACACTTCAATTCTAAAGCTGTTACACCAGCTACAGTTTGTCATATTATATCAAGAATGTTAGGAAAAAAAGGAGAAGGCTAACAGACCCAAAAAATAAAAAGTAGGACATTTTTTTTTCGATAGCATCGAACAAACCTTTTTAAAATAATTCCTCTGTACACTATATACAGAAAACCACAATAGTGAGTGCGTGTGGGGAAAAAGAGCGAGAAGGGCGGGAGGGAGCTGATAGGAAGTGTCCCAAAGCAAAGGAGCACAGGGCTTGCTCCGCTGGGAGGGACTATGTATTGGGCTTACGCGTTACAGTGCCGTCTTGCACCGCGCACGCACGCAAACACACACGCAAACACACACACACACACACACACACACACACACACACACACACACACACACACACACACACACACACACACACACACACACACACACACACACACACACACACACACACACAAAGATAGTTGGAAAGGAGAGAGAGATATGATGGGAGGGGATGTGGGCCTGCAGGAGAGATTCCATTTTGCAATTGCTTTCATTCACCAAATATAGTACAGGGGCATGTGCCAACTCTCAGAAACACAGCACTCCGTGACTAGAAGTCCTCTAATAAATATACAGGAGTGAGCTGCCTGTCTCTCCAGCACTACACACTAGATCAGAGGGAGAACGAGTGCAGCAGCTGCCATATCTACTGAGCATCCATTGACAGCTCTGGAGAGAGCCCGGCGAGAGCCTCCCTCTGTGTTCTTAGATGTCCAATGATGAGGGAGGACTGCGGCTATCCCATGATGCAGTTTGGTGAGAGACTAGCAGCAGTAGCCAGATTGTGGCTTGCAGACAGTTGCCAACTGTTCACATACAAAGTCCTGTGGGTCCCAGACAGTTTCCATGTCCACAAACTGACACTTGGGGCCCACAACAGCCAAAACAAATGCCATATGTACTGTAAGAGCTAGATGGATGGCTCTATGGACCCGGTCTCCTCTTCCAGCCTCTGCAGTGTCCAGTGAGGATGGATGGCTTGGATAGAGGGTTCTATAGAACCAGAGGCAGCATCTGTGAAGAATCCAGTCGGCCTTTCTGATCAGTGCATCTTTCTCCTTCCCTTTCCCGGGTCACAGAGCTTGGAGAGCCCCTGAATGGTGCATCTGTACTCCTCTCTTCCCCTCTCCGTTCTTCTTCTCTCTTGGAGCCAAAGTACCTCCTGGCACAGATATGTCCTCTCCCTCTAAGGCGGGGCCCTCGCTGAGCAGCTGGGAGCTGTAGCCGTAGCCGTAGAGGATGCATTGGTGCTGCTTTGTAAACTGGATGACCCTTTGGAAAAGGGAACCGCGGCACAGCTGCCGCCGCCACTGAGAGAGGCCAGTAGTGTTCGACGCAGCAGCAAACAGCCAAGGGAGTTTCCTTACTGGGTCAGAGTGAGATGGAAACAAGGTAGTCGAGCCAAGATGTGGAACGAACAACGCACGAAAGCCTCGTACAAAAAAAAGCAACCAAAAAAAACTAACCCGGATATTGTTTACTCTCTGAACAAACTCAAGTAGGCGGATGATAACTTTTCACAACAAAAACAACATTGTGAACTTGAAAGTTCCTCCCCCTGAAACTGAACAGACAGAGAGGAGGGCTGTTTCTGTCAGTGTATGGAGATGAGCAGCTTCGGCTTGCATAGAAAGCCCAGAGTGGTGGAGAGGGATGGGGGCACCAGTCAGTCCCCACTCAGTCACCCCTCCTCTGGCCCAAACAACAACCACCCCCCCCCCAAAAAAAACACAACTGAAGAAAAAAAATGGGTCCCATTGCAATGAATGTCTCAAGATCTCCTCAGGGTCAGTGGGTAGGTTGGTGGATGGACGAAACAACCCACTTTCTCAAGTTGAGCTGCAACTCTATTAGGCTAAGGCCCAGGATCCGTGAACAATCCGTTAAGTCCATATTTCCATGTAGTGATTTCAAACTTAATCCAGCTGGTTTCTGATCAACCTCCTCTCCCTTTTGCACTCTCTAGATCCAAAACGGCCCGTCTGTGCGATGGGCCTCACCCCATCAGAACGTGCCGGTCTCATCGGGCCTTTTAGTCCTTCCCGTGAATGTCTCAGCAGTGCAAAGGAATCATACGGACCGGCTGGATGGTTGGTAGGCCGTGCCGTACCAGGGGAGGTGGGCTCGGTGAGCCCTCAGCCAAGCCACAGGAAGCCTTGCCGTGGGGGTGGCCATCAATGAAGCTGAGGGAGGAGGAACCAGGTCAACTAAAAACACAACAAACACCATTGAACTGATGTCTAAAAACCAGCGACGCAGCACGCTTCCTCATGCGATCCGGTCACATGGCTCCAGGAAAGGTTGAGGTCAGCCAATCAGGTCTCCCTGTGGGGGGGAAAAAGAGACAGGGAGAGTTATTTTTGCATCCACATTCAACAAGATGATTGGCCTGTATTTAGCATTGCTTAATCAAGCCTGTATCGTGTGAACGCCCTACGGAGAATCAAACGTTCTGTTTTCTCTAATGATGCTTGGAATAAAATGTAGTTTGTTCATATTGTGTCCAGCAGAGGGCACCATAGAATGCAGATGGAGTGTACGTTTGTCATCAAACAACTGGAAATCCTTCTAGTTGTCTGTAGCAGTTTTGACTAAGGTACCAGCTACAGAAAAATGTTTAAACACAAGGAAGAAGTGTGTGTGTGTGTGTGTGTATGCAGCATTTTTTGTCCTCAGGAGCTGTGAAGGGGGTCTGGTTCTTGCTTACCATTCTCACCTCCGTGCAGGGGGGTACATGGAGGGGGCGGAGGCTTGCTGACTGGCAACAATGGCTGATGAGGAGAGACCTGTGAAGGAAGAGCCCAAAGTAAGATACGCCTCCATATACTAATAATGACTCCAACTTTTGTCAATACACTCTTACACCAAGTTTGGCTACTCATGGATTGCATGTTATTACTGTACTTTTTCTATAGTACCTTAGGTGGGAGAAAAGGGCCTTACAAAGTTCTATGATTTTACAGTTATGTGATTACCATCGAAAAGCGCTCGATTTGAGCAGTTAGCTAATTGAACACTAAAGGCAGAGATGTGTCCGTGTGCTTGAGCCCGTTTGTGGGCGTCCGTCCGTCACTCACCTGTGGCATAGGACAGGTCGTACTGCCCCCGAGAGAAGCGGGTAGCCCAGGTGGTGATGGGAAGGCAGGATGCGCTGCGAGGGCGAGGAGCGTGGCCGGTCCATGTCTCGGTCTCGTTCGGAAGCGGCGCGCTCCCGTTCCCGTTCGTGCAAGGGGGTCTTGTCGCCGACTGTCGGCGACTTGCTCTTGTACTGGCTGGCGTGCTGGTGAAGGATGTCCAGGGCCTTGGCTTCCGAGGCTGACTTGCCGCTGACCGTGGGGCTGGCGCGCGACGCCTTCTCGCCGCCCTCTTCGCCTGGCCCCATTTTACTGCCGTAGGGAGAGAAGGAGAAGTAGGAACCTGGGGGGTGACAGAGGTGGTTAGACACCATGACACGAGTCGATTCCGCGTTTCCATTTTCAATCAAAGCAGAAAATGTCAGGAATTAATACACCAAGTCATTTTTGTACATGTCATCAAAGTACAGACTGAAAATACAATCCCAATAAAAGAGGTGTATGTATCCCATGGCGTTAACTCTTACCAGGGTAGTTCTGCATCATGACCGAGGGCATCCCGCGGTAGCCCGGGTGGCTGGGGTCGTAGCCCTGGCCGTAGCCGTAGGCTCCGTGCATGTAGGGAATGTAGCCCTGGTGCTGGGCCAGTGGAGAGGAGAACTGCATGTGGGCAGCAGTGGCCCTCGGGTCCTTCACCATCCCCCGGTGCTCCTCAGAGGCCGCCAACGACGACCGGGGCTCCGCCCCCTCTTTGCTCTCCTCCTTGGGGGTGGCGTCTTTGGGCCGAGCCCTCTCATCCCTGCCCTCCTTGCCCTTTCGGTCTCTGTCTCGGTCCCGTTCCCTGTCTCTGTTGTCTCGGTCCCTGTCCCTCTCTCGGTCTGCTCGATCTCTGTCTCTTTCCCGTTCCCTGTCGCGCTCCTCTTTCCACCGCTCCTCGTCCTGTGGTTTCTGGGCCTCGGGGTACTTGCTGGGGTAAACGTAAGGCCACAGCCGTGAGTCAGGCTCCTGAAAACACCACAACATATATCTCATTACACACATCTCAACAGTTGTGTCGTTTTTAAATTCACTTAAACATTTCCCAAAATACACAACAAAAATATATATACTGCTAATTTTGAATGGGTGGCTCATTACGTTAAACATCCAATCAAAATCAACAGATTCAAAGACAGCTGGGTGATGTTACCTGTCTGTACCACATGCCCTGCTCCATGGCCGAGGGCCTGCCCGACTCCATGCCCGCCTTGAGCTCCTCCCTCTTCCCATGGTGCCCTCCCCTCGCTCAGCTTCATCTTCAGCCCCTCGGCCTGCTGGGCCGGCGCCTTGGCATCCTCACCCTTGGGCATGATGACCGATGACTTGGCCTGCTCCAAGGAAGACGAGGGCTCTTTGGGCAGCTTGCCCTGGGGTGGCCCTCCTTTGCCCAAATCTGTGAGACTGGGGGCCTTGGAGAGGGTGGGGGGCACCGAAGCCTTCTGCTTCCATTCCTCACTCAGCTCCTTCCCCGAGGAGCCCTCTCGATCTCTGTCCTTTCCAGCAGCGTCCGATTTCTTCTCGGCGGCGCGGTGCTGCTCGGCTGCTGCCTGCCGCTGCCTCTCATCGTACTGCTGCCGGTAGGCTGGGTTGGTGTTCATCAGGTGGTTGTGGTAGGCCTGGTCCGGGTGGTAGGCGTACGGGGGGAACGTAGGCATACTGGTTGTAGTAGAGAGGCTGCATGTACATGTTAGAGCGCTGCTGGATGACTGAGGCCTGCTGCTGCTGCTGTTGCCCCGGTCCAGAGGCACCCATCTCAGGCTTACGGTCCTCCTGCAGCTCCTGCTTGACCTTACGGTCCTCATCGCCTGGCTCCTCCTGCTCCTCTTTCTTTACCTTGACCTGGGCCCCCTCCTGCAGTGTGGCCCCCGTGACCGACACCCCCGGGCTGGGGTTGGGGTTGGCGTAGTTCGGGGAGTAGTAGGTCTCGTAGCCGGGGTAGTAAGGGGACTCCTTGCTGGGCGTTTGGGCGGGGAACAGGGCCTTCTTGGCCCCCTCTCGGATAGCCTGCTCCTCGGACTTGATAGCCTTGGCGCCCTCCACCCGACCTTCGCCATCCTCGCCCGCGTCTGAGATGTCCGAGTAGGCCGGGCTGTTGGTCTTCACTGAGGAGTTGTCGGCTCCGTTCTGCGTGACCACGTGGAGCGAGGTGAGGGGTTGGGCCATGCCTCCAGCCTCTATCCTGCTGGCCACACCGATGGATGGACTGGGGGCGTTGTCGGTGAAGCTGTAGATCTTGTCCGCCTCTGCCTTGATGCTGGCCAGCCGGCTCTGGTGGGGGTCCGATGAGCCGTTCAGGAGTCCATCACCTTTGCTGCCCGGGTCCGAGGATTCAGAGTATGGGCTCTTGCCTTCTTCTGGCTTTCCCCCTTTCCCCAGCCCTTTGGGGCTGTCTCCCTCCTTTCCCGCCTCCTTTTTCTTCTTGTCTTTCTTCTTCTTGTCCTTTGAGCCACTCAGAGCTGGGTTCACAGACGAGGGGTCTCCCAGGGCCGAGGGCTTGGGCTGGATGGCTTTCAGCTGCGGGCTCTTGGGAATGGACTGAACCACTGAGCCCAGGGCAGGGGTGGAGCCGGGGCTGGCTGCAGGGAAGCCGCCGGCCGTCTGTAGGGAGTACAGCTGCTGAGGTGGTATGGCAGTGGCGATGGGCCGCGCTGACTTCATGCCCTTCTGGGCCAGCTTGTCCGCCTTGGAGCCGCTACCCGTCTTCTTGGCCCTGTCTTTCTTGTCATCCATGCCGTCATTGCTGGCTTCATCTGTTAGGCAGGGCCCGTCTTCGCAGCCGTCTATGGCCATGCCACCTGCCTCCGGGTCGGCCTCGCAGGGCTTCTTTTTACTCTGCTTGGAGCCAAACTTCCCAGAGGAGGGCGATGGAGTCTGGGCCTCGAAGCCCCTGCCCTTGGGTGTGACTGAGCGGGCTGGGGACAAGCAGCCCTTCTGAGAGATGGAGGCACCGTTGCAGCTGCCTGGATCGGGGTGGAGAGTGGAGTCCTCTCCGTACTCACTGTCCCCGTCCATGTCCAACTTCATGTCATCGTCGTTGTGGGCGCGGGCCTGGTGGTACTTGAGGCCGTTGATGTGCTTGTATTTCTTGTTGCAGTTGGGGTGCGGGCAATCGATGAGCACCGGCGAAGGGCAGTTGCGGTCGAGTTGCGGCGGGGGAAGGGGCTCTGCCTTAATGGTGGGGATGCTGGGGAGGACGGTGTGGGGCAGGTGGGGCACTCCTCTGGGGCCGCTGTTGGAGTTAGTGCGCATACGCTTGCTGCCCTTGGTGTCCTCAGAGCTGGAGTTTGGCTCCATGTCCGAGGCGGGCTTGTTCTTGCGCTTGTTGGCCGACGACGAGCTGGCCTTGACATCCTCCGTGTTGCTGTTGGGCGGTGTGCGGCGCTCCGACGACGTCTGGCTGCCCCGCCGGCTCTTGCTGCTGTTGTTGGCGGCGCGCGTCTTGCTGGTGCCGCTGCCCTTGTTGTCTGAGGAGTTGCTGTTCTCGTTGACAGGCGTGTTGCCGTTAGGCCTCATCCTCTTCCCCCGGCCCCGGCCGTTCCTCATCTCCAAGTCGCTGGTGGGGGACTCACAGAACCTAAGAGAACCGAAACCTGAGAATTAGACCTATTGGCCATTAGTCCCCCCCTCCTCCAACCAGAGAACTCACTGCCCTCCTGAAATCCCCACCAACAGCCATTAGGAACTGCCACAGTGGATATGAAACATTACAAGCCAAAGGTGGTGAACCACTCAATTGAGCGCTCTCAATCCCGTTGCCATTCTTAGATGGGAAAGCCTCTCTTTCTCTCTCTCGCTCCCTCTCACTTTTTATGTCCAAACTCAGAATCAAATAGGCTTCCCAAAAATAACATATTTTGATTGACAATTTTGTGCATTTATCAAAATCCCATCAGGTATCCTGATTTCAGATGTGTCATTTAAACAAAATTATTAGGGAAATCATTCTTCTTGAAAAGCATGTAAACGTTTTAATCAAACTATTGAATTAATCTGACTATTCACAATAAGTATTATTGTATGCATACATGTTTCTATTGGTCAGTCACCGGGAACAGCTCGTAATACCAGCCACACTACACGATAAAGGCTCAACATTTCTGACACTGCCAGAACTTAAATCGATTTTAGCCGTCAGACCTAGACCCTGTCACAATGAACGAGCCAAGATGTCCGACAATCGTTTACGACCTAAGAATTTGCCCATGACGCCGAAATGTTGTCTGGGACCGCAAAATTGTGGCATATGAAAGTCTCTCTCTCATTTAAAACTATACGAGCCAAAGGTGGTGCACCATTCAATCCCGTTGCATCTCTCTCTCATATCACTGCACCGATTCCAGAAGAGGGCTTTTTTTTTTATACAGGCCCCGGACGTGTGCCGGATTCTGATCCTCTCGTTATCCCCCCAATCTCGACAGCCCGATGTGTTCTGACAGATCGCCAAGCGCCACGGGGCTCGGACAGATTAGGCCAGGGTGACGTGGCAGCTGATCAGATAGGAAGAGATAACATCCCCCCCCTTTACACACCAGCCAACAGGGAACAGAGCGAGAGAGACAGAGAGAGAAGAGTCACAGAGCTCTATCAAAAGACGTGTTGCACGGCAGGAAAGGCGGCTGCAGGGTAGATCTGATCTAGGACGATAGCATGTGAGACTGGGTTTTTCTACATGAACCACTGACAAATTGCAACTTGGATTATGGATGAATACATAGTTAAGTGACATGAGGAGATTACTGTGTGGCACACAAAGCTATGGAGATTAAGGAGGACTGCTTACAGCACTATAGCAATTGTTAATCTTACTTACCAACACATGGTGAAGCAATTACCTATCGACTCTTTATATTACCATATTCATTGTAAGGTTGGGGAATATTACGATAGCATCGTCTATTGATGATGATTGACAGCCATCGTCGATGGTGACGACATCGTGATGCGACAGATGATGGTTCAGCCTATTTGAACGTGACTGGCGCGCACTCAAGTGTCATTCCGAGTAATTTGCCCATTCCCATTTGCTATAGCCTATTTCAATAAATATGGTATATACAGAACTCAAAGAGAGGAATGTAGGCCAGACAGAGTGGAGGATTCCACCAAAGCAGCACAAAATGTCCAGTCATAAAATCTTGTTGTTTCGCTCGCTCTCGCTCTCTGTCGGAGGCATGGGCCTTAAGGACAGCACAGACTGTACGATTTTAGCAGTCTTCTGCCACGATTTTGCCCGTCCCAGACAACACTTCCACGTCGTGGGCAAATGCATAGGTCGTAAACGATTGTCGGACGTCTCGGCTCGTTCATCGTGACAGGGTCTAGGTCTGACGCTTAAGTTCTGGCCGTGTCAGAAACGCTTTGCGAGAAGAACGATTTCCCTAATAATCTTGTTTACATGACCCCGCTGAAAAACAGGCTACCTGATGGGATTTTGATAAATGCACAAAATTGTGTATCAAAAGAAACGTTACGCCATGTTATTTTTGGGAAGCTTATTTGATTCTGAGACATAAAACGTTTGTATGGGGAAACTATTTATGAGATGCATACTTTCAGTTCTTCCCGAACTCACATCACTCGTGCATCAGCATAGAGGGAGGCTTGCGCTGCTGCTGGCACACAGTCATTGCACGTGTTTAGTAGAAGTCTGTGAAAGGCTGAAAGGCTCAGCCAGCTGTATGGTGCCTCTTGACAGGATCGATGGCAGAGGAGAAAAATCTATCCAACCCCTGATGTTGCATTTCAAAACTCCTGTGTCAGCGGGGGAGGGGCTTCTGAGACTTTACCCTATGATATTTCATTCATAATGGCTGGCTCCGAGGACAGGAAAAGCTATCTGCCCTCAAGGCCCTTCATACCAATATCTGTCTCTTTTCAAGTGTATGACAGACTGTTTTGTTTGAACGTGCGTGCGCATGCGTGGGTTTGTATGCTTCGAGTGAGTGTGTGTATTTGAGTTACTGTATGCTTACCTTGGCGGGGCCCAGTCGTGCCTTGTGCAGTCAAGGAGGGTTCCCACATAAGTCTTGTTTCTCCAGGTCACGTTTACCACCAGCATACCTGGGAGGAGGAAGAGGAGGAGGAGACAAGATGAGTAATGAAGACTATAGAGGACCTGTCATCTCATGTCTTCCTTCATCAGCCAAGAGTCTAAACCACCATGCAACACACACACACACACACACACACACACACAACAAACAGATCGTATCAATCGCACCGCGAATTATTAGCAAGAATACGTATATCCTACACAGTATAGACTGGTAAACATACAACGCCGTACTATAATCTGTCATACTAATCATTGGTTTCATATAAATTCCTGAAGCGAAAAGACGGCACACTAAGCAACATTCAGGTCAATCGGAAATGAATGGCATCTCAGAGCATTGAATAAAATAGTGGGACTGTTTAGTATTCAGCATGCTGCGTGCTGGTTTCCCTGTCGGAGCTGCTAACAAACACACCTCCCCCCTCCATTAGAACAGAGCAGTTCCTGATTACAGCCTAAGAGCAGCACAGTACACTGACAGACGGCCATTTGTATGCAGCTGAGCGAGGGAACGAATGAGGGGGGGAAAAAACAGGGGCATGGTGTCCTCCATCTGACATTGCTGCCTGCAGACTGCAGAGGCTCCACAGAAGAAGAAAAAAACGTATTTTTTCGTGTCGGGGGAAGGAAACAGCTGAGGCATATAAAAGAGTTCCCTGGTTGCCAGAGCCCAGGTCTGTCGCCTTCAATTTGTCTCTCGAATGGTTTGCGCATTGGATGGCAGACACTTTGATACTAGAAGAGTGAGGGGGAGTGGAGGATTGAGGCTAGGCTCATCTGGTGTGCTTGGCTGCTGAGAGAAACTGCCATGCGCTCTTGGACCACTAAGGGGCAGTTGGTATCACAGGATGAGCTTCCATAGAATCACTACCACACACACTCCATTTCATTGAGACATTCCCCCGGGGGCTTGTCTTTCATAATTGACCTGAACTCTGTCAGCCGGCCGTTTTGCCTTGGCGGCTTCTCTCATAAATCTCAGTCACAATGATTGTGTTCACACAGCACATTCAAGATAATGTTGCTTAACTCAAGTGTACAATATTGTTTTGGTTTCAAGAAAAGGGAATATGCACAATTGACTGAATAGCCAATAGCTGCCCATCGTTTTACGACCGTTCCAATAGATAATTAACTATTATACGCCGTTTTTCTGTCAGAGCAGTAAAACGCCAATAGAACAAAAGTTCACGACATTACAATTAGAAAAACATTTATTTTCAACGAGACAAGCCGTTCAAACAAACAATGATAAATGTGTGCGAGTTTATGTCCAGGCAGACATTACACAGAACCGCCTTAGTAGCAATTATCCCATCTGCGACCAGTTAGCATGACATCAGCGTGTTGCTGGAAAGGTAACCATGCAAGACAAACAAAGCCTTCAGCCAATTCCATGTCATTTGCTCTGGCGTGCAAATGTTATTTCAAACGGCCTGCAAGGCTAATGTTCAACACCGGAGCCTCGTAAAGAAAGTCTGAGCCAAGGCATGAAAAAAAAAAAAAACAGATTCGGTCCATTTCTGAGCTTATTCCACACCCTTCATGTAGTCCCCGAAATCACATAAGTGCTTTAAGCAGGTGAGGGAAGTCCCTAAATTCACATACATAATTGTAAAAACACAGGTGTGGGTTGAAGTGTGTGAGCTGCGTGTGTGTGTGTATATGAATAAGTATAACCTAGCCTATGTTCTCGCGTAGCCACAGCGTGAGGGGGAAAACCAAGTGGTAAAAAAAAAGCCCAGACAGTGCTGCTTTTCAGGCCTGAAAGCCTGCAGCTCGCCTCAATCCTCTCCCCCTGATATCTGGCACACAGAGGTCACTAAGTCGTTGGTGGTAACCCGAGTCTGCCAGCATTAAAGCTACATGTCTGACAGCGTCTTGAAGACTAATTCCGCAGAAGACGGCGCCCGCCTCAAGTCTCCTTTTTAGCTTGGAATGCAGTAGCTGTCGCTGGAGATGCTGCCCGGTTTCTTAACCTGCAAAGCCATTGTTCTTACCCTGGTCTTTCACTTAGTGAAGACATAAACTCATTGGAGTGTGACACCGATAAGACTCACACAAAGCAAAAGATGTAAACAAAGTGATCTCCGTACTTCCGCGCGTTGAGCGTCGAGGGCTGTTGGGGTTTGGACAGACAGATTATGAGTTTATTCCTCACTGAAGAGATAAGGGCGGGGGTTGCGGTGGGGGATGGGCTGGCTGGCTGGCGCACTGGACAATGAGAGAATTCAGCGATGACTGGTCTCCATCTGTTGTTGCGTTAGCCTAGCTTTAGTTTAATATAATATATGCCATTTAAGCAGACGCTTTTATCCAAAGCGACTTAGTCATGCGCGCATACATTTTACGTGTGGGTGGTCCCAGCGATTGAACCCACTACCCTGGTGTTACAAGCGCCATGCGCTACCAACTGAGCTACAAAGGACCAGGTGACCCACCACACCAGCACTGGGGAGTTTTTTCAAATCGAAAACAACAAGAACTCACTCAATTCCACACTGCACATAACCCCCAGGCACTGAACCTTCCCAGAACAGAAGAGTCTGAACATGGAGGGAGACTACGCAACATGAAGTCTTCTCAGGCTAACAGTACAATGTGTGTCAGTCTCTCTCTTTCTCTCTGTGTGCAGATGTGTTTCCCCTCCCAGCGGAGTCTGCCTGGGGTGTGTAAGGCTTGTAGAAGTGAGACAGTCCTGTTGGAGAGTTGCTCATTGTGGAGAGAGAGCGCCTGGCTGTTTTGCATACCGCTCAGCAGACTGCACTTGCCAAGAGCAGCAAACTGGAGCGGCAGACAAGTCCAAACTCAGACAAAAAGCTCAGCTCGCCGTGGTTGTACTCATCCAGAGAGCATAAAGAGCAGATCTCCGGATAGGGTTGGAGGATTTGGGGGCAATTCCTTTTCCTTCTTCATGGCTGAGTTGCAAATCTTTCAGGGCTTTATAAGGGTGTGTTTGAGCGAATGTGTGAAGGAGTCAAGTAGTCTCTGTGAACTCGGCAACCAACCCCCCTCTGAAATCTCTAAATCCCCCACCTGCTCCATTATGGTTTATCCCCTTCCCACTGTTTGCTAAAAACATCTGCGTTAACCTGGCACATTTCTATCAAACTGAGGAACCAGAAAGGTCCAGAAAGAGTAAGTAGACAAGAGCAAAAGACAGAAATGTAGACAGAAAACAGCACAAACAAAATGAAATGGCGAGGTGCACTGAGTGAGAAAGAAGCTAGGAGAGACATGAACCGGTTGCCCCCATGTTGATTCTTAAGTGCAGCAGCTAGGAACCTTGTCATTTCACATCCCTTCCCTCCCACTACCCCCGCAGAGCAACAAAGACCACCTCCACCACCACCTCCAGCCCTGCTCCCCTAACCCCTCCCCCATCAAAGGCCTCCCTAATGGCAACAAAGAGCTGACAAGCTCCCAGAGGGAGCCTGGGGGTCCGGGGGCCTCTCCTGACTGGGTCACCAGTTTAATAATCTTTACCCCGGTGGACGCCCTTTCATTAATGGGTGGGCATGGCCCCCGTAATCCTCCTCCCTTGCACCCTTGAGGCCCCCCTACCCCACGGTGGGTCAAGTCTGCCGGTCCTCCGAGGCCCCCAGGCACTGTGACCCCTGCTACCGGGCACCATTCTCATTTAACTTGTCGTATTATACTTTATCCATTCACCAACGGCAGGTCAAATAGACTACAGTGGACAAAAGCCATCTATGTAAATGGAGGAAGGGCGAGAAAGGGGTCTGTGTTATTGTCACCCGCTAGTGCACAGTCCTAGCCAGCCTGAGAGACAGAGAGTTATGTTCTTAATGGCTGTCTAAAAGGCATTGTAATGACGGGAGCTGTGTGGGATTATTTAATATCTTTGACAGTGCTGACAAGAGTGAGACAGGATTATGAGTGTTTGATAAAGGCCTTAATCTGTTTGCTCGAGTGAGGAGGGGAGAAGGAACAGTGCCGATCAACTGCAGGGATAAATGAATAAAATCCCTTTCCTGTTAAATGGTAACTGATAAACTCCACCATCGTGACTCAGCCTTTCTGTGGCATTGGATTACGCTCTCCCACACACAAAGCTAGCTAGAACACTATGGCTTTGACTTTGGTGCTTAGAGCTGAAATCTGTGGTGGTGCTGGACTTTCAAAAGTGATCATGTTATCATCTTGTTCCAAGATGGACAAAGCCTTCCCTTACGAAAAAAGATTGAAGTCAGAGTGCAGTTTAACCGCAGTACAGTACAGTTATTCCGCAATTACTGCGCCTAAAATACCACAGTCGACTGCAGTTACTGCACTTTTACTGCAGTTTCCAAACTGCTATATTTTTTGTAAGGTTTAACACAATATGGCACTTAAATTAAATGGGTGTCTGTAATCATGCCAGTATGGATACTTCAGGCCACATTGGTGCTTCTCCTATTTTTGTTCAAATAATTAGACGTAGCCTAATAACTGACATTTGAGTAGGTAGACGACGTAAACTTGTTTACCTCAGGAACAAATTAAAATATACCGCCTCAGCAAGCGTCGGCAAATGGATGGGGTGAAGTTGCCATACACAATATATCGGTGACGTCGATAAGGTCTTGATCCTGTAGCGCGGCGGACACGGCCACCGCCTCCTCTGACTAGCGGGGTCACGTGACCAGGGTGTGGGGGTCTCCCACTGGAAGAGAGAGCTCCTCTTTTATAATCACCCCGCTAGTCATTCAGCACAGCTGAGTGACCCGCTTAATCGGAAGAGGAGAGAGAGAGAGAACAGCCCCTCCTCTTTTTTCAGTTCCTTTGAGGGCCTGGCCGTCTCCTGCCCGCTCCCTGTTGTACTAGGCCTTATTAACCCGCTCGCATGTGTCTGGCCATTGACCACACACGCTGTATACCTTTAATCTGAGTCCATCTCAAAATGTCAACATCTAACTAACGCATAAGCCACTGTACTCGCAGAGTTTACCTCCCACCCCCATCTAGCTTTTTTAGTATGCGTATGAAAATCATTGAGTTGTCAACAATGGAGAGGGAGGGAAATTGTCATCCGGCCAGTGTCAATTTTCATTCAAAAACTGTCTAGTGCATGGGGGGCTGGGTTGGGGCTGTGCTGGACTAGGCTGAACGTACACTAGGGCTGGCTAGTTGCCTCGCTGCGGGTTGGTCCGAACCCAAGAACGAGTGAGAAAGACCATGGATGGAATGAAGGGAGGTCTAACTGGACAGATGGGGAAGACTGATTGAAAAAGAAAGAGAGAGCTGAGACCAAAACCACAGCTCTGGGAGAGGCAGAGTGAAAGACTGAGGGGTGTAGTGGATGAGTAGCGAGCACGCTCCGAGCGGGCTTCACTGACACACGAACCGCAGAGTGAATAAACGCCAGGGAAACTGCAGAATCCCCTCAGGGCTCCTCGCAAAGTGTGTGTGTGTGCGCGTGCATTTGTCTGTTCAGACCGGCTCGCCTACATAGACAAACTAGACATTCAGTTTCCATCATCATTCCATTCTTAGTGGACAGGGACAATAGCAAGCAGCGGTGCCAGCTGTTCTCCTCCGTAGTAACATCTCATGGGACTTTCTGACAAGCCGGGTTGGACCGAGTGACAAGGCTGAATCTAGAGCTCTGAGCTAGAGGGGCTCTCTCAGCTGTGAGGCCCAGTGTCGCCTCTTAGCGGGCTTCGCAACCAATTGCTTCAAACAGCGTGGCAGTGCTCCAACAATAAACATTTCACTCCCCACAGCTCGCTCCACTGCTCAACTCTCCGTTCCCTCTTCTTGCACATTTTTTTTCATCATTCTTTTCATCATTCTTTATCCAAACATGAAATTCTTCAGCAAATAAAAGGTGGCGTGCGTTCAATGTTGACTTGATCCCCAAATCATAACACATTAAATAAAAATATGGCCGGGTGCAGACGCCCGTAGCCATGGCAATCCCACCGTGTGGGTCTTGGCCGTTTCTCTTAGCTGCTCTCAAACCTCTGACAGAGGTCTGCTGCTGGGTCATTGGTGTGGGCACTGCCAGCACTGTGTTGGCACGCTGTCTGCTTGACTTCTCCCTGGCATGTAGCGCCAGCCGGGCCTGCCGTGAGGGGAGTGTTGGTGGTGGAGGCTTTTCTGGGCGGCACTTTAAGGGCGCTAAACTTTTAGAGCAGTGGTTCCCCAACTTTTTATAGTCTCGTACCCCTTCAAACATTCAACCTCCATCTGCGTACCCCCTCTAGCACCAAGGTCAGCGCGCTCTCAAATGTTTTTTTGCCATCATTGTAAGCCTGCCACACACTATACAATATATTTAATAAACATAAGAATGAGTGTGAGTTGTCGTCACAACCCGGCTCGTGGGAACTGACAAAGAGCTCTTATGGGACCAGGGCACAAATATAAATAATCATTTTGCTCTTTATTTAACCATCTTACATATAAAAGCGTATTTGTTTATCGAAAATTGTGAATAATTCACCACAGGTTAATGAGAAGGGTGTGCTTGAAAGGATGCACATAACTCTGCAATGTTGGGTTGTATTGGAGAGAGTCTCAGTCTTAAATCATTTTCCACACAGTCTGTGCCTGTATTTAGTTTTCATGCTAGTGAGGGCCGAGAATCCACTCTCACATGGGTACGTGGTTGCAAAGGGCATCAGTGTTACATTGGGCATTTGCCCAGGCAAATCTGGCAGTGGCTTCTGATTAAATCCATTTTTCACCGAACCGCTTGTCGCAATTTCGATGAGGCTCTGTTGTTCAGATATCGGTAAGTGGACTGGAGGCAGGGAATAACGAATCCAGTTGTTTGTGTCGTCCGTTTCGGGAAAGTACCTGCGTAATTGCGCACCCAACTCACGCAGGTGCTTCGATATATCACATGACATTGTCCGTAAGCTTGAGTTCATTTGCACACAAAAAAAAAAATCATACAATGATGGAAAGACCTGTGTTGTCCTTGTTAATGTAGACAGAGAAGAGCTCCAACTTCTTAATCATAGCCTCAATTTTATCCTGCACATTGAATATAGTTGCGGAGAGTCCCTGTAATCCTAGATTCAGATCATTCAGGCAAGAAAAAACATCACCCAGATAGGCCAGCCGTGTGAGAAACTCATGCAAGTGGTCAGACAAGTGAAAATTATGGTTAGTAAAGAAAACTTTAAGCTCGTCTCTCAATAAAAGAAAACGTGTCAATACTTTGCCCCTTGATAACCAGCGCCCGCCCTTCTGTATGTTGTAAAAGCGTTACATGGTCGCTGCCCATATCATTGCATAGTGCTGAAAATACATGAGAGTTCAGGGGCCTTGCTTTAACAAAGTTAACCATTTTCACTGTAGTGTCCAAAACGTCTTTCAAGTTGTCAGGCATTCCCTTGGCAACAAGAGCCTCTCGGTGGATGCTGCAGTGTACCCAAGTGGCGTCGGGAGCAACTGCTTGCACGCGCGTTACCACTCCACTATGTCTCCCTGTCATGGCTTTTGCGCCATCAGTACAGATACCAACATGAGCAGCAGTTACGTTTGGCTACATATGGACCGTTAGTGGAATTCCTGCACGAGAGTAATGGATAATATGATTGGATGTTAATTATTTGACTAGGCTACCTGTATTTGACATTGTGTTGGTTATTTTGTTGAACACTAGACAGTTTCATTTTATTTTGGGAAGTGAAAGGAGGCAAATCAGGCGAGGAAAAAAAACTCACCCAAATGTATAGCCCAGTTGGAAAACATAAATAGACTGTTTGAAAATGTGAAGGAAAAAAAAGATATAATTATTTGGCGTACCCCCGGACATTTTGGAAGCATCAGCAGCAGCATGTGGGGGGCCTGAAACGGGCTGACGACGCAACAACAGCGAGCATGACCCCCGGGGGTCAGGGTCCAATCCCAGCAGGATTTTCATTATTTCAGTCCCAGCGTTGCCGCCAAATGCCACTTCTCTCTTCCTGTTGTTTTTCTCTCTCTTCCCAGCAAGCAGAGGTGTGTGTGAGTGTGGCATCCCTGGCTGCTTTAACTGACGGCGTGTGTGTGTGTGCGTCTGTGCTTAACCCATAAGAGTCTAAGCCCTGTCTAAGCTGGGGAAGGGGGGGTTATACTAAGCTATATGGAATTGTTTTAAGAAGGTCATACCAAGTATCATTTTGTTATTTGATCAAACATTAAGAGCCCTTGAAGTATCCCCCCCAAAATATAAAAAAATGTATGAACATTTTTATTTTGCCCTTACTGCGATTAGTCTCTATGAATGCATTGAATAACACATCTAAAGGAATTTTGTTCGGAAGTTATACATTTAAGTGTGTAGCCATAACAGTTCGGAAGCTACAGACAAAAGTTGGCAGATCGGCTGTACCGATTTCAGACTAGTCACAAAACAGAGAACACCATCGTGTTTGTGAGAGTCTCATCTTTCCCGAGGGGCCATAATAGTTTGTAGGCCAAACCGTTCAGACGCTGCAGACGATTTTGTGAGAAAACCGATTTTCTGGATGTCTCATGGTCTGACAAACACGCTCTAGCTCTGTCACCTTTCACTGTAGATAAGGGAAGTGTGACATAGAAGGATTGATATGCATTTTTGATATGCAAAAACAATACTGACATCTCCAGCTTAAATTGACAGATTTGTCTGGGGTTTTTTTTATTACGCAAATTAGATTTCCGCGGGGGCACAAACATCGACCTTAGGGGGTTAAACGAGCATGTGCATGCGTGTGCGTGCTTCAGGGGCGCCTCCTCCCCTGCCTGCACTTCATTCACCCTGTCAGGTCCAGCATGGGGCTGCTCATTGATCTACACGGCAAAATAAAATAAATACTGCACGGCTAAGAAGGTCAGCATTTGGTAATCAAATATCCCTAGCAAAGGTTGGTCCCCTTTATTAGAGAACAAACAAAACAACGCGACCCACTTTAATTAAGGAAGCTGGGGATACGGAGCTGACGAGCTGAGTGATGTGCAATTGCACCAAGGGGGAAAATACGCAGAATATATTGACTAACATTCAAAGCTTCCAACGACGTGTATTAAAATCGCCAGCCTCTAGCGCCTTAGAATTCCGTGAAGAGGCAGAAGAGGTCAACAAGGGGGGGGGCAACCTTGCCTTGCCTGCTCTCCTTCCACACTCCTTGCGTCTCTCTCCTGCGCTAAAGCAGATGCTGTTGAGCCTCTGATGTCTATGGCCTATTGTTTACCCGAGAGGCTGCTCCCAGTGCTTACTCTCTGCGTTTGTCAGGCGGGGGACGGCTAACGCTGCATGAGCCACACGGCGACCGCCTAAAACGAGCCACAGAATCAATACTAGAGGGAGAGGAGGGGAGGATGGGATGAGAACCAGCTAGTCGCTCTCTCTCAGCTCCCCCGCAGCAACCGCCACAGGGTGAACTATGAGTTAAGCCGAAATCACACAGAGAAATGCTGTCAACTGCATCAAAATGTGTATGCGCGAGAGAGCGTCAATTGGCGTGCACTGCCTAGCGCGTGCCAAATCAATTGTCATGCCAATCCAAAATAAACAGTTGCATTTGTTATGTTCGCTATGTAGCCCTTGTGAATGATTGTTGTGTGTTCCTTTTGACTCACCGTGTATGTCCTACGGGAACATCCGTACCTGCCTGTATGAGGAGAGTTGTAGCTAATGCACCCGAGCAGTTTAGAGAGAATTTAGCGAGTCTCGTTCTTTCTACATAACAGTATTCTCTTTTGAAATCGGAGTTCCCAGCCGTGACATGAATGCCTGTGATCGAAATCCACACAGATAGGCATAACGTAATTTTTCCCCCAAACATGTATTATTGGCACTGGCAGTTCAACTTCAACACTAAATAGACACTTTTTAACTATACATGTCACAATTCCAGACGTAACAATGCATAGTCTATTTTCGGGCAACTTATTTGCTCATTTGACCAGCATTGCTTTGTAAACAACCAAGTCTCGTTCTTCTACATTCATGCGTCGAAAGTACGCGGGCACACCAGCGGCGAAATGCCTCCTGATAACGTTCGCTGCCAGTAAATCACGGCCATTTGAATACGCTGCTGCGAGTCTGACCAGTCTGACCAGGGCCATTAGCGGGGGAATAAATGACCGGCCCGGCGCTAGCCACCCTCGGGATCCTCTCTGTTGATGTATTTCCAGATACTCTGGAGTCCTGATTTATTCATGGACGTTAAAGAGGTTGGGAGTAAGTGGCTTGCGGATAGCACCAACTCACTCAGCATCAGGATGGGAGGCGTTGCTTCTTTCCTTCCTCCGGAATCGGATAGGTTTGTAAGCGACTGTAAACAACTCTGTGGATGCGCCATGTGTTCTCCCACCCCTTGCGCTGAATCATTAAAGGCAGTCTGGTGTGCTGCGTAGTCCTTCACTTTAAACACATTAGCGGCCCTGTGGGGGGAAGAGCATGTCGGAGCAGGCGTGCTAGCTGTTCCTGCGCCGGGGAATTGCTCCCCGACGAGAGACCTGAAGCTTTTGTGAAATGAGGTTTAAAATCTGTAATGGCTAAGTGCTGCCGTGGTGATGAAAAAGAAGCGGCTGTGGCAATTTCTCGTCGAGTCGTCGACTGCCTCTGCTTCCTTTCTCCATTACCAAGCGGGCGAAAAGGGAAGAGGAGCAAAGTACTGAGGGTAGGACCGGCTCACTGTGAGAACACACAATAAAGAAGAAAATACCCTTGGCCCTCTGAATTCTGATAAGCTATTTCCAATTGTAGGCGATGGTGTAACTACAATAACCGCCTAATGCACCTCTTTGAAGAATGTCTCTTCTGCATTAATCAATGAATTATTCATCCAATGAGGGCTTACAGTTCTCATACCAGATGAAGCCTATTTATGTCAGAGGATAAACGAAAACAGAACATCTTGCTTTTCCCCTCCATCTTGGACCTTTTATTGGGACGTCCTACATAAAATATAGGCCGTGGGATTTCAGTGGGTGAGCACACACTTAAACCACTGAACTAGGGTTCATCATGAAATAAATCCCAGCCAACATTTCCTTTTTCCACAAAAAGAAGAAAAAAGAATCCATACACATTGTTTATCCCTGTATTCCCTTTGCCCAGAGATCAGTCCTTACCGTCCTCGGTCTCTTGCCAGACAATTCCCTCCAGGTTGACGCTGGTCCCGGGCTCGCAGGGCCCCAGGCACTCGGGATCAGTGGCCAGGGCCACGTCCGTCGTGTTGGACGCCACTGAGCGAGTGCGCACCATGATCTGCTCACAGGGCGAGGCGATGCTTTCGTTGCGGTTGCCCACCGGCGCCGGGAGATGGAGGGGTGGAGGGCTGGGCGTGGAGACCAGAGACTCCATCTGCACCGGGAGAAAGGAGACATTTCTGATTAGAGATAACATGATAAACAAAGCTGACATCGATATGTTTAATGTGGTCTATGGTTGGCCTACATTACAATAGGCACAACGAAATGTGTAGGGTGGCAAGAAATGATTAGGCTCGATGCTCTGATACAGTGGTAGTCAGTAGCAGTCATTGCTTGTTGTTGGCAGCAGCTGCGGCGTTTCCCCTGCTGTCTCAATGTTGCCCATTGAAGATGAGGGTCATAGAGATTGAAACCCCCCTGCGGAGGCCCCTTCCCCTTCTCTTCAGCATACTGGCTCAGCTGCAGCACAGACAGTGCTGCTTCCCCTTCAGACCTGAGCTCTCCGCCTTCTCACAAACCCACTGAACCCGCCTGGATGCCTGGGTTATTTGAAAGGGAAATTTCATCCTGGGGGAATCTGGGTTTGTTTTGATCATGTCCATGGTTCACTCTCATTGCAGCCCACTATTGGGACAAGAGAATCGGCTACAGTCACCTCATCTAAAGAGCTGGCTTTAGGGGGTCTAGCTAGGATACCTTCTCTCCTGCTGTGTGAGCTAGTCAGCCATATTCAGAGAGTCGTGGTGGAAGTAGTCCTCCGCTAGCTTATTTAACCTTGATGGTGGGGATCATTACCATCCTCCATGATTATTATTCATGGCTGAGGACATTTAAGGGCACCGAATCATTAAAACATAAAGCTACGGCTGTAATAAAGCAGCCTTTTTCTTTTCCTCAGCTGTAGCTTCTGAAGCCATTTGATTTCGCAAATGTTATTGCTAGCTCTCGCTTAGGGTTGCGCGGGGAGCCAACTTGGCAATCTAATTAGTGGTGTTTATTGACTCGCCCCACACATGAAAGTGCAGCATTTAGTAAGAGATCTCTTTTACCGTGAAATCAAACCAAGCATAGTGAGGAGAACAACAGACTGATATGGCGGTACTAGGCTTATGTTCCAAACAGCGACATTACCAAAACACCAAAGAAAACAGTGCAGTAGATCAATCCATACGTTGTTAGAAACGTCAACAATGAGCGCATACTTTATGTAATGGGGTCTTCCTATTTACTTAACAGTAGCTGCCATTCCGTGAGGTAAGGGAAAATATGTACAAATAAGACTACTCCTGAAACTACACTCATCATATAATTGCTATTTCAACATTGATGGGACTTTAGGGAGAATTGCTTAAGACATTGCAATTGCTTGGTGTTTCCTTACAATGCTGAGAGGAAGGTGCATGTACGGTGGCAGGTAGCCTAGCGGTTAGAGAATTGTGCCAGTAACCGAAAGGTGGCTAGTTCGAATCCCGAGTCGACAAAGGTGAAAAATATGCCGATGTGCCCTTGAGCAAGGCACTTAACCCTCATTTCTCCAGGGTCACCGGTGATAATGGCTGAACCTGGCCGTGACACCACTCTCCGAGGGTGTCTTAGTGGGAGTTGAATATGCAAAGCACGATTCCAATTCACACGTGTATAACACACTTGTAAATGTGTGAAATAAGACAAATATAAGCACCCACCAAATGATTATTATCACAAGCAGGGAGACTCCCTAATCCACTTCAGTCAACCTGGTTTCAATTTACAGCCTTTGGGAAAAGCCTGTGTGTTAAGCGCTTCAAGAGAAAGGTTGAACACACGATAATACTGCTTGGGGAAACCAGGCAAAGGTCGCGCTGTGACAGATTCCTGATTCCAGACGCCAACCTAATAAACCCTGGAGCTAGCCAAGGAGGAGCTGATGGGGCCGTTGCACACCGCTGAATCGCAGGGCTAATCAACGAGGATGTTTTCAATCAAGGCCAATCCGCAGATGACCTCCCTCACCACTGTAGAGAGAAAAGAGGGATGGCCCTTTGTTCCCACCACTTTCCCAGGGGGGGGGGGGGACGACGACGACGACCTGTGAACAAAACGCAATAAGCCCTGGAGCTAGTGGAGCAGGGTGCTGAAAACTACTGGGGCGGTCAGTCAACCGAACCACAAGTAAACATACCGCTGTGTGTATTAAATGGAAACCATAGCCAGTATCCGCGGCACTCATTTCTCAAGAAAGTACGCCCTTATCGTAGGCAAACCCCTGTGACGGCACTGCTTACGTTGTCAACTTTCCAGAGCACACCTGCTATTTTCGGGATTGTGTAGTACTGTCTGTACTCTAGAGGCTAAAGTGATGTGAAGGTTGACTTGTATGTTTGGAAGGTGGTGTGTAGGTTACAGTGAGTTGTCATGAGCTTTGGCCTAATTTACAGAGCAACAGATGTGCTGCGAGTATGCAAGTACTGATGAGCTTGACTCTACATCATACCCTCATTAGCTGCAAACAAACCCCCATGACAGCGTTGCTTACTGACTGGCGACGCTAATTCATTAGACTAAAAACCCACCCGTCTTGCTGTGTATGGTAAAATACAACACAATTGAAGAAGAGGCAAACACTGACTCCACACAACACTGACTCCACACAACACTGACTCCACACAACACTGACTCCACACAACACTGACTCCACACAACACTGACTCCACACAACACTGACTCCACACAACACTGACTCCACACAACACTGACTCCACACAACACTGACTCCACACAACACTGACTCCACACACGTCTTAAAGCATTGTATTAAAGGAGCTGTTGTGAATACAAGCCATCATCTGAGTGACAGAAAAGTCCTGTTGAAAAGACCACTTCACACTAATGTGGGGGATGTTCGAAGCGCTGCTACCACGGATGGGGCGACGATACGCGCGCGTCGGCGATAAAAAAAAAAACACCGTTAATGACTTCAACACCTAGGTGGTGGATGACATGAGGTATTTACATAACCGCTTCTGTTTGACTCTCACAGGTGACAGCCCACTCGGCAAAGAGGCTCGATTGTGAGCGAGCATACGAGAAAGCGGAATTGTAGAAACTAGAGAGAGGGGTGTAGCCGAGGACGGTCACAAAAGGACTTTTTAGGGGCCGTTTGTTGGGATTGTTGCTCTCGCTGTGTGTTTCGGCGGTAAGCAACAAGCTCCCTAATGAATTGAGCCGAGAGAAGTGGAGCCTTTAATTGGAGCGCCAGGCAGCAGCAGCTGGTGCCTTCAGCAGCCCAGGGATCTCTGGGACCGCCTCTTAAAGGCCCTTGTCGTCAAGGATATCATTGAGCCCTCTGAATATCAGAGATGGCGCTGGAGATTACTGCGGAGTGCATCATATGGGGGCATTTGAAATGCATTTGGATAGTCTTGTCTTTTCAGAATATAGATAGTGATTGTTGCTGTGGCGCTACTGTAATTGAGCCAGTCGCGAATGTTGTTGCAGCAAGGCTGGCAGGCTGACACACAAGAAGGGCTCGTCTATGATTAGCATCCAAGAGAGCACTACTTCATCAGTCAAAGCCAAATCCTCCAGTCTGGGAAAACTCCTGTGGTTGTGTGATCACTCACTCAGTGGTTGTCCTTCAATGCTAAATTCAATGTCTCTCTCTCGTTCGCTCCATCACCGTGCTGGTCACGACTGCAGCTCTCTGGATTTCCAGTCTGTCTGTTAAAAAAAAAAAAATCTGACGACCACACTGTTTGCGAGGGCTCTGTGCGGAGTCACGATCTCTCATTCCGGGGCCTGGCAAGAACCGCACCGTCTGAGTGACTCATCACCCCACACCTTGCAGGGCCATGGGGGAAGAGTTCATTCTGCCAATTCTGAGATGAAGCTTCCTTTTATACTCTGGCATGAGGCAAGACTTCACTCTCTCCGCCTTTGTAAAGCCTACAGAATCACAGGGCGAAATGCTCAAACCTAAACCTGTTGCCCTTCAGAACCTGAAGACTGAGCCCACTGTAAAGCTCTTGCGGCAGCCAGTCTGCAGGACGTGAACCGTAGTCATATCTCCCTGTTTAATCAGGCTGGGGAGAAGTAAGTGAGCCCATGGCCTCAGACAGGATTACTGGGGGATTACAGTCAGGGCATCGTGCTCAGCCACCTGTCCTCCTTGTGCTGCTCTCATAAAACTGACGCTTGTAAAGGAAAACCAAATATTTCAATGCCAGAGGCTCAAAACACAGTTGAGTATTTATTTGCTGTTGTCGGCTAACAATACAATGCGTATGGAAAAACAAGCAACACGTTATCATAAGCTAACGGCTAACGCTTATTTGCAAGAGTAGGCTCCATAGAGAAGAAAGCGAACCTGAAAACAGCAGTGGTCGAAGAGGAATTCTTCCAACCGTCGACCAAAAGCATGCTTACATACCCTAGCGTCAGATCATTCCAAACCAAAGACGCTTACGACTGGAGGGAGAGACCACCAAACACAAACCGAAAGCTTAAGTGGAGACACCAGGAAAAGACTGCCAAACAGAAACCCTGCCTTATGCATACACTTTTTCCTTGGCAAAAAAAGAAGGGAGGCCCAGTCTCTAGCCGGGGGAATCTAAATGGATACAAAACCTCAGTGGCAGCTCCAGCCTGAAGCCTACAACAAAAAACATCCACTATTCCTGGACCTGTTTCTCCTTTTGTGGGCTCGAGTGCACTATTAGTGGTCGTTTTTCTCTGCAAAGTTTTCACTTCGCCAAGCCTGCACACACACACACACACACACACACACCATGTGCTTTGTCCACACCCTGCAACTGGGACTCTGAAGATGTAAACGGATTGCGTCTGTCCAACGACAGACAGTTTAATCCCAAACATAAACCATTTAATAGGCTTCTTTTTACTGTTCAACATATGATTTAAGTATTGCAAATCCAAATTGTTGCAGTGTGCTATGTTTACGAAAAGACTGCTGTGGAGATGTAGGCCTGCTAGGTAAAAAGCATTTGAGATTGAAAAGTGAAATCATTCTGTGCCCTTAATAGGCATATGTTCCAATAGACCCACATCGCTGTTCAGTTGGTAAATGTTGTCTTTATATCAATATACAGCTTCACGAAGCTAATTAGGCCATACCAAAACGGAAAAGAGTGAACAGCCCTTTACTTTATAAGCCTTTTTAGGGGTAACACCCCTGCTCATGACTGTTTTTCCACATGTCATTTGCTGGCTGCAAAAGACCAGACCCTCGGTCTGCTAAGCCCCTGGGCATTATCTTAAGGGTCCCCACAATCCAGTGGTCTGGAAAGCATCAAACAACCATATCCACTTTCACCCTGGCAGAGTGAGGAGAATCAATGTTCCCTTAGACAGCCTTTCAGAGGCGGAAAACAATCACTCAAAAACAAGGGGGGGGAGGGAAGAGGTATGGAAAAGGTCTGCGGCAGAAGACGACTGGTATAATAGGAATGGAATCCCCATGGAACCCAAAATTAGGTTTTGGCAGGCGAGTGTGTTACAGCCTCAATTCCATCGAGTTCCCAGAACATTCCTCTGCGCCCCCACGCCCTCCTTTCCGCTGCCGGGTAAGTGTTTCAGGTCCAGGAACAGATCCCTGAGGCCCCCCGGGTGGGTGATGTCACCTTCCCAACATCCCTCTCGGAGGGGGCTGACCCGTCCCTGCTGGGGAGGTCGGAGTCAGGCAGTGGTGAGGGAGCAGAGTTCAGGCCGTGTCAAGAGTCTCCAGTAACATCAGGAGAGGGAAAATACATCTGCCATACAAGTCCCCCTTCGTCATAATGACAGGGGAGAGAAGTGCCCTCTGCCTAGAAACAAAAACGGAGAGAGCGCTGGAGAAAAGCGACAGAGATGGGGGACGACAATATTATATAGATGGCCAATTGAGATATTACAAAAAGCCTGCGTCAACATTTAGGCTAATTATCAGAAACTTAAAAAAAAGGAAAATAAATTACTTGACGCAAATTAGAAGTGAACAAGAATAGGGAATTAAGCAACAATTCTCACTCATTTCTTTGAGAGTACATTTGTCTTGGTCCACTGGCCTCTAGGCTAATTTGAACTGAGGGGAGGCATTCTCCATGTTTTTACAGGCTTAAATTAAAATGCAGAGTCACACACTCACCTTTCACCGTACAGTGACCTTCCCCTTCTCTGACCCCGCCATTAACTGAATCAGGTACTAAAACACCTGTTGACATAAACGTGGCAACGTGCCTGGGATACCTTACTACCAGAATGCTAAGTAACACTAATATATTCAAGGACCTTACACCCCCCCTCAAGGACAGTATTTCAAACACCTAACTGAAAAGAGACACCTGGCTTAAGCTTTGTCAAGGTGTAGAAATAGCACGGCATTGAGAGATCAAAGTGCATCTTTCATCAATCACTAGCAACCTTTCAACTTAACCCTGTTGGTGTTGACAAAGTTGAACTAATGTCACGCTATGTTTAGATGGACCTCTCTCTAAGCAGCCTTTCAGGTTAGGAGCTCTAATCCCGACTATGTAAACAAGCAGGCAGTGAGGATTTAAAGTTCAGGCAATTCAAAGAGGACGACTCCAGACATCCTCTTTTGATCTCGACATCCCCAAACGGCCTTTTGTCACTTTGATGCAGATCAGGAGAAGGCTTGATAACATTCCCTTTTCTGAAACAACTGGCAGAAAAAGCAAGACTTCTCTTCAACAAGTTGAACAGTCAAGGTATTAAAAAACAAATAAAGACCTTGGACTATGACTTCTCGCCATTAAAAGCAATACTTTCACGCCACCAGTCATTGGCCTAGTGGACTTTTTTGGGGGAGGGGGTTATTGACTTAGCAGACGCCTTGGGTAACTAAGTGTGTCAATTGGCTTTAGCTGCGTAGCCTAAAGTCCACCATTGAACCAAAACCCGGGAGGTGGAGCACCATGCAAAGAAAATGGAGTGTGTTCGAGTTGGCATGCCGAACGGCTTCCCTGTGCATGTCAAACATTATAAATGTAGGTTACATCATTTTAACGAGCTTGCCTCCGGATCAAAGGTTACCTCAATTTATTCACTGCACTAGCAGTACCAGAGTTTTCGAAAATCTGGGGGGGCGGCCATTTCACACAGACGCTGTCCTTTGCAGGACACAGTGCAATTAATCACTGTGCTGTAGTGATACTGTGTAAATCTGTGCCCATTACCCAACATGCCTCCCTTCACCCACACTGGGTCCACTGAGCATGCCCACACCAGCACTTGGGGGAGAAGTGATGAGTCATGCACAGATGACAGGACTAGGAGGGCTGCTCAACACCTGACACACCGACATAGCTCCTATTTGACACGATTCACACAGCCACTCAACATGACTCCAAATAGCATTTGACAAACACACAACCCAGAGATCTGGACAGGACAGATTCAAACTCATTTCATGGGGTGTCTGATCTATAAAACAGACTTCGACCACGAAGCATTACCAGAAGTAGCATAATTTGCATTTCTCGAATGCCCAGAAACAACAGTCAATACTGTTACCGCCATTGATCCTCCGATAAGAAGAGTCTAAATATTGATCACTAATTTCCCAATCAGTCTGCGCGGAAAGGGGAGTGAGCAGTCCGTGTTAATGTTGTGAGTGGTTACACAGTTTATGTTGAGCTAGCCGGCACCAGGCCAGAACATTCTGAAGAAGGCCATACCTCGGGGGCCGTAAAACAAATCGGGCACTAACTGCCCTCCCAAGGCTGCCTGTAATTTGAGTTTCCCTGGGCCCTGGTAGCCGCGCTGGTGACCACACTGGAGGCGCCAAATTGAGTGGTCGGGAGAGTCCGCTCCAGGCACTCTCAACCAGCCTTCCAAGACACTCTCAACCAGCTTTGCCCCCTCCCTAGTCTCTCATGGAAGAGGCCTAACAGCACTGTCAAAACAAAACGACACAGGAGAACGCCTTCCAGTTTCCTGTGACCAAATGTGGTCTTTTAAATGACACGCTGCGTTGTCTGGACTAAAAACCACAGAGAGACAGAGAAATGGAAAATGACTAAACGCTAGCATGAGAAAAAACTTCATGAAAAAAATGGAAGAAAACCAGCTAAAGCCCACAGAGTCGAAAGTGAAAAGCAGCGATGGGGAGGGGGGGGGGTTCTGTTTCTTGTCTCCAAGCAACTCTCTAAGCCCAAGAACAAGCCTCAAACTGAAGAGAGCGAGAGAGAGAGAGAGAGGAGAGAAGAAAAAAAACCAACAAAAGACAACCACCACATTAATAGCCCCACTGAGTAAACCAGGCATGGCTACACTGAAGCCTCCCCCTTGTAACCTAGATTCACAGAGGAGGTAGTTTACTCATAATTGCCCGGTGTCTCATTAGAGGACAGAAAACATCTTCAAAAAAAGATGCCAGCATATGGCTGCCAGCTAACAGTACGCCTCCTCAAACATGCATCCCACAATTACATACAACAGGCCTTTGACCATTTTTTTCTCTCCTTCCCCTTTGAGAGGAATGTTTTCTCGGGCGCTCTGTAACTGATGATGAAAGTGACTTAAACGGGACTGCAGACACAGCTCAGACACTGCCATGTTAAAAGGCATGTTTTAACGGAAACATCGTTCTTGTTATCCTACAAAAAAAGACTTGAAGCCCCATTTGTTCAACAACCACTTCTTTAAAACACCATATAAGGTTTGTATAATTGGCTAGGCCAATTTTGTGAGGTAATGATTGAGACTCCCCGGTTGGTGTTTAGTAGGCGACCGTGGGAGAGCTTACTGCGGGTGAAAGCAGACGGACCGCAGAAAGTGACAGGTAAGGGAAGGTGTGAGAGATTTGTGGGCAGAAACGGCTGACAAGAGTCGTGCAGTCCAGGGCACTACAGAAACCTTTGTTTTACAGTTAACACGCAGAGCCTCCTGCTAGTCAACAGCGAGAGCCGAGCCCTGGCTAATTCAATCACACCACCTCCTACACTGAAAGACAAAAGGGTCAACGTCCACTTCAACAGACCCCTTTAACCATTATTGACACAACTCAAAGAGAAGTCTGAGGAGAGAGTTGGATATTAATTAAAACTGCCACAGCAAAATAGATTTTAAAAAGCAAACGGTATCACAATAAAAGTCAGATTCTGAATACCTGGCCATCAAGTATTCTTTCCAATATGCAGAAAAGTATTATTTCTACTATGCACAAAAGGGCGGCAGGTAGCTTAGCGGTTAGAGCGTTGGGCCTGTAACCGAAAGGTGAAAAATCTGTTGATGTGCTCGAGGAAGGCACTTAAACCTAATTTGCTCCAGGGGCGCCCTACTACTATGGCTGACCCTGGGAAATGTCACTGTGACAATAAAACAATATTTTTTAAAGGACCAAGTAGCATGTTCAATGACTAGGAAGAACTGGTATTCTTCAGTGACCATTTTATGCTGAGGGGAGGAGGGTGGGTTCGCCAAACAGCCCCCCCATCAAGGGAGAGGCAGATTGAGGCGGTGCCTTCAGACATCTCAGAGAATCCAGCCTCCCTCCCTCATCTCCGGGCCCTTAGCAACAGCCTCAGCCAGCTATTCACCTGTTGCTAAGAGGGAAGAGACTACACAGAGCCCTCTCACATCCTAACAACGTCAACGAGGCAGTGAAACCAAAATAGAACCGTTACTGTACCGAACTAAATGAAACACAATCAAATCAAAGTCTCCAGCCTTTTAAATCAAGCAGCCCTTGAGAAAGGGAAACTAGGCCAGACAATAAAAAAAAAAAAAAAAAATTAAATTATAAAGAGGCCAATTTGATATTCGCTATGATTCTATGGTAAACGAAAACAGCTTTGATTTAAAAGAGAGTAATCGTTGGCAAGGCCTTACCTGAAGAGGCCATTCACTGGATTGCTGCTGCCACAGAAGGTGCTTAACAAAAGAGATGCCTTTCTCTACTGCCTGTGGCGATGACAATTCAATTGTAGTTGTGTGTGTGTGTAATGTGTGTGTGTGTGTGTGTGTGCACGAAAGAGCGAGACAGTGAGTGTGTGAGAGAGATAGTGGCTGTGAGGAAGCAAGGACTGGTGGTAACCCCGACAACACCTGTACTTTGCCAGCAGCCAATAGCCGTGTCTCGACAATTCAGCAGAGGCCTCGACTGAGTAGGAGGCACTTGACAACAGAGCAGAAGGGGGCATTGTTCAATGTTGAGCTACAGAAGGCCTACAGCCAATGGCTGAACAAAAATTACTGTCAATTATAGATCACATGGCCAATTACTGGTTCAACAAAACAGTTGAACGCAGCGGCTTGTTAGTGAGACAACGCTAGCCCTAGACGTTATGCAATTCAACCGTTATTGTCACTGCGGCTAGGAGTAGTCATTACGGCGGCTCTCGCTTGCTCTAATGCATTCAACTGTATGAAGCTACCTTCGTCAATTTCCGCTACTCTTGGGTGTCTCTGTGGTTAGGCGGCTAGGCATTTTAGCCTCTCTGTGGGTTGAGGCTGCATGATTGGAGACACAGCCTAGAAGCACACTCGGCTAACACAGACATCAGACAACAATGGGCTCTGTTCAGAGTTGAAAGCCGAGACACCGAAGCACGGCGCAGGCTGCCTGATTACGAGTGTGCACTCAGGCAACAACAAAAAACAACAACAAAAAATGAGGAAATGGAAGCAAACCCTTGACTTAACGCTCTCGGGGCCCCCCCCGGCTAAACGGCGTTGTTGCAGGACTCGAGTTTTCACGAGACATTGTCGCCGCCTACATTATGCCCGTTTAAAAAAGAACGTGGAAAAGGCGCTGTGTGTGCAGGGCAGGGGAGTCACCAGCTACTCCGCCGAGTGTACAAAGGCAGTGTCTCTACTTACTGAGGCTGTGCTCTTTGGTTTAGCCTGCCGTTTAGGTTACATTTCCCTTTGCTCGCCCTAGTTTCAGCCTTGATGGATCGCTGCCAGCTCCACCTCCGATGCCTCTTTGCTTTTTGAGCCCATGCGTGAAAACAGAATCAGGAGAAAGGGAGGGAGGACAGAGTACAAGAGAGGGAGCAAGAGAGAGAGAGCGAGTAGACACACTGAGAAGTGTCTGTGTTCCCTGAGAACACAGCCCGGACTACTGGGTGTAATATGACCAGAGACAGCGGGGAGGAAAAGCTTTTCTACAGACGGCATAACAAGCAAAATAGTGTTTCGCGGAGAGAGAGTAGAGGGGAGAGAGAGAAAGAGGGGGAGAGAGAGGAGAGGGGGCAGAGAGAGAGAGGGAGGGAGAGAGAGAGAGGGAGGGGAGAGAGAGAGGGGGAGAGGGAGAGAGAGAAAGAGGGGGAGGGGGCAGAGAGAGAGAGGGGGAGACAGAGAGGGAGAGAGAGAGAGAGAGAGGGGGAGACAGAGAGAGAGAGAGGAGAGAGAGGAGAGAGAGAGGGAGAGAGAGAGAGAGAGAAAGAGGGGGAGAGAGAGAGGGGGAGGGGGCGGAGAGAGAGAGGGGAGAGAGAGAGGGGGAGAGAGAGAGGGGGAATGGGAGTGAGAAAGAGCCAGAGTGAGTGAACGAGAGGGGAGAGAAAGCCTTCCGGCTTATCAGTATTCAGGGACAGGAGCCTGCATGAAACCAGAAGGTAGCAAAGCAAGCTGAAAAAGACCTTAGATTGCCTGATAACCGCACTAGAGTTTCACCAATGGCTTGACGTCTACATTCAGTTCACACGGAAGTGCATACAAGGCTTTGTGCACAGCAACTCTTGACTACATATGCAGAGAGAGAGAAAATTGTTGACACCCCTTCTGCCTCCCACTTGCCTGTCTCTTTCCTCTCGAGGAGAGCCAATTGAGACTTTGCTGCTACCTGAGAGAGTTAGTGCTTGGGGGAAGCTGGCAGCTCAGTGGTGTACTAAGGAAAGGGACACGGTTGACTACAGTAGTACCTTCCTGTCTGAGAACTGTCTGCCTGGCTGGAACCCAGCAGGTTTTTGCTCCTCTGTTCTCTGGTCGCAACACAAGCCTAGTTGATGACCTCCCTCCCCTCGCCTGCCTGTTGCCCTACTCCTCCCCCTTCAACTCGGACAGTGGCTGGCAGGCTTGGGGCCTCTGCCTGGTATTGTGTGCTGGTGGTAATGGGAGGAGACCAAACTCAAAAAGGGCCCCCGCCCAACGACCCCCAGAAAGCATGGCCACTTGAAATCTTCACACACCCTGTTCACAAGGGTGTAATTTCACAGGAGTTCCGATCTCCGTACAACACCCCCGCACCGAGTAGCAAAATGAACATAGCACTTACATTTTCAGATGAGCTGGAGATTCTTGATTTAAAAAAAAAAAAGAACAAAAAAAAAAAACCTCTATGAAAGGGTTGTTAGCTCTGTTGCCGGGTAGTTAATTAAGCCAAAGGAATGCCAGTCACACACAGTGCGCCTCAGTCAAGCCCCATCCCAAAAACACAACTCCCAGGCTTCCCTTGAACAAATCCAGATGGTAGACGGGTAGACTGAGAAAAACAACATGGCTGCTGCTGGAGCGGTGAAGAAGTAGTAGTAGTAGTAGTAGTAAACAGTTCCGGGACACCAAACAGAGAGGCCAATCTGCTGCTCTCACCCGACTGGTCTCCCCGCGACATGTTTCAACAAAGTCCCATCTGTGCTGTGGAAAATACCGGAAATCCCCCTTGCACCCTCCCTTCCCTCACTCTTCCCTCTCTCCCTACTTCCCGCCTCGTCTCCTCCCTCCCTCCCCTCCTGACCTCCGGCCATTCCACCAGAGCGGTATTTATTACAATAATAATCCAACATTCTTGTCAAGGTCACCCACCGGAGAGCTCAGTCAGAGGGGCGGGCCGGGCCGGGCCTTGGCGCACAAAGATCCAGATAAGCAGGGCAGAGCCTCTGTCGATCTCTCCCCCCCTCTCTTCTCTCTCTGTCCACTGCTTAGTCATGCCCTTATCTCTGCGGCCCTGAGACAGCCCTCTGAGCCCTCGGACAAACAACAGCTCAGCACCTCTTCACCTCCGTCAGGGGAGAACACGCGGTAAACAACGCCCCGGCTAGCGCGCCCTGCTGGGATTACTTACCCACACAACAACAACCCCGGCAGTACACAGCGCTGGCCTGGGCCAGAGGGCTTCCGTACAGATATGATTACCAAACACATCACAGCCAAGGTAACATGCTTGCAGCAGCCAATGTCGAGATAAAAATCCTACCAGAAGGGGTGGGAACAAAGCTAGAGTGCTGATCCAAAAATAGAGAAAATATGCAGGCATTTGATTCAAGAACACTCCCAGCATTGACTGTTAGAACTGTACACAAAGTTATAAAAAGATAAAAAGGAGTTGTGTAACAGACTCTTACCTTGGGGCTCCAGTTCAAATGGCATCTAGACTAATTAAATACATGTTTCTCTCAATTCTAGAGGAGACAATTCGATTTTTAGTGTGGGAGTGAAAATGGGCATGGGAGAAAATAGAGAAGAAAGTAGTGGGAAAGAGAGGGACAAAGAGTTAGAGAAGGAGATGGCGGGGGAGAACGACTGCCCCCTCGTATTAAAGCCACGCAGTTCAAGGCCGACCGCAGTACTGCAGGCATTGTTTGCCAAAAACAGGATCCCCCATTGTAGTGAACGGGAAAATGACAATCTTCGTGGTCAATCTTCATGTAAAAAAAAATAATACTAATTCTTAGACAATCAGGGTACCTATAATTGCTTCTATTACACCAGATGCATGTCATTGAACTGATTCTTTTATAAATCGCACATAGAAAAAATGATAAGGATAATTGAGTTGCTATTCAGCCTGCAGTACCCCGGGCGGCCTTCAGCTTGAGTTACTTAACGAGAGGTGGCAGCACTGAGCTAGCCTGCAACGCCACTTCCTGGTGTAGCTCAAATTGCGCATGGTATGTATCCATGAGACGTCATCTGACTTATTTTGGCTTCAAATGCGCTATTGAGCTTCACATAGGAATGAATGGTGTTACGCGATCGATGGCTTTGTCCATTCATATACAGCCATTGGGGGACTGAGAGAGGGGCCCAGAGTGGAGGAGAAAAGAGGGCTGTCTCGCATTCCAAGCTGTGGCGAGACGACGGCCATCATGCTCCACTGCAGTCCCTGCCCAACTGTAAGACCTTACATCACCCAAGCACTGCACCGCACACAGACACACACACGGTCTTCTGAAAGGATAGCCTTTCCTCTCAGCTCTGCACGCCACAAAGCCCCCAAACACACATTTCTTTCCCTCCTCTCCTCTCTCTCGTTTACTCCAGCTACCTTTTGGAGGGTCACCGAAGGGTGTTTGGCTTGGCTGGCTGATACCGCTCTTCTCATGTAAAGGGAGATGCCACTATGATACACAATAAAGTAGACAGGCGGCACTCCTCCGACAAGTCCCTTTTATTGCATATTGAGTCCGATGCCATAAAAAGCCGCTTTCCCAAGGTGAGTCCTGTTCGTCAATGAGCTCCTTGTGTGAACTGAACCCATTCGGCCTCTTGTCACTGCTCTTTCCCAGGGATGGAAGAGGAGGAGGAGAGAAGAGGGAGGCCCCCTGTGGGCCCTGGCGACAGGACAAAAGCGGTTTTAACTGCATGTTCGAATCAAGAGAACGTGCTGCCTCCTCTTGCCTGTGCCACCTCCCAGGAGAGCCCCTGATGCCCGCCGCCAGGTTATTTATAGACGGCGTGGGTTTGTTCAGTCTTCGCCTGCGGTTCCTGTTGTTGCAGCAAGCCCCTGGGGGGGAGGGGCTGCCGACAGAGTGAAAACCTCCCCCACCCTCCTGTGAAACACCACCGCCCCCACCACCCCTCCTCACCTCGCAGTTTCAAACCGCAAGCGAGCTTCTGCTGAAAGTGTAGCCAGGTGGCGGCCATCTTTGAAATGTGTGAAGCCAGGAGAGCACAGTCAGGAATGTAGTTAAATGGACTGGTAGTCTGGTGCTTTTGCGAAATCAATAAAACGAATGAGTGAAATCAATAAAACCAAATTAGCTTCTGTAGAAACACAAAGGATGTCATATTAGCAGAGTATCATATTATCCAATGTGGCATTGGTCATTCTTCAGTGTAAGCAGTCTTACCACAGATAAAGCGCTCTATGCATTCCAAGACTTACACAGCCACTATGACAGCATTACGGCACAAAATGTCCACCAGCTCATGAAAACTTGTTCATATACTCACTCGTGAGGACGGGGACTGGGGAATGCATAAAGCTGCCGCTAATCATTTATCTACGGTCTCCATTTCCACAGGGAGTGAGTGAGCCCAGGGGCTGTAAGGAGAGCCACCGGTCCATGCAATGCCAGGGCCAGGGTCAGACGGGGGCTGGCATGGGGCCACAGGGCCATCTTATTTCAGTGTCTGTCAGGTCGATACCAGCCAGCCAGAGCCGCCGCTCCCCAGCTCCCTTTTAATGACCTGGCGTATCCATGGAGACTACCTGGCTATCAGCAGGGGGTTGTCACTCAACGTTAACCATGGCAATGCGCTCCACAGCACGGCTCAGAAGGGGGGAGAGGCTAGTGGGAAATGGGAACACTGGCGCCCAACAGCACAGGGTTGATGAATTCGTTTAGCTGCTCCTCTAGCTCTTTGATATTCCGGCTCGTCCTTTTACAACAAAAGCCAGGCACAGCCACTAATAAACACTGTACACACCTAGGGACATATTTCTATGAACTTTGTTCATACATAGCCGTGTTAAATAGCTAGCTATGATGAGCTGTTTGGGTGAGCCGGTGAGGACGACAGCGGACTACAAGGGATGTAGTTTAAAATAGTGATAAAATGACATTTTTGGCCGATACCGATACCCGATATTTTCCTTGCCAAAAACAAAAAACGCTACCAATAACCGATATTTAACATTTTAGCTGCCTTTTAAGCACTCTAGTACAGTTACATAGTTAACACACACACACACACACGGACGCAGCGGTCTAAGGCACTGCATCTCAATGCAAGAGGCGTCACTACAGTCCCTGGTTCGAATCCAGGCTGTATCACATCCGGGCCGTGATTGGGAGTCCCATAGGGGGGTGGCGCACAATTGGCCCAGCATCGTCCGGGTTTGGCCGGGGTAGGCCGTCATTGTAAATAAGAATTTGTTCTTAACTGACTTGCCTAGTTAAATAAAAGGTTACACACACCCAACAATTATTTTGTTGGCATTTACGTATGTACCCATTACCAGTAAAACATAATCAAAACCTATTTCTTTCACTTACTTGCTGTGCTGTTTCGTTGTTCATTTGTTCAGTCGTTTCATTCTCAACCAGGATTTCATCATACATGTCAAGCAGTGAAGTTTCAGCTCTGTCTGTCCGTGGCCTCTCTTCTTCGGTGCGCACTGTGTCCGTTTCCATCTTGTCCAGCTGTGTATGTAACATTTCACATAAACCCTGTTTCTTGTCTGCATCGAAAGTAGCGGTCCTTGTACATAGCATCGAGCATGGTGGCGACACAGTAAAGAGAGAATACCACCGGATCGCTTGTTCACAGCCTGTGTGGGTAGTTTTGTTGAGCAGGTGTTTCAATGCCGCGACAGAGGGTATCACGTCTGCTGCAGGCGCAGTTGACGAGCTTATTTCTGCGTCAGTTGTTCAAATGGAGCTAGCTAGTGTATTCATGTTTTCAAGTTTCAAACACGTTCTCAAATGCCATTAAAATGGCAGCAGCGGTATGACAACCAGCACATTCATTAGCATGAAATACAACTTTTTTTCAGTACGAAATCCTCGAGGGCTGACATCGCTGGTCCAAATGTCAGTCGTGAAGCTAATAGCAGTGACGCTATTACTGTGTAACTCCAGTAAGGCAACATCTGAAAAATAGCGCACTTGGTAGTGTGTACCGGTCCTCGACCAGTCGGCAAAAGCCAACATCACCCACGCCAGAGAACGGTTGATTGTCAAGGGCAATGAAGTTGTCTCGCTGACATGTTCTTACTCTGTCAAATGACTGCCCGACTTGTTGACTCCTCGATCCACACAGCAGACATTGTGGGCTAGGTTAGGAATGCTGTGTTGTACGTGTAGCGCTAAAAATGTATGTGGCGTCATTCCGTCATCTACCTACATTATATAGGTATGCACGTCAGCTTTGACATCGGTTTTGCACATCGGCAGTAAACTAGACATCGGGCCCGATGTCGGCCTATTTAGCTAATATCGTCCGATTCCGATATCTCACCGATATACAGTGAGGGAAAAAAGTATTTGATCCCCTGCTGATTTTGTACGTTTGCCCACTGACAAAGAAATGATCCGTCTATAATTTTAATGGTAGGTTTATTTGAACAGTGAGAGACAGAATAACAACATGTGACAACGCATGTGAAAAATGTTATGAATTGATTTGCATTTTAAATGAGGGAAATAAGTATTTGACCCCTCTGCAAAACATGACTTAGTACTTGGTGGCAATCACAGAGGTCAGACGTTTCTTGTAGTTGGCCACCAGGTTTGCACACATCTCAGGAGGGATTTTGTCCCACTCCTCTCTGCAGATCTTCTCCAAGTCATTAAGGTTTCGAGGCTGACGTTTGGCAACTCGAACCTTCAGCTCCCTCCACAGATTTTCTATGGGATTAAGGTCTGGAGACTGGCTAGGCCACTCCAGGACCTTAATGTGCTTCTTCTTGAGCCACTCCTTTGTTGCCTTGGCCGTGTGTTTTGGGTCATTGTCATGCTGGAATACCCATCCACGACCAATTTTCAATGCCCTGGCTGAGGGAAGGAGGTTTTCACCCAAGATTTGATGGTACATGGCCCCGTCCATCGTCCCTTTGATGGGGTGAAGTTGTCCTGTCCCCTTAGCAGAAAAACACCCCCAAAGCATAATGTTTCCACCTCCATGTTTGACGGTGGGCATGGTGTTCTTGGGGTCATAGGCAGCATTCCTCCTCCTCCAAACACGGCGAGTTGAGTTGATGCCAAAGAGCTCCATTTTAGTCTCATCTGACCACAACACTTTCACCCAGTTGTCCTCTGAATCATTCAGATGTTCATTGGCAAACTTCAGACGGGCATGTATATGTGCTTTCTTGAGCAGGGGGACCTTGCGGGCGCTGCAGGATTTCAGTCCTTCACAGCGTAGTGTGTTATCAACTGTTTTCTTGGTGACTATGGTCCCAGCTGCCTTGAGATCATTGACAAGATCCTCCCGTGTAGTTCTGGGATGATTCCTCATCGTTCTCATGATCATTGCAACTCCACGGGGTGAGATCTTGCATGGAGCCCCAGGCTGAGGGAGATTGACAGTTCTTTTGTGTTTCTTCCATTTGCGAATAATCGCACCAACTGTTGTCACCTTCTCACCAAGCTGCTTGCCGATGGTCTTGTAGCCCATTCCAGCCTTGTGTAGGTCTACAATCTTGTCCCTGACATCCTTGGAGAGGTCTTTGGTCTTGGCCATGGTGGAGAGTTTGGAATCTGATTGATTGATTGCTTCTGTGGACAGGTGTCTTTTATACAGGTAACAAACTGAGCTCGTTACCTGTATAAAAGACACCTGGGAGCCAGAAATCTTTCTGATTGAGAGGGGGTCAAACTTATTTCCCTCATTAAAATGCAAATCAATTTATAACATTTTTCACATGCGTTTTTCTGGATTTTTTTGTTGTTATTCTGTCTCTCACTGTTCAAATAAACCTACCATTATAATTATAGACTGATCAATTCTTTGTCAGTGGGCAAATGTACAAAATCAGCAGGGGATCAAATACTTTTTTCCCCTCACTGTATCGTGCATCCCTAGTTTAACATGAGAACTGACAAGAATAGGGGCTGAAATGGACAACTGCGGAGCAGACATGAAAAGACCTTAACGTTCCAGCCAGCTTCTCTCCTCTGTGCTGCTGCTGTGATGGCGATGACAAGTAGACTGCTCATACTCACTATGCAAGTCCCCGCTGTCTATCAGGCTTTAAAGTGTTACGAGCCTCCTTTTCATCTAATTTAGCACCTGATTTACTTAACAAAAAGGCACATCTCAATAGGAGGCCCAGGTAAGTCATGAGGGAGGGGGGGGTGGCTTTCCTCTTTTGTTCTCTATTGCTCCTCCATTGTTACTCAAACAAGGGGGAGGACGATGACATCACAACTTCCTATCAGACCAAACACTTGAATGGCCTACTACTTGATTTTTTTTAATACCTTTTAGTGTGTGTACTTTAACGTATTTATAATTTGGGAAATCGACTTTCAACAGTAAAATAAAAAAATAAAAATTGCTGGAGGATGTCTAAGGACAGCGGCCCCTTTTCTCTCTCTCCCCCTTGCTCTCACCCCACTGAGTGACAGACAGGCGAGAACAGGGGAGGATGGAAGGAGAGAGAGAGGAGACCTACGATAACTGTCTGATTAAAACACTAGACGTGACCGAGATACAGTAAGCAGACAGCGGGAGCCGGGGAGCCCCCCCCTTTCCTAAAACCCACAAAGACCCTCTCCTGAGTGTCCTTCAGCATATGGGGCTCCACAATGAGACGGGGGTGGAGGGAGGGATGGAGGGGACGGTAGCCTCTGGCAGTCCTGGCCCTCGCCTTGCCCGAGCGTAGCATCATACTTTGATGACCTCGTTAGTTCAAGCACTTAATCTGCTAATGTCCAGATACAAATGAACAGTGCAGTGGGGGCAGGGATGTGTGTCTGGGTATGGTGGTCCCTTAGAAAGGCTTGTTGGCCTGGTACGTCTGAACAAATAGTCTTCACATTCCCTTGAACACTACAGCATAGTTGTACATTACACTGAACATGGCAAAGACATAGGCTAAATGGAACTTACACTAGAATATTTCTAACAATTTTGCCTATTTATTTGATGTTCGAGAAGAGAAAAAAAAACTGTGCTATGTTCACCATTTAGGGTAGCCAAAACAACTAAGGCCCTTAGGACGGAAGTATTCTTCACGTGGTTTGACACGGGAGTGGTCGGGTCACCTTGCATAAAACTGCGGGCCCCACTGTGGTACTCAGCGTAACCCAAGATCCTCAAAAAGCTCAGCGCTCAGTCTTGCTTTTCTTCTCCACTTCCTGTTTTTGATTCATGTTAGCTAATAGAATGTTATGTTTCCAGCACGCTGCTCTTTTGACACCCACCATCTCAGATTGTTCTAAAATAGTAACTGATACGATTAGCATTCCTGCATTTTTTGGGGGGTTGAAATATAATTTCATCTGAGAAATGTAGCTAATTGATTAAGACAAAATGTTGACATTTTAATTGATAGGATTCAGAGAATATTCAAGAAATATAGTACCCAAATTCCAATGTGGACCAAACTTCTTCCTACGAATTAGAAAGTGATGAATCCCCCAAAAATCTAAAGACACCCCCCCCACGCCAATCTCACCCCAACAACCAGTATACAGTATCAGTTCTATGTCTGACATAGTAATACATAGTATTAAGCTGCGGCTTGGCGTATTGCTTCTTCATACTATGCAATGTATTCCCTGTGAATCTGATGGTTATTTTCCCCTGTTCAGAGAAATTTGTCATTGGAGTCGCTTGCATTATTTACCATAAATATGTGTGAAAGTACCAGGTTTGGACCACTTCATGATCTTTTATTCACTTTTCTGGTCTCTTGTGTTTATTCAAAAGATCACAAGTTTCCTTTTGCAACTTAGGTAGAGACAAATAGTTTTTGCTCATCCTCACAATTCAAACCAGTCCTCCATGAAAGCAATTCAGTTTGTCCTTCTCTTACGCTTAATCTGTGCTCAGGAAATGGCCCCTTTGTGTGTGGTTTATTCCCTACAAAAAAGATCTGGATTAGTTAGTTAGACCATTCCTGGTGAACAAGCAAACCAAACGGCTACAGCAGTTCTAATGGTTTCAATGGTAAAAGTCCCAAACGCACACAAGATCGTGTTTTGCAATGGTACATTAATTGGGTTGGGTTTAATGGTAAACATCACTAATCACATTAAATAGAGCTGTTTTCTAATAATTGTATTGACAAACATAAGACCGTCATGCAACGGTTTATAATATAATTGTATTATGGTTGCCACAACACTTTATTCCCTAGCCCATTTTTCCACCAAGTTTTGGGCTTGTAGGAAAATTATTAATATGAGAATTGCACCATAGGGATAGCCCTCTCAGCGAGCTACCACTTTATGGACTATTCAGGAATAATTGGGTTGAAGCATTAGGTTGCTAAGAGGAGGACCAACTGAATGGCGTATGAAAGACTGGCTTGACCACAATAGGGGATACTATCTATCACTATCTAACTATCACCAGATTCACAGGGAATAAATGACAAAGGACGAAGAAGCAATACGCCAAGCCGCAGTCCCATACTACTTGTCAGACATAGATAGAGAACTGATAATGTATACTGGTTGTTAGGGTGGGATCAGCGTATGGTGGTTTTTGACCATTTTATTGGATTCCTCATGTCTCATTGGTAGGAAAATGTTTGGTCCAAATCTGATGTTGGGTACTATATTTATTGAACATTAACTGAATCGTATAAATTTAAATGGCCAATGCTCAATATCTCAGAGATCAAAATAAATTGCAACAAAGTAATGTTTCCGGACTACCAATCAAACTACAGGAAATTATTTCAGAACAATCCGACGGTGGGTGTCATGGCTTGCTGAAATTACATGGAATGACTACAAACACTTCACTGAGACCCATTTCTCTGGCGTTTCCTGGATAACTTGCTCAGAAGGCTCAAACACACACACACTTACACCCACCAGCGTAATCAGTGACTGCTCTCTGTGAGAAATGGCCGCCGCCTCTGGAGCTGATGACCTCTGGTATTAGTCATGCTGGGAACGCAGGCACGTCGGCTGCAGTGAGTGCGTGGGCTTAAACACTGCTCTTCTGCCCATGCCTTTTCTCTCTCTCTCTCTCTCTCTCTCTCTCTCTGTGTGTCGCTCCCGACACCGCCAATTTCCTCTAATGCTAGTCCTTATGAGGAACAGCGGCAGTCTGTTTATACTGCAGTTAAGCTATTTCACTTTGAGCCAGAGGATCAATTTGCAGGGCGCAGAGACAAAAGGAAATGAGAACCTGCTTTCTCTCTCCGTCTCACTCCCTCCCCCCTCTTTCTTTCTCTCTTTCTGCAGAGAAGGGGCCAGTGAGTGAGCACAAGATTGAGAGAGAGGGCGGTCACTTATCCTTGCTCGGGCTTTGTCCAGACAGCCCCTTTAACGCCGCCTGCTTTGATGGAGCTCTCCTAAGCCCGGAGTTCAGCAGTAGTCATGGAATGCTCTTCAGCGCTGGTTGTTTTAAAGTCCTGCTGTGCTGTTCAAGCCATCGCTCCACTCACACTGAGTTCCATGTCTGTAGGCCCTGTTAGAAGGCAGCCTCGGCTTTTTCACCATTTCCTAGGCTTTGTGGCGAATGACCTCAACCTCTGCTGCTCTGTTGAACTCATTACTATCACAGAGCACACATTTTCTAATGCTTTTTCACAAACTGTTTCTCTGTTCTCTGTTTCTCCCAGTGATGGTGATGACAATGAAGATAGTTATGATGTCACTCTGACTCAGGCATAGGGTTGTACATTTCTGGTTACTTTGCCAAAATTCCCTGGTTTTCTAGAAATTTGGGTTGGAAGATTCCAGATTTCCTGCTTATTCCCTCCTGATTTCTTCCAACAAGGATTTCTGGAAAATTAGGGAATTTTGGGAAAGATACCCACATTTTTCAACCATACTCAGGCATTATGCATACCCAGCAAGGTAATGAGAAAACAGTCTGATTGAAGGGGTGGGTTTTTGACTAGTCCCAAGTCCTTTTTGCCTTGAAACTTCGTCCACTCAAAGTACAGGGAACAAAGACAGAAGAGGAGGGCCAGAGTTCATCGTTTGCAGAAGCTTTTCAGCCTGTTTACTGAAAGGACTAATTGGATGGGCAACTGCCTGGAGGCCTAGCTAGTTCCCCCACCCCACTCTCCATACACTAACACTATACAAATGCAAACACACACACATGAAGCAGCAGTCGAGCTCGGTGGGCCATTAGCCACCCCTGTGAGGGCGATTCGCAAAAGGGCGATAAATCTGTCGAAGGGGATCCTGGCGACAGCTGAAACTCTGCACGGAAACAGGCACCGCGCTGCTCCAACCAAGGAAAGGCGAGAGGAAGAAAAATAAGAAGACCTCTCCGCCAGTCAGTTCATCCATCCTCTCCTCACTTCCACCGTTCCTCTCCTTTCCTCTCATGGCAGGTAGTGTAGTCGGAGAACGTGAGTCATGGGATGATTTAGGCGCGGAGCCTCAGAACAATGTCAGCAAGGATGGCGTGCTGATGTAAGAGCCACTCGTGGCACTTCTCTGTGCCAATGACGAGCCGGGACAAAAATCAGGCAGGCAGGGGATACAGGCCCTCTCCTTTTGATTAATCGCCGGATTTATACCGCCACCGCCGTGCCGGAGAGAAGAGGAGCGGGATAGGGGAAAGAGGGTGGGGAGGGGAGTTCAATCCATCAGGAAAACAAAAAGCCCAATTCTGAGAAGGGGGGATGGATGGGGGATAAACAGATGAGAGAGAGGGAGAGAGCTCCCCTGTTCAAGTCGGAGTCTTTATTAGGAGAGAGTACCCAGCAGAAGTGGAGATCCTAAAGTGGTGGAGACGCCCTATGACGCTTCAGGGAAAATAGAACACACAGCCTATCCTCAAGGGACAGATGGTGAAACATCACTGCTGAAACAATGTTGATATAAATCATGTGTTTGTCAGTCGGCATCTTAGACATACTTGTAATTAATCCAGGATAAAGCAAGATAAAACAAATCTGTTGATTTTCCCTTTTGCTCTGGTTTAAAGGGATGAGCTACAATGTGCTTTGTGTTTGTTAAAACGACACGATTATACGCAAGTGGTCTGCTTGGTGAAATGACCTCGAACTTCTATCAAACACAAGTGCCTGCCAAGACCTTTACATTGCCAAAGGAACAAAGGAAAAAGGAAGAACAGTAGGCCTACATACAGACACACTCAGAAACATGTATCCTCTCCCAGGCCTTTGGCTTTCTACACCAAGTGCAATCCATCAGAGGGATTCAGCTGCCTGCCCTCTCGCCGATGAAACTGAGGAATGTTAAAAATGAGCAGGAGGTAACCCTGTTATTTTTCCATAACCATCCAAAATACACTCTCCAAATATCTGGGAATTGTGACTTACTTCAAGGCAGAGAGAAGAAGGTTTAGTAATTTGTGAGTTGACCCGACCCCAACCCCCCTCCTCCCTCTCCCACTCTCTTACTTGGAATGAGGCCCAGGCTATGCTTCCTAGAATGTGTGGTCTGAACTGTGGAGGGAAGGAGGCAGGGGGAGGGGTGGGTCTTCCCCAGAAATCCACAACAAGTCATGCTCTGTGCCAGTCAAGAGGGGCTACGCACCAGGAGATGGGAGGGGCAGAAGGAAAGTGAGGTATCCCCTCCTTTCTCTCATCTTTCCTCTCTCTCTCTGTACCATTTGGCTGGGTTGTAACACTGGGGGAATTAGCACTTTCTCCCACTAATGCGGGCCCTCATGGTAACCATAGCTACTGCAGCTCAATAGAGGCTCTTCAAGCAAAGGTTTTCGCTGTTTCAACATCCTTCCGACTGGAGTCAAGACTATTTTCAAAATTGCTCCAAGAGCCCCAGAAAAAAAAGGCAGTCAATTATGAAGCCGCTTACTTTGGCTAATGAACAGGTCATGCTTGGAACTCGAGTAGATTTTCCCCCTCACTCCCTCTCTCTCTCTCTCTCTCTCTCTCCATCTTGTTTTTCGCTCTCGCTCTCTCCGAGGTCTGTTGAATCACAGCTCGTTTTCCCAATGCCCCTGATAGAGTGGACTGTTGGATGGCTGAATGAACATGTAACATTTTAAAGGACGGGGAGAAAGCTGCTTCCAGGAAACCCGTGTGAGTTCCAGTGTGCTCAGCCTGGGTGCCAGAGGGACCCTTCTCCATCCCTCATGATGTCCAACAAGCTCCCCATTTCCCCCCATTCCAGACAGCTACAATCCCACATTGTGCCCTCCGTTCCACTCCCTCGCTGGCTGCCACCAGTCTGGATCATTAGGAATGTTGGCCATCACTCCCCTCAAGGCTGACAGTGTTCCCTGTGATTTCCCTTCACAGTGAAGTAATCCCCTCTTTGGAAAGAAGTCCTTTTAGGGTGAATTAGAGAGGGCTCTATTCAAAGGGGTGAGTGTCAGGGTGGTGGTGGAGAGGTGGGGGGGGGGTAACACCAGTCACATGGGCCATGGCTGTCTGTGTGGATTAGCCTGGAAACGAGAGGCGCCTTTCATCTCCGACCCACCTCGCAGTGTTAAAACACAAGCCATGTCCCCAGTACTAACGAATGGCTGTGTGTCTTACAGACCGCTGTCCTTCATGAACGCTAATATCGGAAGTATTGGCTTGGTTTAAGGGAGACTGGCCAGTACCAAGTAGCCACAGTACCACACTCCAACTCCTTATTCCTGCGTCGCTCGTGACCGGCTATGTTTAATAAACGGGAGAGAGACGACGGACTGTAAAGCAAAGGTCCCTGCTTAGTATTCCTCAAACTGAGCACAGTTGACTTCTGGGAGGGTCAAATATGGCGGAGGGAGAATGTTCTGGAACACGCAAGGGACGGCCGAGGCCTGCCTGGGATACAGAGGGGAGCTGAGGCGCGATGTGCAGGGGGGTGGGGGGGCTTCAAAAAGGTTCAAAGGCACTGCGACATATGTGGCAGAGCAGGGAAGGGCGTAAGAAGCCATAAAAATGTGCCGCTTGCGGGAGTGCATGCTGCACATTGAACACACGCGTCAAACTCTCTCAAACCATTAAGATAGGCCCGGTATCAGGCGTAGATACTGGGAGGGGGCAGTCGGCATAGCGTGATAAAATACACCTTCGCAAAACCGCTACATCATGAAGTGCTTTAGGAAGAGTGTATGATGGTAGCATCAAAATGTAGCCTATGCACTGACAGCATGGCTAGAAAATGAACCAAGTCGTAGTAGATGTGAAGAAAGCAGCACAGAATACACACAGGCTATTGGCTCTATCTAAGCAGTCCTTAGATAAGCACTACACGCCCTGTGACAGTAACATCCAGGATACAGATAAACCCTGACCCATAAACACATTCCACACCTAATGAGGCTCCAGTGAGGCCCTGAGACGTGATGAGTTTACAACAAGTCAACCTCACTCGGAGGGAGAGGGAGGGAGGGGGAGAGAGGAGGCCAGAGAGGGGGCGTTTGGACCAACATCTAATAAATCTACAGTTCCTCTACCACCCTCCTCCCTCTCTCCCCTTTCCTCCCAGTAGCCTTGACCCTCTCCGCACCTGGATTTGTGCTGACAAAACACTGCAAAATGGACACTGTCCTGAACAGACCAGCGAGGAGGAAATAGCTGGACGTGGTTCAATAGATTTGCTCCAGTGACTAATTTGGAGTATGCGAAGGACCCATGGCTCACACACACTCCAATGTGCTCAGATTTCAATACCTCACCCTCTCACACATGTTCACACCGACACACAAACTCTTAACACACACTGCTGTCAGGAAAGCTCCTTCACATGCCAGAGTGCGCAAGATGACACGTAGCTTGCTATTTACCATACACACACACTCAACACTGATAGCAAACATATTTGTCCGAATATATCTGAAAGGAAGAATAAGAGAGAAAAAGAACACAGAGAGAGGGAGGGCAGTTGTGTTTAAATTAGGGCTGTCAAAGTTGACGCGTTCGGTCTTGGTAGTGCTGTCTCTATTGTGGTGCACTTTATGGGCACAGCTTTGAGCAACAATTTAAGGAAAACACATGTTCATTTTACAGTTCCAAAGCTAATTTTCATGCAATTCTACACATTTTGCAATGACTTATGCCTTAGTTATAATGCTATCTGAGTGACTCAAACATTATAACAAAATCAAACGGGGGCCACATGCAATGACATTTTTGGAATTTCTGTTTCTCCCCGACTGTCTAGTTTTTATTTTGGTTATTGTTAGTTCTCAAAAATGATCTTATAGAATAGAATATATATATATATATATAATCTCCATTATCTTTTCTAAATACTTTATTTGGTTTTAGTAGTTTAAGGTTACACTGAAAAGGTTTTACTATCACAAAAAAAGCCTGTTTTTGTTCGTACAGTCAACCGTCCAATCAGAAATAGGGAGAACAATCACTTAGATTGCCTGAAGATTTAACAGTACTTGAGTGAGTGTGTGCGCGATTAATCACAATTAACTAATGCCATTAACTCGATTCATTTTAAATAATTTGACAGCCCTAGTTTAAATAAATACATACTGTGTCGAAACAGGGGGAGGTTAAAGCCAAACCACCCAGAGAATATCTGGGTGGTTTGGGGCCTGTAGAGAGGGGCCTGTAGAGGAAGCTGACCTGATTAGTTCACCAGTCCCCTCTAACTATCCCTCCTGTGTGTACTACACATTGGTTGTGTTCATTAGGGCATGCAACGGAAAACATTTTACAACGTTTCGCTACGAAAAAATTTAACAGGCTTTTCTTATTTCAGGAAGTTCTTCCTTGTTTCGGCCTGTTTTCTTCAATTTGGTACCTAATGAACACAAACCCAGGCCTACGTCTACGTAATGCAGTGCAACAGCAAAGGGCTCTAAGCCCTGAGTCAAATAAAACCGTCAGAGCACGCTGTTATTACACAAACAGAAAGGCAGGTCTATGTTTACAGTGCCCTACTGTACTTTGGGTGGAAAATGGTCTCCTCGCCGCAATAGCCTTTACAGTGCCTTCAGAAAGTATTAACGCCCCTTGAATTCTTTCCACATTTTGTTGTTACAAACCCTGAATTTAAAATAGATGAAATGTCAATTTTCTCGTCACTGGCCTACACACAATACCCCATAATATCAAAGTGGAATAATACAAAATGAAAAGCTGAAATGTCTTGTGTCAATAAGTATTCAACCCCTTTATTATGGCAAGCCTAAATAACTTCAGGAGTACAAATTTGCTTAACAAGTCACATAAGTTATATGGACTTACTTTGTATGCAATAATAGTGTTAAACATGATCTTTTTATGACATCTCTGTACCTCACACATACAATTATTTGTAAGGTCCCTCATTCTAGCAGTGAATTTCAAACACAGATTCAACCAAAGACCAATAAGGTTTTCCAATGCCTCGCAAAAAGGGCACCAATTGGTAGATGGGTAAAAAAAATACAAAATAAAAATAAAAGGAGACATTGAATATCCCATGGTGAAGTTATTAACTACACGTTGGATGGTGTATCAATACACCCAGTCACTACAAAGATAAAGGCGTCCTTCCTAACTCCGTTGCTGGAGAGGGAGAAAACCGCTCAGGGATTTCACCATGAGGCCAATGGTGACTTTAAAACATTTACAGAGTTTAATGGCTGTGATTGGAGAAAACTGAGGATGGATCAACAACATTGCAGTTACTCCACAATACTAACCCAAATGATAGAGTGAAAAGAAGGAAGCCTGTACAGGAAAATAATATTCTAAAACATGCATTCAGTTTGCAACAAGGCGGCACTAAAGTAAAAAAAATACTTTTTGTCCTGAATACAAAGTGTTATGTGCATATCCAATAGAACACATTACTGAGTACCACTCTCCATATTTTCAAGTATAGTGGTGGCTGCATCATGATATGGGTATGCTTGATGAGTTTTTCAGGATAAAAAAGAAACGGAATGGAGCTAAGCACAGGCAAAATCCTAGAGGAAAATCTGGTTCAGTCTGCTTTCCACCAGACACTGGGAGATCAATTCACCTTTCAGCAGGACAATAACCTAAAGCACAAGGCCAAATCTACGCTGGAGTTGTTTACCAAGAAGACAGTGAATGTTCCCGAGTGGCCGAGGTACAGTTTTGACTTAAATCTGCTTGAAAATCTATGGCAAGACCTGACAATAGTTGTCAAGCAATGATCAACAACCAACTTGACAAAGATTCAAGAATTTTGAAAAGAATCATGGGAAAATGATGCACAATCCAGGTGTGGAAAGCTCTTAGAGACCAATCTAGAAAGAATGATCGCTGCCAAAGGTGCTTCTATAAAGTATTGACTCAAGGGTGTGAATACTTATGTAAATTAGATATATGCATTTCATTTTCAATACATTTGAAAAAATGTCAAAGAACATGTTTTCACTTTTCCATAATGGGGTATTGTGTGTAGATATTTGTTTTTGTTTTTCTGCTCTTTTGCACACCAGTATTTCTACTTGCACATCCTCATCTGCACATCTATCACTCCAGTGTAAATTGTAATTACTTCACCACTATGGCCTATTTATTGCCTTACCTCCTTACTTCATTTGCGCACACACACACACACACACACTGCATATCGATTTTTCTATTGTGTTATTGACTGTACGTTCGTTTATCCCATGTGTAACTCTGTTGTTTTTGTCGCACTGCTTTGCTTTATCTTGGCCAGGTCGCAGTTGTAAATGAGAACTGGCCTATCTGGTTAAATAAAGGTGAAATAAAAAAATATATCAATAAAAAGATGGGTGAGAAGGGGTATGAATACCTTCTGAAGGCACTGTATCTTTATTTCTTCCTATTACAATCTGCTAAAACTACTGTGCGACGCAGGGTGACGTTTTAAGACCAGTAGTCCGGTAGGGTTCCAGTGGATGTACTCATCCTCCTGTTAAATATGCATGGCCATCCCCCAGCGGCCTATGAGCCTTCCTACACACAGTACAGAGTAAATAGCATATCGAACAGCTACTACCAATGGCAAGAATATATATATATATTTTTTTTTAAAGCAGTACGTTGCTCACTCGGGCTTGGGATTGTTTCCGTGTGCGTTGTCGAGATCTACTAAAGTTTCAGATGTGGTGAGAGGTAAGGAGCAACACATAACCCTCTTGAAACTCTAATCCGAAAAGGCACGCACTTTAAAATGTATGGCTGGTGCATTTTTAACGGCTCTGATATAAAATAGAAATGACTCACTTGTTTTCACTCCCTCACTTTCTCTTCCTCTTGCTTTCTGGGAAGCTGAAAAGGGGTCAGGCTGAGCACACCTGGGGAAGGCCCTTCACAGTGCGGAGTGAAATGAGATTAGGAAGGGAACAACAGTTGGCCTGTCAGCTCTCTCAACATGACAAGAGGGGTTTCTCCTTCCCTCATTCTCTGTTCCTCTGACTCACTCTCCCCTCTCTGCATTTCTCTACCACTACACTTCTCTATACTTTTCCCCCACGTATGTTCTTTTCCTCTCCCTCGGTCCCTGAGTCTCGGAGGTGTTGTGCAGCTGCAGTGCTCTCCTAATCTCATTAAAAGGCGGCCTTCCCTGTGACACTGACCTCATCAGAGTGAGACCAACTCGGACCACAAAGCCGCCCTGCGTGCCTGTTAACCTGTCACCTTTCTGACACGGCCACAAGAGAACCTGCTCCCCCTCCTCATTCCTCCCCACGCAGCAGCTGTCGCGTTCACTCGCTGTCGCAGAGAGCCAGAGTAACAAGAGCACAATTTGCTATCCCACAAGCACTACTAAGAAAAGTGTCCTTGAGTGATACAAGTAGTTATCACTTTACTCAGGTCTGTACCACTAAGAAAACAATCCTTGACTGATACAAGTGGCTACCTTGTCACTTTACTCAGGTCCGCAGCACAAACACTACTAAGAATATGTCTTTGAGTGATATCAGTAGCTACATTAGGGTTGGGCGATATTACAATAGTATCAGATATCCAAGATGATGGACAGCCATCGTCACTGGTGACGACATCGTGATATGACAAGACGATATATATTTAAACTTGACTGGCACCGTGCAGTAAAGTGCTGACCGGGCAGCCCACAGCAGAGCCATGCCAAGTGGCCTATTCCTTTGCTATAACCTGCATAATCTATTTAAATAAATATGTTATATAAAATTTACAGAATGCAAGAGAATAATGTCCACAGAGCTAAGATTTTCACCAAAGCAGCTCAAAATGTCCAGTAAGAAAATATATATTTTTCTCTCTCATTGTCGGATGATCTGGGCCATATAGAAGAACACTCCGGTGTTATTATTTTAAAGGCCAAATTTGGTCTTTCCTCTCCATTTGATATGAATACGACTTCCGTTTTTATGCTGGCTTTCTCCCGACGTGATACTTCATGATCAAACAATGAATTTAACTAACAGAGTTCTCCGAAAGTTGGAAGTTGTTTTTGAATAACCTAAAAACATGATAGGCCTAAGGTAATAATGAGAGAGGTAGAACAAACAACAGCGAGACAGGAAAAAAAAAGGAAATTTGAACAAACCTTACAGTTGAGCAATGCTTAGTGTTAAATAAATGATGCATGCATCCCTCCTTGCCATTGCGAACCAAATAGCCAAAAGCCAAAATACTACTAATTAAAATAGCCTATCAAAAACATTAAGACAAGGTAAAGTTATGAAGAGTATTTCCCTAACAGGCTATTCTAAATAAAGTGTGTGATGTCCTGAAGACGCAGCTTTCAAATGGGGAACAAGTGTGAACGTCAGAGTCTATAGGCTATTCTCTATCACCGCTTTATTTTGAATGAGAAAAAAATCCAGGCAACAAGAAGTGAAATTCAGCAAACAATATCACGACGGAAAAATCGAATGAGAAGTCAAAAGAAAACTTTCAGCGGAGCAAAGCTTGTGAAAAAAAGGATGTGTAGAGTAGGCCTACACGATACCATCGTATATCACAATGCTTAATGGGTACTTAATACGATAGGAGAAAGGTACAATAGGAGAAATGTTGACACGGCCCACAGCCCTAAGCTACGTTATCACATTATTTAGGTCTCTCCACAAATGCTACTAAGAAACGGTCCATGCGTAATAAATTAGCTACATTATAATTGACTCAGGTCTGTATCACAAATACTAATGGTGACAAAAAAAATTCTCCATTAGTCTTGGAATGAAATATGTTGGGGGTACACAGGCGAAAGGCATTCTATTGAACTCCAACAGTACTTGAGTGTTACAAGTAGCTACATTCTCCCTTGACTTAGATATTATCCTGTTTCTACGGTCCTAAACAAATGAGGGCCGATTAGACTAGACTCGAGGCAGGTGGAAAATTCTATAGTTACAGTGCATTCAGAAAGTATTCACACCCCTGAACTTTTTCCCCATTTTGCTGTGTTACAGCCTGAATTTAAAATTAACTTTAAAATGTTGTGTCACTGATCTACCGACAACAACCCATAATGTCAAAGCGGAATTGTGTTTTTAGAAATTTTTACAAATTATTTAAAAAATGAAAAGCTGAAATGTCTTGAGTCAATAAATATTCAACCCCTTTGTTATGGGAAGCCTAAATAACTTCAGGTAACAAGTTGCATGGACTAACTGTGTGCAATAATGGTGTTTAACAATATTTTTTAGTGACTACCTCATCTCTGTACTCCACACATACAATTGTCTGTAAGGTTCCTCAGTCGGTGAAGTTATTAATTACACTTTCGATGGTGTATCAATACACCCAGTCACTACAAAGACACATGTGTCCTTCCTAACTCAGTTGCTGGAGAGGAAGAAAACCGCTCAGGGATTTCACCATGACTAACAGTGATTTTATACCAGTTACAGAGTTAAATGGCTTTGATAGGAGAAAACAGAGGATGGATCAACAACATTGTAGCTACTCCACAATGCTAACCTAAATGACAGAATGAAAAGGCATGAATATAAATATTCAAAAACATGCATCCTGTTGGCAATAAGGCACTAAAGCAATACTGCAAATAAATTGGCAAATAAATTAACTGAATACATAGCATTATGTTTGGGGCAAGACCAACACAACACTCACTGAGTACCACTCTTCATAATTTCAAGCATGGTGGTGGCAGCATCATGTTATGGGTATGCTTGTCATCGGCAAGGACTAGGGAGTTTTTTGGGAGGATAAAAAGAAAAGGAAAAAATCCTAGAGGAAAACTTGGTTCAGTCTGCTTTCAAACAGACACAGAGACAAATCCACTTTTCAGGCAGGACAATAACCTAACGTGCAAGGCCAATTATACACTGGAGTTACTTACCAAGATGGCATTGCATGTTCCTGAGTGGCCTCGTTACAGTTTTGAGTTAAATCGGCTTGAAAATCTATTGCAAGACTTGAAAATGGCTGTCTAGCAAAGATCAACAACCAACTTGACAGAGCTTGAAGAATTTGTAAAAAGAATAAAATGGGCAAATATTGCACAATCCAGGCTTATTGACTTACCCAGAAAGACTCAAAAGGCGTAATCGCGGCCAAAGGGGATTTTAACATGTATTGACTCAGGGCGTTGAATACTTATCTAATCAAAATATATTATACATGTAGATCATTGACAAAAACAGACAACTAAATTCCTTTTAATCACACCTTGTAACAACAAAATGTGGAAAAAGGTCAAGGGGAGTGAATACTTTCTGAAGGCACTGTAGATGGATGGTGATAATCATCACAGCTCAGCAATTATCACTGCAGGCTTGGGGCAAAAGGAAGGGCTCAGGCAGAGATACTACCAACTGCTAGACAAGGGCCTTGGAGCTATTTTAAGACCATTGTGCTGGCTCGGTTTGACGATTATTACTCCATTATAGGGGCAATGACACTATCCTTCTACACAGCCAAATTGGATAATGGAATCAGATAGATACATGACTGAATAAAGAGCGCTGGGGTTCGCTACAGCCTTGACCTTGCTTAACGCCACAGGCACTGTTTACACACAACAGTAGTTTGAGGGTTGAAAGAAAGGAGAGGAGGATAGGATAGGACAAAGGAGAGGCAGTAGACCTGGCATGTTGATTCACATCTCAACCAGGCGACCAAAAAAAACGTTCCCTCAAAGAAAGGCCAGCTATTCAGCTCACGGAATCATATGGCAATCTTGTACAACATTTGTCTCCAGTCTTTTGAGTCGACAGTCAGGCTAACCGTTAACTGAATGATAGTCTGAGTGAGTGAGATATTTATTCCACTGTTATTGTAGCTAAGCGCAGAGGCAGGTCTTGAAAGATTGCAGGTAAACCATCGATTTGATGTTTCCGCCTAACTACCACTTCCTTGGCTCTCACCAGACACCCTGCAATACCAGCTATTTCTCTAGACAAAACCTCAATAGAGCTGCTTAGGAGAGGCTCATAAAATTAGATCCACAGCACATAGCTGTCAGATGCTGGACTGTTTTCAAGCCAAGTAGTCTGCGAAGCAGTCGTCCAACGCAATGAATAACAAGAGCGTTTCTCGTCACCTTATGTCTTTTCACTCTCAGTTCATAAAACAGAGAGTGAAAAACAGGGAACATTTAATGGCTGCTCTTGGGTCAGAGGTCCTTTCAGGCTCGGACCAGATCCTCTCCAACACCCCATATTTAAGGTCTGATCCCAGGTCAGTTGAAGTTAAATCCGCCAAAAAAGAGAAAGAGCCGTGTGAGACTGTGGAACTTGTTTTGCGAATGGGTCAACATTCCTTAAAGGAATTGTCCACTCAAAAACTATATTTTGGTATTTGTTTCATTAGTCCATTATTGACAGTCCCTAAATGTTTTGCTTGTCAGCAATCAAGTTCACGATATCTAACTTTCAAAATACAGAAATCATCCCTGTATGATGCATTTCGAATCACACTGTAGGTCTATTGAATGTCATTTCACCCAATAGTATGGCCATATATGACCAAAATAACCCTGATACTGTATGTATCAGATTACATTTAAAACAGTTTCGATGTAATCGTAAAATTATTTTGCATGCTCAGAGTCTCAGATATGGTTTTGCATAAGGTCAATTTAAGACAGAAAACAGATTCTTATCTCCAGGCCATCAGACTGTTAAATAGTCACTGTTAGCCGGCCTCCGCCCAGTGCCCTGCCCTGAACTTTAGTCACTGTTACTTGCCAGCTACCACCCGGTACTCAACCCTGCACCTTAAGAGACTGGTGTCCTATGTAGACAGTCATTGAACATTGGTCACTTTAAAAATAATGTTTACATACTTTATTCTAGTAAAGGCTCATCCTATATAACTACATCTCCACACATCTTTTCATATACTGTCCATAATGTCTATACGCACACACCATCATTGCTCGTTCTAATATTTGTATATTTCTTAATTCCTCTCTTTTTCGGATTTGCGTGTATTGTTTTGTATTACTGTACTGTTAGAGCTAAGAACATAAGCATATCGCAAGACATGCGATAACATCTGCAAAATATGTGATGTGAGTAAAACATATTGAATATAGATATTTTATTACTTGTTATTTTAGTTGTTCTACCAGTTAGCAACTTATTATTCAATTAAAAATAAAACCAAGTGGTTATTCTGTGACTTTAGCTAATAAGCTTTATTTTCTTTGCCGTGGTATCGTTTTGGTATCGAGTATTGTTTTGGTGTTGAGAATCGTGAAACTAAACGTGTTATCAGTATTAAAGTCAAAATTCTGACACTGTGACAACACTTGTATGTTTCGAAGTTTGGATAGCACAGTACAGCGAGTAAAGCACAGTAGAGTATAGTACAATACAGTACTGAGTACAGTAACAGTACAGCACTGTACAGTGAGTAGAGCACAGTAGATTACAGTCCAATACAATAGTACAGTGGAGTATATTGTACTGTACTCTACTGAACTTTACCCTACCCTGGTTCTACTCTGCTGTATTGTACTGCACTCTACCGTGCTGTGCTGTCCAAACTTGTGAAACATAGGGAGAATGACATCAATATCCATATTTATGCATTTCTGTTTAGTACAGATCAGGAATCCATGATGTAATTCCGTTATCAGGTGTACATCCACTTCACTTACTGGAAAATGTGGTCGCATTAAAACCTGAGGGAGATTTTACCATAATTTTGTTACCAAAGTTTGAATCGACACACGATTTGGTTTACTTTGAAGTTCTCTCTGTTGGTGTTTACATTATAGGGAATAGGCTGGCTTGCCGGGTCCTCCGTATAACGTCACACCCCGCCAAAACATTTTTCCCCAGACATATTTTCAGCATTCTATGGAATTATGATTGGTTTTATGTAATAACTAGAAAAATGTTAAAGTGAGGTATAACTTTGCATTGGGACTTTTGATCCGTATACTAATGCATCATATGTTACATGTGGTTGCGTTTATGCTACCTACCATTTAAAATACCCTCAGGCCGCCAGTGTTCACAAACTGTAGTGGTGAGAGCAAGTTAACTGCCTGACATTTTCAGGGCTGAAAACGTTATGGGCCGGACAAGATTAGTCTACTGTACATTCAGGAACAAAGGGACACAGAGGAGGTGGCAAACAAATCACTGGCTCAGCCCTCGTGTAAACATGCGGGGGAAAACGATCCACACACACAACCAGGAACATCTCCTTCCTGTGTCAGAGCAACAGCAGGGAGGAAATGTTTGGGCTGTCCCAAATGGAGGGCTGATCAAAAGGGGAAGCGTCACAGAAACCCTTCACAGAAACCTCTCCATGAAGCTCCCTTCTCCGTTCCACCCCAGCCAGATACCAGGAAAGAGGAGGGAACTCGACCACCCTTCTTGGGTAAAGCTAGTCTAGAAAGCCCCCCCCACTTCCTTATCTTCTGACTGTGACAGCTTTAATCTGACAATGCACACGCTCTGAGGGTTCAGTCAGCATTTGAACTGCCTCACTTCACTGCGACTCGATTGGACTGGCTTTGTTGCGTTTGAAGCTCCAGTTTCTCCGTCCGTGTCTGTCTTGTCTGTCTGGGTCTCTAGCACTGTCAATGCTATTTCCCTGTTCCAATATCAATCTCTCCCTCTTTCTATAAACCAGTACTTCTTTTTTCAGAAGGAGAAAGGAGAGATGAATAAATGAACAGAGGGCTCTTTCTATCCCCCCACTCTTTCCATCTATACCTCTCCTGCTGCTTCTAAAGTCTCTTCTTTCCTACAGCTGAGAAAGCTTTGAGCAAAGCACAGGCAGCTTCAAACGTCTCATCCATTTATACACAGAGCTCTGGCATCCCTCTCGCCTCCCCCTTTCCCTCAGCTGCCTGCCTCCCCCTCCTTCCCTTCCCCCTCGAGTGCTCTCTCCTTCAGGCAGAGGCTGCAACAGCATGGCTGCCTCTCTCACAGGCAGGCAAATCAGACACACACACACACACACACACACACACACACACACACACACACACACACACACACACACACACACACACACACACACACACACACACACGTTATATACTGACCCCCTCTGCCCATTGCAGGCCTACTGTAGTAGCCCGAGCTCTCACTGACAGTCAGTCCCAGATCCAGGCCTTCCTCTCCTATGTAGGGTTGTTCAGTCCTGTTTTCCTCTCGTCCCCCCACTTCTTCCACTTTCTTGCTACTCACGCGTCGAGAGGCGAAATGAGGCGCGCTGGAAATTTGCTGGGGCTGACAATGGAATATAGCTGCTCTGAATTCACAAGACTTTAATGGGCTGAATTAGCAGTGCGAGTGAGTCTCTCCCTTTCGCTCCCTCCCTTTCTCTCGATCGCTCTGCCTAGCTCGGTCGTCCCTTCCCCCACGCCTTGCTGCACAGCCATTCCAGACACACACGCTGCTTACAAAGCTGAGAGACAGAGGGGGAAGGAGAGGGAAGGGCCAGCCGGCCATGAAAGTGCTTTGTTTCTCCCAGCTCTGGGATCGTTTCCACAGGCCTGCTCTGCTGTGTGCCCTCAGGATTCCTCCCTTTTACACATACTGACTCACAGGCTTTCCACAGGGCTTTAGGGAGTGCGCTTGTGTACACTAATCATTTATTCATCCCAATCGCTTCGATTACAGACATTATTACGAGGTAGTCATTTCACAGTTAAAGCTCATGAACAAGGATTGAGTTTTTTGTTGAGGAAAAAAAAATGCCTGATAAAAAGACGATGGGGATGGGGATAGTAAAATACCCAGCATGCAATTAATTTCCCTGCTGCGTTAACAAACCAAAGTAGATCAGAGAAAAACACGATTTAAATGAATTAATGTTGTCACATTAAGTGAGCGTATGTTTTGACTGACTACATTAGCCCTATACCCACGTCGGCCATTACAAACACGAAGAACGTTTTCAGAGGCAAATCTCTCGTGTTAAGTGGCTGCCTGGTCTTCTCCCAACCCAAACCCACACACGCACACTGCTAAATAGAGACAGAGCTAATCCTGTTTCAGCATGGCAGGACGGGATTATAACATACTAGGAGTTTATACAGCCCCGGCGATGGCTCTGTGCGATGAGGAAGAGATTACCTCTGGGAAGAACGTGTTCCTTCAAATAATTAAGTGTTATGTGAGAAATGACATCTTACAGCGCAGCTGTTTACCAGAGATCGGCCCCCAGGAGGAAATGTGGGATGCCACCGCTGCGAGCTCCAATAAGGACGCAAGCGGCTGTAGAATTCTGCAATCATCTCAGTTAGCTGGCTGCCTATATTGCTTCTCTGTCTTAACCAGTGTTGCAACACGCTGCAGGCATCCCTCGAAGGTGGGTAATCCGTACAAAGCCCTGTACTGGATGAAGGAAACAGACCAAGGACTTGAGTAGTAACTTTTCATCTGGAAAAAAAACATTAACACCTAGGGCTAGGCAATTTGTTATTGTGCATTTATCGCTATGGCAATATGGACGTGTACGACATCAACATCACCACGTTTCAGCATTCTGTATAGGTCTATTTGTCCACATGGCACAGCCCTGACAGCCCATCGCAATCTTTTGGTCAGATGGGATTCCAGAAATGTTTGCACCTGTCCAAAAGACACACTGAAGACTACCTAGGGGACGAAGTTGGCCTACTACGTTATCATAAAAACCGAAGAGACAGGAGGACACATAGCGTATTACGGTCAATTCCAAGGTCACTGGCTTTAATCATATAAGTGGTCATAACTAATCTTCCTGTCAAAAACAAGTGCTCCGAAGCAGAAGACGGAGCCCTGAGAAAACCACTATGTAAAGTCCATACCATAACAGTAAACAAGTGTTATGTCTGCGTAAGTGCAGCACTAGACGTAAATCCCCCGGGTCCTGCACCACAATAGCTCCTTTGATGCTTAACAAATGTTTGGGAAATGGGGGGGGGCTAACCAGAGCCAGCAGCACACTGAAGGTCAAGGAGACGACCAGATGTTGGAAAACAGAGTTTATGTGGCCAGCATGGATCCCGATATCAAATATTTCCACAAGGCACAACCACAGCTCTTGACAGGGTTTTCCTGTATCGCCGTCCAACAGGACTATAAACTTAGCAGCTCTCGCCACTGTGACCCATAAGCTTGCACACTACACTGACCCCCGGACAACACTATAATGTGTCTATAATGTGTACGCCCTACATAGGCCTGATGTGAGTGACTGTACATAGATCTGTAAACAGAAAATGGCATTTTGAACAAGGGAATCAGCGTACCTCCTCCCCATACTTCTATTTAATGCCAATATCATATGCCATTTACTACCTTCAGCATAACACAAACAGAAAACAAGGAGGCTTTTTAAGAAGGAATCATTTCAAAACGCTTTGCAGTATGCCATCTTGATTCATGGTACTCTATGCTCCGTCTGTCAGGAGGCAGAAGGCATTGTGGGGGGGATCTAGAACAGATCTGGGCATGGGAGCCAAACAAACAAGCCTAGTCATCTAAAAGAGTGGCCTTCTGAAAACGAGGGAAATGTGGAGAGAGAGAGAACAAGCTCTCGCCACCACAGCCAATGTGTTCAGCGAGCACGAGGGCAGTGGTAAAACTGAAACACAATACCCACCACACAGCTGTGTATTGCATCCTTCCTGCAGTAAACATAGGCCTACATTTAAGAGAAATTGACCGGACCCATATTCATTGGGTGCGTAACCTGATTAGGACGTCAAGGATGGAACGGTGTGTCCTTCTTACTATGGTCCTTCTTGTTATGGTATGGACTTTACATAGTGGTTTTCTCAGGGCTCTGTCTTCTGCTTCGGAGCACTTGTTTTTGACAGGAAGAAACTCCAATGAGCAATTTGAACTTGTTAAAATAACTGTCCACATTTACTTTTCCTCAGCCAACAAGACAATTAACAAACTGCAAAATCAATAGCCTATGTCAATCTACTATGCCCCCATAGTAGAAAAGTTTCCTATTCTATTGGTCAGCTTGTCGTTCTGTGCGAGAAAGAAATTGCCTATTCCTAACAGACTCTGAGACAGTTGTGGGAAGATAGATCCCAAATTCATACAACCGGTAGGCCTACGCTACATCCGAAAAACGTAAAAAGCAATAAGTCTGATGCAACAGGTCAAATAGTTTAGCTTAAAATGTTTAGAATCTATTATTTCTTCAAATTTTAAGTGCAGCAATGCGCACAAGGCAGTAGGCTACGCGAATGTTTGTTACATGATGCAATTATTGGGAAAACATCGTTGTCAAAAGCACTGCACATGCGAGCGGTTTCATGAAACGGAGATGGAAGATCTAAAGATGCAACAATTAGCATGGGTTACTAATAGACTTGTGCCTTCGGCTACTGGACAACAAAAAAACGTTTATTTGAAAACCAATAGAACATGAGAAAAATAGGCTACTTGTTTCAATGGCATATGGAAGTCTTATAATTGCCTGCACGTCTGGTTGGATTTTGGCTAGGCTAATTTGAAGCAAGTTAAGACATGCCTCATATGTAGTAAAACGTTCAGGTTTGAAACAATTCAGTATATGCTTTAAAAATGCATACTGCCTCCAGCTCATAGACTCTTAGAGTGTTTCCTATCCAATAGTACTAATTATGTGCATATCCTATTTTCTGGGCCTGAGTGGCATGCATTTTACTTTGGGCACGCCAGACTCTCCAAAACCGTCACCTCGGGAGCCGCTCCCTAAGAAGTTAAAGATCTTATTCACATAGGCTATGGAGAGCGTGATCACCACAGTTGTCCGGAACAACTGGTGCTCTCATGCATGGTTCAGTATCCTCGAAGCAAGGATAGAAGGCATTTAGCTCATCTGGTAGGCTCACGTCACTGGGCAGCTCGCGGCTGCGTTTCCCTTTGTACTCCATGATAGTTTGCAAGCCCTGTGTTAGAGTGTGTGTGTACAGTTGAAGTCGTACGTTTACATACACCTTAGCCAAATACATTTAAACTCAGTTTTTCACAATTCCTGACATTTAATCAGAGTAAAAATTCCCTTTCTAGGTCAGTTAGGATCACCACTTTATTTTAAGAAAGTGAAATGTCAGAATAATAGGAGAGAGAATGATTTATTTCAGCTTTTATTTTATATTTCAGCTTCATTCACATTCCCAGTGGGTCAGAAGTTTACATTGCGGTTTTGGAGCAGTGGCTTCTTCCTTGCTGAATGGCCTTTCAGGTTATGTCGATATAAGACTCGTTTTACTGTGGATATAGATACTTTTGTACCGGTTTCCACCAGCATCTTCACAAGGTCCTTTGCTGTTGTTCTGGGATTGATTTGCACGTTTCCCACCAAAGTACGTTCATCTCTAGGAGACAGAACGCTTCGCCTTCCTGAGCGGATTGACGGCTGCGTGGTCCCATGGTGTTTATACTTATACTACTATTGTTTGTACAGATGAACGTGGTACCTTCAGGCTTTTGGAAATTGCTCCCAAGGATCAACCAGACTTGTGGAGGTCTACAATTTTTTTTTCTGAAGTCTTGGCTGATTTCTTTTGATTTCCCCATGATGTCAAGCAAAGAGGCACTGAGTTTGAAGGTAGGCCTTGAAATACTACCACAAGTACACCTCCAACTGACTCAAATTGTGTCAATTAGCCTATCAGAAGCTTCTAAAGCCATGACATCATTTTCTGGAATTGTCCAAGCTGTTTAAAGGCACAGTCAACTTAGTGTATGTAAACTTCTGACCCACTGGAATTGTGATACAGTGAATTATAAGTGAAATAATCTGTCTGTAAACAATTGTTGGAAAAATTACTTGTGTCATGCACAAAGATGTCCTAACCGACTTGCCAAAACTATAGTTTGTTAACAAGACATTTGTGGAGTGGTTGAAAAACGAGTTTTAATGACTCCAACCTAAGTGTATGTAAACTTCCGACTTCAACTGTATGTGCGCATCTCTTCAAAGTTGGTGTTGCTCCTTGAGGTGTTGTTTTCTATTTTTAAAACTGTTTTTATTGCTTCCCTAAGTCACCTGAGGTGAAAGAAAATATACAGTACTTTGCATCTCCAAGTCTCTGTTCTGGACTTGGGGACTGTGAAGAGACCCCTGATTGCATATCTTTTGGAGTATATATGGGTTTTTGAGCTGTGTGTTAACTGGCTGAACAGAGTATTTGGTACTTTCAGCACGTCAATGCTTCTTACAAAGACCAGCAGTGATGCAGTCAATCTCTCCTCCAATCTGAACCAGGAGAGACTGACATGCATTTTAATGACATTGGCCCTCTGTGTACATTTGAGGGCCAGACGTGCTGCTCTGTTATGGGCCAGCTGCAGCTTTTTTATGTCATTTTTTTGCTGCACCTGACCATACAACTGGGCAATAGCCAAGATTTAGGCATGTTCATGACCAGTTCATTCCTCACAATCAACCATGAGAGCCATTGCGTTTTCATGGTAACAGACAGCCGTGCTCTCAATAGGGAGTCAGGTGAATAGATAAGTAGCAAATTAATTCAGAATAACGGCACAGAGACTTATGAATACTACATAGACAACATCAGCGAGTAAACAGATCACACTTTCAACAACACTCCTTAGACTCTCGAGACAAGAACAATTGCTGGCAACTATCAGCACCTAAACCTGGAAGCATCCAACTGAATTTGTGGAAACAACTTGTAATCGTCTGAAGACCATCCAAGGTTGAAGGGGAGGGTTGAAAGACAAACAACTAAATCAACTCAGTGAAGTATTTAGTCTTTTAACTGCTGACACAACATGGTTATGGCAGAATCGAGGCTACCTTTTCTTAGAAACACACACGATAGATAGGTAGACTGAGCTAAGCATTCCCCTTGCTTTGTTCCCTTGATTTTGGTTCACTGTAGAGTGGAGACAGAGGGGAGACAGAGAGGCTGAGGGGCAGACATGTGGAAAACAATTAGCGTGGAGTGTTTTTACTGGAGTCCTGCGGGGCAGGGGTGCTTCAAAAAATGGCCCAGCGGCAGCAACCCAGGAGCTAGAGCCTGGACAAAAACACGGCCGACCGAACACTTCGCGAGCTAACCCTCCACCTAACAAAACACTCCTCTCTCTGCTCAGACAGCCCAGGCGTACAGCTATTTGAGCTATCCACCAGAGTAAACTCTGGGCTGGGAGAAGAATTCCACTCTGGCGAAAGCAGCGGACAGCCATAATGCTGCAAAATGACTAGATCATTCACTGCACTCATGGACGCTTACCCTCGGTGCACTCCTCTTGGCACATTTTCCAAGATGGCATCTAAAAGGATTTTATGTGTAAATAGTGTGTTGCCATGTGGTGTATATTTACATTTTGACCTGGTCAAAAACACTGACAGTGAACTACCTGAATAAGATGTCTTATCACTCCAGCAATATCAATAGAAGTAGTCCCGTGGTCCTGTGTGGCTCAGTTGGTAGAGCATGGCGCTTGCAAAGGCAGGGTTGTGGATTCGTTTCCCACAGGGGACCAGTACAAAAAAGGAAAAAAAATGTATGCAGTCACTACTGTAAGTTGTTCTGGATAAAAATGTCTGCTAAATTAACAAAATGTAAGGCCCTAATTTCTCATACTTAACACAACTAAAGATAAGACATTAGGAGCTCAGCATAAAGAAAGGAATGAGTGAGACTATGATACTGCAACACGGCATTTAGAAACTGTTTATTACTGTTAGCAAAACAATGTCCATACAGGGTAGAACACTTTTACAATACAAGACGAAACCAGTAGCTTCAAGCTTTTATTTTAGGCTAACTTTCCTGGCTACCGTACAGCTGAATTCACTATCCCTAGTACTTTGTTTGTGATAATATGCTAACAATAACGCAAAATATGCTAATAACAAAGTTGATTTTCACCAAAAACATTATTCATTCTCTTTGTCTCCCTCGCCAAAAACGAATTCCATTTAGTCTCCCTCGCCTCCAATCTGGTTTCCACTAGATTCCATGGGCACATTCTGCCTCACAAGACAGCCCACAAATGTTGTTGATTAGTAAATAAAAATATGTTCTCCGAGCAGTTGCCAATAAAATAAGTTCTAAATGGAAGGGATTGTTTATCATCTGTAGCCAAATGAAATCGGCAAAAAATAAACTCAACTCAATGGATGCACACACACACACACACTGATTGAATAATATGGATTCACCTGGATTTTGAAGACCTAGGCTACATCTTGATTTACACAGTTTATCAATAGAAATGTACCATTCAAATAAATAATTACCATTTCGTTGTTTTGTAGTTAGATTGGTAAAAACAAAGTCAAATTGATTGTATTATGGAGTCATAATGCATACATTGCTGTCTGTAAAGAATTGACAAACATTTTCAAATGTAATGATATTGAACTCAAAATATGCCCAACAATTGAACAGAGCAGTAAGCGAAACTTACAGTGCCTTCAGAAAGTATTCTCACTCTTTTCCTTTTTCCACATGGATCCTTTCACAGCATTATAAGGCTGCGTTGAGACAATGACTTATCAATGACCCACGCCCAGCTCAGTTAATCCCTACTACCATTGTGTCACTAAATTGTCAGCAAATGTACACTAACGTTCAACAGTTTGGGGTCACTTAGAAATGTCCTTGTTTTTAAAAGAAAAGCAAATTTTCTGTCCATTAAAATAACATCAAATTGATCAGAAATACAGTGTAGACATTGTTACTGTTGTAAAATACTATTTGTGCTGGAAAAGGCAGATGTTTTATGGAATATCTACATAGGCATACAGAGGCCCATTATCAGCAACCATCACTCCTGTGTTCCAATGGCACGTTGTGTTAGCAAATCCAATTTTAGAAGGTTAATTGATCATTAGAAAACACTTTTGCAATTATGTTAGCACAGCTGAAAACTGTTGTTCTGATTAAAGAAGCAATACAACTGGCCTTCTTTAGACTCATTGAGTATCTGGAGCATCAGCATTTGTGGGTTCAATTACAGGCTCAAAATGGCTAGAAACAAAGATCTTTCTTCTGAAACTCATCAGTCTATTCTTGTTCTGAGAAATGAAGGCTTTTCCATGCGAGAAATTGCCAAGAAACTGAAGATCTCGTACAACGCTGTGTACTACTCCCTTCACAGAACAGCGAGAAACTAGCTTTAAACAGAATAGAAACAGGAGTGGGAGGCCCTGGTGCACAACTGAGCAAGAGGACAAGTACATTAGTGTCTAGTTTGAGAAACAGACGCCTCAACTGTCCTCAACTGGCAGCTTCATTAAATAGTACCAGAAAAACACCAGTCTCAACGTCAACAGTGAAGAGGCGACTCCGGGATACTGGCCTTCTAGGCCAGACACTAGACAGAGGAACTCTGCCTAGAAGGCCAGAGTCGCCTTTTCACTGTTGACATTGACACTGGTGTTTTGCTTTAAAGCAGTTTCCAAATCCATCGAATGTAGTGATCACAATAGAGTAGCCATATCTAGGAAAACCAAAGTTCCAAAGACTCGGCCTTATATTGTGTATGAGAGGTCATACAATAAGTTTTGTAGTGATTCCTATGTTGTTGATGTAAAGAATATTTGTTGGTCTGTGGTGTGTAATGAGGAGCAACTAGACGCTGCACTTGACACATTTATGAAATTGCTTATTCCAGTTACTAATAAGCATGCACCCATTACAAAAATGACTGTAAAAACTGTTAAATCCCCGTGGATTGATGATGAATTGAAAAAATGTATGGTTGAAAGAGATGAGACGAAAGGAATGGCAAATAAGTCTGGCTGCACAACCGATTGGCAAACGTACTGCACATTGAGAAACCATGTGACTCAACTGAATAAAAACAAAAATAAACTATACTATGAAACAAAAATAAATTATATAAAGAATGATAGTAAAAAGCTTTGGAGCACCTTAAATGACATTTTTTTACAAAAAGGCAAACTCAGCTCTATCATTCATTTGAATCAGATGGCTCATTGATCACAAAAGCCACAGATTTTTTCATTGCAAAGACTAGCAAATTTAGGCATGACATGCAAGCAACTAACGCTGACACTACACATCCAAGTATAAAGACAAGCATTGTAATTTTGAATTCTGTAATGTGAGTGTGGAGGACTTGAAAAAATGTTGTTCTCTATCAACAATGACAAGCCACCGGGGTTAATAGAGGACGATATTACCACATCTTCAATCTAAGCCTAATAAAAAGTGTGTGCCCTCAGGCCTGGAGGGAAGCAAAAGTAATTCCACTACCCAAGAATAGTAAAGCCCCCTTTACTGGCTCAAATGGCCGACCAATCAGCCTGTTTAAAATGAAAAAAAAATTCTAATAAAGTTATCAACCCTTAGTAAACTTTTGGAAAAAATTGAATTTGACCAGACACAATGATATTTTACTGTAAACTAATTGACAGACTCAGCACACTTATAGGGAAGGACATTCAACAAGCACAGCACTTACACAAATGACTTCAGTGTGACTTTTGACATTATTGATCGTAGTCTGCTGATGGAAAAACTTGTGTTATGGCTTTACACCCCCTGCTATATTGTGGATAAAGAGGTACCTGTCTAACAGAACAAATAAAGTGTTATTTACCTCTCCAACATAATCCAGGTAGAATCAGGACTTGCCCAAGGTAGCTGTCTAGGCCCCTTACTTTTTTCAATCTTTACTAATGACATGCTACTGGCCTTGAGTAAAGTCAGTGTGTCAATGTATGCAGATGACTCAACACTATACACGTCAGCTACCACAGCGAGTGAAATCACTGCAACACTTAAAGAGCTGCATATAGTTTGAGAATGGGTGGCAAGGAATAAGTTAGTCCTAAATATTTCAAAAACTAAAAGCATTGTATTTGGGCCAAATCTTTCACTGAACTCAATCTCAACTACATATTGTAATGAATATTGTGGAAATTGTCCACCAGACACTGGGAGATGAATTACCCTTTCAGCCAGGGTTTCCGTTAGCCGGTAATAGATGGATTTTGGCCTATAGAAAAATTGAAAACCCCCCCCAAAAAAATTCCTGGAGAAGACACTTTTTTGCCTATTCATTGATGGAAATACCAGGTCGATGGAAATACATTTGGTAATGCTTATCAGTCTATAAGTTAATTTGCATTATTTAGTTGAATTAAAATCGGTGCGTGTAGGCTACAGTATATTCGTTATGCATCTTATTTATCACACGCATACATCATACAGATAGTCTGAGTGGAAAATCTGTCAGACAGCTCGAGAAAAGCTGCTGCATCTAAAACGGCAACGTAAAACAGGCTTCATCAGCGCTTCACACACCAATTTGCAATGAGCTGGAGGCTGTAGGCTACAAATTTTGGAAAAATCGACTTAACTTCTTTGGGAGCAGCGCACAAGGTTACCGTTTTGGAGAGCCTGGCGTGCCCAAAGTAAAATGCCTCCCATTCAGGCCCAGAAAATAGGATATGCACATATTTAGTACCATTGGATAGGAAACACTCTGAATCTTCTAAAAGTGTTAACATTTTGTCCGTGAGTATAACAGAACGGATATGGCAGGCGAAAACCCGAGGAATTTCTGTCCTGGAAAAAGTGGTTTTGACAGATTGCCTAATTTAGAACCCCTCCCTTATGAAAATGCCCATATAAGGGCATATGAATGCAGTACCTATCGCTTCCTCTGGATGTCAACAGTCTCGAGAAAGTGTTCTGATTCTTTTTAGATGCTTTTAGAGCAGAGAAGAAGACGAATAAGGAAGTGTCCACACAGATGTCAATACAAGTAAATGCGCGTTCACGGCTGGCGCGTTCTTTGTTTTTTTCCTTTCTCATCGCTCAGTTTATATTCCGGTTGAAATATTATACTATTTATACATAAAAGTGTTCCTAAGGATACATTTAAATTATGTTTGATTGTTCTTGGACAAGTTTATAGGTATAAGTTGAACGAGTTCTCTTCACGTTTCAATGGACGATTGGAGGCTGTATTTTATTAATCATGACGCGCCAACCAAACAGAGATTTATGGATATAATACATTACTTACCATGGATACTTACAATACCATGGATTGTTTTCGTTGGACACTTGGGAAGCCCTCAGCAGAAGTTCTTCAAAAGGTAATTGATTTGCTTTCGCTGTGAAATGTGTTTTCTGTGAACTGTGATAGCTTATGAATTCATGGTAATGGGAAAAATATGTTAGGTGCTACCCTCAAACAATCAAATGTGGTGCTTTTGCCGTAAAGCCTTTTTGAAATCTGACACTCGCTGTGATATTGCCAAGAAGCAGAGCTTTTGATGACTATGAAACACTTGTATATTGATGCATGTTTAATAATTCAACTTTTGGATTTTGAATTTGGCGCCTTGCATTTCACCTGGTAGTGTCGGGAGTGGGGGCTAGCGCCCCACCGCTCCCTAAGAAGTTAATTGTTTGAAACCTTGACGTTTGAATACATTTTTAATACATATTTTTTATGTAGCCTTACTGGGCTAGGCTACTTCTTTCTCGACAAGCTGACCAATAGAATAGGTAAACTTCTCTACTATCCAGGATAGTAGTTTGACATATGGAGGACCAAGCCTGTCATAATTAGAATTAAATGAATAAATAAACGTATTTCGGCCAATGTGCTCTCAACCTGCTTCTGCATCTTGCCCCGGCCCGCTAACTCTCTGAGCGCCGTGTCTCCCTCTCGCCTAGCGTAGTGACGACTGCCGAGCAGCTCCCTGTTTCGTCCATTGCTGCTTATTGGACCCTATGATCACTCGGCTACACAGCTGATGCCTACTGGACTGTTCATTAACACGGTACTTCATTTTGTTTATCTGTCGGCCCCAGCCGACATGCCTCGGTTAGCACCTTTGCCCCACCCACCACACATGTGGAAACTTCACCTAGCTTAACTGCCGCCTCCAGAGATGCAGCCTCTCTCATCGTCACTCAATGCCTAGGTTTACCTCCACTGTACTCGCACCCTACCATGCCCTTGTCTGTGCATTTTGCCCTGAATCTATCCTACCACCCCCAGAAGTCGGCTCCTTTTACTCTCTGTTCCGAACGCACTCGACGACCAGTTCTTATAGCCTTTAGCCGTACCCTTATCCTACTCCTCCTCTGGTGATGTAGAGGTTAACCCAGGCCCTGTGTCCCCAGGCGCTCTCATTTGTTGACTTCTGTAACAGGAAAAGCCTTGGGTTCATGCATGTTAACATCAGAAGCCTCCTCCCTAAGTTTACTTTATTCACTGCTTTAGCACACTCCGCCAACCCTAATGTCCTAGCCGTGTCCGAATCCTGGCTTAGGAAGGCCAACAAAAATTCTGAAATTTCCATCCCCAATTACATTTTCCGTCAAGATAGAACTGCTAAAGGGGGCGGAGTTGCAATCTACTGTAGAGAGAGCCTGCAGAGTTCTGTCCTACTATCCAGGTCTATGCCCAAACAGTTCGAGCTACTACTTTTAAAAAATACATCTCTCCAGAAATAAGTCTCTCACTGTTGCCGCTTGTTACAGACCCCCCTCAGCTCCCAGCTGTGCCCTGGACTCCATATGTGAATGAATTGCCCCCCATCTATCGTCAGAGTTTGTACTGTTAGGTGACCTAAACTGGGATATGCTTAACACCCCGTCCGTCCTACAATCTAAGCTAGATGCCCTCAATCTCACACAAATTATCAAGGAACCTACCAGGTACAACCCCAAATCCGTAAACATGGGCACCCTCATAGATATCATCCTGACCAACTTGCCCTCTAAATAAACCTCTTGTGTTTTCAACCAGGATCTCAGTGATCACTGCCTCATTGCCTGCGTCCGTTATGGGTCCGCGGTCAAACGACCACCCCTCATCACTGTCAAACTCTCCCCAAAACACTTCTGCGAGCAGGCCTTTCTAATCGACCTGGCCCGCGTATATTGACCTCATCCCGTCAGTAGAGGATGCCTGGTTGCTCTTCAAAAGTGCCTTCCTCAACATCTTAAATAAGCTTGCCCCTTTCAAAATAAATGTAACTAATAACAGATATAGCCCTTGGTTCACTCCAGACTTGACTGCCCTTGACCAGCACAAAAACATCCTGTGGCGCACTGCACTAGCTTCAAATAGTCCCCGCGATATCAAGTCAGGAACTAATATACACAGTCAGTTTGAAAAAGCTTGCCTTTGCTTTCCTAACAGAAACGTGCATCCTGCAGCACTAATTCCAAAAGGTTTTGGGACACTAAACTCCATGGAGAAAAAGAGCACCTCCTCTTAGCTGCCCACTGCACTGACGCTAGGAAACACTGTCACCACCGATAAATCCATGATAATCGAGAATTTCAATAAGCATTTCTCTACGGCTGGCCACGCTTTCCACCTTCACCCAAATCCAGACAGCGAATGTCCTGAAAGAGCTGCAAAATCTGGATCCCTACAAATCAGCTGGGCTAGACAATCTGGACCCTCTCTTCCTAAAATTATCCACCGCCATTGTCGCAACCCCTATTACTAGTCTGTTCAACCTCTCATATCGTCTGAGATTCCTAAAGATTGGAATGCGGCCGCGGTCATCCCCCTCTTCAAAGGGGGAGACACTCTAGACCCAAACTGTTAAAGACCTATATCCACCCTGCCCTGCCTTTTTAAAGTCTTCGAAAGCCAAGTGAACAAACAAATCCCACCGTACCTTCTCCGCTATGCAATCCGGTTTCCGAGCTGGTCACGGGTGCACCTCAGCCACGCTCAAGGTTCTAAATGATATCATAGCCACCATCGATAAAAAAACAGTACTGTGCAGCCGTCTTCATCGACCTGGCAAAGGCTTTCGACTATGTCAATCACCGTATTCTTAAATCGGCAGACTCAACAGCCTTGGTTTCTCTAATGACTGCCTCGCCTGGTTCACTAACTACTTCTCTGATAGAGTTCAGTGTGCCAAATCGGAGGGCATGTTGTCTGGACCTCTGGCAGTCTCTATGGGGGTGCCACAGGATTACATTCTCGGGCCGACTCTTTTCTCTGTATATATCAATGATGTCACTCTTGCTGCGGGTGATTCTTTGACCCACCTCAACGCAGACGACACCATTCTATATACATCTGGCCCTTTTTTGGACACTGTTAATAAACCTCCAAACAAGCTTCAATGCCATACAACACTCTTTCCGTGGCCTATAACTGCTCTTAAACCCTAGTAAAACTAAATGCATGCTCTTCAACCGACCGCTGCCCGCACCCCCAGCATCACTACTCTGGACGGTTCTGACCTAGAATATGTGGACAACTATAAATACCTAGATGTCTGGCTAGACTGTAATCTCACCTTCCAGACTCATATTAAGAAACTCCAATCCAAAATGAAATCTAGAATCGGCTTCCTATTTTACAACAAAGCCTCCTCCACTTATGCTGCCAAACATACCCTCGTAAAACTGACTATCCTGCCGATCCTAGACTTCGGCGATGTCATTTACAAAATAGCCTCCAACACTCTACTCAGCAAATTGGATGCAGTCTATCACAGTGCCATCCGTTTTGTCACCAAAGCCCCATATACTACCCACCATTGAGACCTGTATGCTCTCGTTGGGTGGTCCTTGCTACATACTCGTCGCCAAACACACTGGCTCCAGGTCATCTATAAGTCTCTGCTAGGTACGACGATCAGACGACGATTGGCTAATCTGCCTTTGCCATCCGTACTATTAGCCAACCTTCAATCGCTGGAAAATATATGGGATGAACTAAAAGCACGTATATCCTACCAACGGGACATTAAAAACTGTAATATCTTATGTTTCACCGAGTCATGGCTGAACGACGACATTAATAACATACATTTTGTAAACACGATATCTAAGGAAGTCTCTAGGTTTTGCTCACCTGAGGTAGAGTATCTCATGATAAGCTGTAGACCACACTATCTACCTAGAGAGTTGTCATCTGTATTTCTTCGTAGCTGTCTACATACCAGCACAGACCGATACTGGCACTAAGACCGCACTCAATGAGCTGTATACCGCCATAAGCAAACAGGTAAACACTCATCCAGAGGCGGCGCTCTTAGTGGCCGGGGACAGTTTTACCTAATTTCTATCAGAATGTTAAATGCAGAGGGAAAAAAACTTGTGACCATCTTACTCCACACACGGAGACGAGTACAAAGCTCTCCCTCGCCCACCATTTGGCAAATCTGTATATATATATTTGAAATTATGACAATTACAACAATACTGAATTAACACTTATTTTAACTTAATATAATACATAAATACAATCAATTTAGTCTCAAATAAATAATGAAACATGATCAATTTAATTTAAATAATGCTAAAACACAGTGTTGGAGAAGAAAGTCAAAGTGCAATATGTGCCATGTAAAACAGCTAACGTTTAAGTTCCTTTCTCAGAACATGAGAACATATGAAAGCTGGTGGTTTCTTTTAACATGAGTCTTCAATATTCCCAGTTAAGAAGTTTTAGGTTGTAGTTATTATAGGACTATTTCTCTCTATACCATTTGTACTTCATATAACTTTGACTATTGGATGTTCTTATAGGCACTATGCTAGCCTAATCTCGGGAGTTGATAGGCTTGAAGTTATAAACAGCGCAATGCTTGAAGCACAGCGAAGAGCTGCTGGCAAACGCAGGAAAGTGCTGTTTGAATGAATGCTTACGAGCCTGCTGCTGCCTTCGCAACAATTCAGGCGGCCCAAACTGCTGCATATACCCTGACTCTGCTTGCACAGAACGCAAGAGAAGTGACACAATTTCCCTAGTTAAAATAAATTAATGTTAGCAGGCAATATTAACTAAATATGCAGGTTTAATTTTTTTTACTTGTGTGTTGATTTTAAGAAAAGGCATTGATGTTTATGGTTAGGTACACATTGGTACAACGACAGTGCTTTTTTCGCGAATGCGCTGTTAAATCATCACCCGTTTGGCGAAGTAGGCTGTGATTCGATGATAAATGCACCGCATTGATTATATGCAACGCAGGACAAGCTAGATAAACTAGTAATATCAACAACCATGTGTAGTTAACTAGTGATTATGTGAAGATTGATAGTTTTTATAAGATAAGTTTAATGCTAGCTAGCAACTTACCTTGGCTCCTTGTACTCGCGTAACAGGTGGTCAGCCTGCCACGCAGTCTCCTCGTGGAGTCCAATGTAAATCGGCCATAATCGGCGTCCAAAAATGACGATTACCGATTGTTATGAAAACTTGAAATCGGCCCTAATTAATCGGCCATGCCGATTAATCGGTCAACCTCTAGTACTTACCCCAACCAGAAGCAATGGATTACAGGCAACATTCGCACTGGGCTAAAGGGTAGAGCTGCCACTATCAAGGAGCAGGACTCTAACCTGGAAGCTTAATCAGAAATCCTGCTATGCCCTCCGACAAACCATCAAACAGGCAAAGCGTCAATACAGGACTAAGATCGAATCGTGCTACACCGGCTCCGACGCTCGTCGGATGTGGCAGGGCTTGCCAACTATTACAGACTACAAAAAGGGAAGCACAACAGAGCTGCCCAGTGACACGAGCCTACTAGACGAGCTAAATCATTTCTATGCTCGCTTTGAGGGAAGTAACACTGAAATATGCATGAGAGCATCAGCTGTTCTGGACGACTGTGTGATCACGCTCTCCACAGCCGATGTGAGTAAGACCTTTAAACAGGTCAGCATTCACAAGGCCGCAGGACCGGACGGATTACCAGGACATCTGAGCATGCGCTGAACAACTGGCAAGTGTCTTCACTGACATTTTCAAACTCCCCCTGTCTGAATCTGTAATACCAACACGTTTCAAGCAGACCACCATAGTCCCTGTGCCCAAGAACACTAAGGTAACCTGCCTAAATGATTACCCATAGCACTCACGTCTGTAGCCATGAAATGCTTTGAAAGGCTGGTCATGACTCACATCGGCTCACCTTAGACCCACTTCAATTTGCATACCGCCCCAACAGATCCACAGATGATGCAATCTCTATTGCACTCCACACTGCCCTTTCACACCTGGGCAAAAAGGAACACCTATGTGAGAATGCTATTCATTGACTACAGCTCAGCGATCAACACCATAGCGCCCTCAAAGCTCATAACTAAGCTAAGGACCCTGGGACTAAACACCTCTGTCTGCAACTGGATCCTGGACTTCCTGACGGGCTGCCCCCAGGTGGTAATGGTAGGTAACAACACATCCGCCACGCTGATTCTCAACACGTGGGCACCTCAGGGGTGCGTGCCCAGTCCCCTCCTGTACTCCCTGTTCACTCATGACTGCACGGCCAGGCACGACCCCAACACGATCATTAAGTTTGCCGATGACACAACAGTGGTAGGCCTGATCACCGACAGCGATGAGACAGCCTATAGGGAGGTTAGACATCTGACCGTGTTGTGCAAGGACAACAACCTCTCCCTCAACATGATCAAGACAAAGGAGATGATTGTGGACTACAGGAAAAGGAGGACCGAGCACGCCCCCATTCTCATCGACGGGGCTGCAGTGGAGCAGGTTGAGAGCTTCAAGTTCCTTGGAATCCACATCACCAACAAACTAACATGGTCCAAGCACACCAAGACAGTCGTGAAGACACGACAAAACCTATTCCCCCTCAGGAGACTGAAAAGATTTGGCATGGGTCCTCAGATCCTCAAAAGGTTCTACAGCTGCACCATCGAGAGCATCCTGACGGGTTGCATCACTGCCTGGTATGGCAACTGCCCGGCCTCCGACCACAAGGCACTACAGAGGGTAGTGTGTACGGCCCAGTTTATCACTGGGGCCAAGCTTCCTGCCATCCAGGACCTCTATACAAGGCGGTGTCAGAGGAAGGCCCTAACAATTGTATAAGACTCCAGGCACCCTAGTCATAGACTGTTCTCTCTGCTACAGCATGGCAAGTGGTACCGGAGCACCAAGTCTAGGTCCAACAGGCTTCTAAACAGCTTCTACCCCCAAGCCATAAGACTCATGAACATCTAATCAAATGGCTAACCAGACTATCTGCATTGCCCACCCCTTCTACGCTGCTGCTACTCTGTTATTATCTATGCATAGTCACTTTAATAACTCTACCTACATGTACATATTACCTCGACTAACCGGTGCCCCCGCACATTGACTCTGTACCGGTACCCCCTGTATATAGCCTCGCTATTGTTATTTTACTGCTGCTCTTTAATTATTTGTTACTTATATCTGTTTCTTTTTTAGATATTTTTCTAAAACTGCATTGTTGGTTAAGGGCCTGTAAGTAAGCATTTCACTGTAAGGTCTACTACGCCTGTTGTATTCGGTGCATGTGACAAATACAATTAGATTTTCATAGTTCACGCTACTGTTAAGCCATAGCGAGAGATTCTAGATGTTTCATAGATGGTCCTCAGCGCTCCCGCCTGCGCAGTAAGATTTATGACTCTGTGGCACCAGACACAGATCAGATCTCCACCAGTTCTGAGAGAGCGGGCCATAAATCTTGCCTGTCTTAATTAGTTCTCTCTCTCTCTCTCTCTCTCCATGATTTGTTTATACATATAGTGCTGTAAATGTGTTTGCTGTATTGTGAATATCCCTGTATATATGCTATGCCATTCTTTCCTGTGTAGATATTCCTATTGCATAGCTTACAACATTGTAGATTTGTTCTTACCTTTCAGAACCAAAAGTCCATCTTATGCAAACTGGAGATTTGTGTGAGTGTGAACACTATAGTGGGTGGTGGTGATAAAGATAACTAGGGGGAGGTTATCCTAGACCACTATCCCTACATGGAGATGTTTGTGAATATAGGCCCTGGAAGAAGGCTGTTGCCCAATACCTTGCACGGCAGACATTTTACCCCTAGAGCAGGGGTACAGGGAACCCTGTTCCTGGAGTGATGCAGGTACTGCAGGATTTAGTTTCAACTAGGCACAACAACAGGAGTTCGTTCAGTTCAGCCACGTTTTCCAAAAACATTTTTGAACAGACAGATACTTTTGCTCCATTCGGTGGGTGTGTCGGGGTGTGGCTTGAAGCAATGAGTTTAGTATTTAAAGGGCAGCGGTGCATTTTGAACCCACAACCCCTCCCCAATTTTCAACTAGTTGTTCAGTACAGCACCGTTTCCATTCAATTGAACATTCTTTTACATTTGTATGTACTGAATACAGCCCTGACCGACTGAACTAATTGATCAGTTGAGTGACTGCCTAAATTCAACACAACCAGTTCTCCAGGTTGGTTAACTACTTAGGGAGTAGCGGCGCGCTAGCAGGCCACTCCCGACACTACCCGGTGAAATGTAAGGCGCCAAATTCAAAATCCAAAAGTTGAATTATTAAACATTCATCAATATACAAGTGTTGCATAGTCATCAAAAGCTCTGCTTCTTGGCAATATCACAGCGTTGTCAGATTTCAAAAAGGCTTTACGGCGAAAGCACAACATTTGATTGTTTGAGGATAGCACCTCATATATTTTCCACATTAGCATAAACTCATATCCAGCGCGGGCCACACAAAACCCATATAAGAGCTAAAAAATATCAGTTACCTTTCGAAGAACTTCTGCTGAGGGCTTCCCAAGTATCCAACGAAGACATCCAATGGTTCTTTTGTTAGAAAAAGTCATTTATTATATCCATAAATCTCCGTTTGGTTGGCGCGTTATGATCAGAAAATCCACCGTTGAGTCGCCCATTGAACCGTGAAGAGAACACGTTCAAATTATACCTATAAACTTTCTACAAACAAATCAAACATCATTTTTTATGTATCCTTTTATGTATATTTACTGTAATATTTCAACCGGACGATAACGTGAACAATAGGAAAGGAAAATAAAGTGGGGCGTGCTCACAATCTCGCGCCCGTCAAACGTTGTTGACAAAAGTGGTCCCATCAACTACTTCCTCTTCCTATCCGTTCTGCTTAGTGCTAGAGCTTCCAGACACTGTATAAAGACTGTTGACATCTAGTGGAAGCCATAGGTACTGCAGTCTCAGTCCTAGTTAAAATAGAAATGAATAGGCAGCCTGGAGAAGAAAGTCATGTACAAAAAAAAACTGCAAATCCGAATGGATTTTCCTCAGGGTTTCGCCTGCTATATCAGTTCTGTTATACTCACATACATTACTTTGGTCACGCCAGACTCTCCAAAACAGTCACTTCTGCTGCCGCTCTCTAAGTTAAATCAAAAACGTTGCCTATTCCTGCCCTAGAGGTATTAGTCAATGCTTATTAACTGAATATTGTATGTGAATTTCCATAAATCAATGACACTAACAAAACGGTTGAATTGTTCAGCAACATTTGCAGTAAGTGCTAACAAGACTTTGGTGATGAAAAGTACATAATGCATTTATTGTCATCTCCCTATCAGGCCACTGCATGCTGTGACATGGGCCTGGATGGTGACACATCTTCAAGCTGCCGGACTGAAGACTGTGGCCTTCATTGGTACCAGAAGCAAGGGCCTTACCTGGGAATACAGCAACAGTCTCCCTCTCGGTCTCACAGCCTTTCTGTCAACATGTATGTAACCACTCAAATTCATACCAACAGCTACGAACACAAGCACTGACTTTTATTCACTTTGTTTACTTGTCGCAGTCTTCAATCTTGTCTGGGATATACATTTTAGTTGCCAAACCTGTGTGATGTCTGTCTATTCACCCTGGACATTAGAATTGCATTTACTTTAGACCTTTTGAATCATAAGTGTTGTCTTTGTGTTTAAGCTAACACAGAAGTTAGTCAAAGCTAATGTGACAAACATGCGTATAATTTTTTTTAAATCTAACAATACAATTTAAATGAGTTTATACAAAACTATATTGCATTTGGTCACCACCTAAATGTGGCCTTTAAAACCCTTGATAGTTCCATCCTTCCTCATTGAACTGTCTGCAGATAGCTGACAACAGGGTGGCATGTTTTTTCATGTGCTGCTCTAGAGTTCCATAGCCCAGAAGACTCACATGGAGATAGGGGGATGGACGTGTTCGTTTTGATAAAAGTCTGGGAGACTTTTACAGGGAGAAGATAGCATGAGTTTTGGCAGGAGTACAGTGAACCCAATTCAACCAGTGGCTCTGGATAATATATGTGGATTCGGTCCTATGAAGCAAAATTTGAAATGGTGTTGTTTACATTGGATAAAAGTAATGACTCAGAGCTAGAACATTGTATATCATGCACTGCAGTTGAAGAACATTGTGAAAGTAATTCTGCTTTGAAAGTTGATAAACTTCTAACACCACTTTTGAGAAAATGGCCTGTGAATAGGTTGGTACACCTACTGGAGAGCTCTTTGTCTACACCCATTCAGCATTGTTCACGCCCTCTTAAGCCTTAGCTCCACCCATCTCTTTAAGGATTCACATGTGAGGCCATGTGCTAAACAGAGTGAGTAGTGTAGCAAACAACCAAAGATTTCAAGACTAAAAGTGGTAAAAGTAGTAGCAAAAAGTAGTAGTACAAATACACTTTATCTAGTCCTTGGCCAATCTCCTAATTTGATTTTGGTGCAGGTCATGTTGTTCTTTATCTCTGGTAAACACACTATATCAAATAAAATCTAAGTTTATTTGTCACATGCACAGGATACAGAAGGTGTAAATGGTACAGTGAAATGGTTACTTGCATAGTGGACTATTTTGTTCAGACATGTAGCTAGCTAGCTAAACAATGAACCAAAATCCCAACTCTAATGCCGCGTTTAAAACAACAGGGAACTCGGAAATCTCCGACTTCAGTGCGTTCAAAACAACTGGGAATTCAAAAAAAAAAGGAGCTCGGAATGGCAAGAATATATTTGAACGGTCATCCAACTCAGAATTCCAACTCAGGAACTCGGGCATCTTTCTAAAGCTAGGACTTTCCAACCTGAAGATCACTGATGTGATGATTTTACCTTGTATTTTCAGAGTTCCCAGTTGTTTTGAACGCGGCAATACTACCATGCATTATTCTGCAGGTATTTATAGCTAACCAACGAGGTTATTCTGCTAGCTAGCTAACAGTACGCTTTAACTTGCAATGAAAACAACTTTGACAAAATTAGAAATGTATAATATCTGAAAATGAAGCTAGACTTACCTATATACATGGATGAACGCTTCTCCCTCTTTGTCATGTATACAATGTTTTCCCTTAGTTTGAATATGTATAAAGCACCTGTCTCTTTTGGCTGTAGTTAGCTAGCTTATTAATTAAGTATCCACTCTATTGCTTAATGAGTGATCTAGTTAACGTGAGCTAGCCAACATGCATTGCTTCTGACATGTCACGATTCTGCTTGCTTTACATCTGACAGATATCTTAGATAATGAACTAATTGCAATTATCAGAAACCATTATTAACTAGGTAGCTAAATATCTGTCAGATGTAAAGCAAGCAGACTTTTTAGCCAAGCTAGCTAGCTTGATACTCGGTAACGTTAGCTTACCATGCTTTTCTGGACAACTGGACATTCCTCTCGCCCATCCCAGTCGACTCCTTCTTGCGACTCCTTGTCCCTTGGGCTTCTTCTAGGTTCAAAACCACATGGCTGTAGTCCGATCCCTTAATGTCAAAAGCAACCCACTCGTAACACAGCCAAAACTGTTCACCTGTATCTACGTCAAGCAAGGACAATGTTCCATTTGTTTTTTTTATGTGTTTTTATGGTGCACGTGAGGCACATTGATTTATTTTTAAATGTAATCTTTATTTAACTAGGCAAGTCAGTTAAGAACAAATTGTTATTTACAATGACGGCCTACCCCGGGTCAACTGTGCGCCGCCCTATGGGACTCGCAGCCTGGATCCGAACCAGGTACTGGAGTTATGCCTCTTGGACTGAGATGCAGTGTCTTAGACCACTGCGCCACTCGGGAGACCAGCATATAATAGATTTGATAAACAATTTGCCCCAAAAAAGTGACATCGTTTTGAAACATCAATGTTTTTTTGGGGGGGGGGGTCAATGTGAAATAATGTCCTTTAAACACGTTCCAGCCCAGGCAAACGCAATCAAAGTGCCATGACATTGATCAACCAATGGTGTGTTAGATAGCACCCACATACGTTTGACACCCCCTCATTATTATATTGGAGGAAGAAATACAGAAATAAATAAAATAAATAATATCAATGAATGAAATGAAAAAAGGGATTAATTATTTAAATTATTATCTACTTGTGTGCAATCATTTATCCATTTATTTATTTTTCTATTTGTGCATTTATTTATCCATTTACACTGCATTAGGAAAATATTCAGACCCCTTCAGTTTTTTCACATTTTGTTTAGTTACTCTAAAATTGATCAAATTGTTTTTTCCCCTCAATCTACACACAATACCCCATAATGAAAAAGCAAAAAAAAGGTTTTTAGAATTATAGCAAATGTATACAAAAAAATAGAAGAAAAAAAAAAAGAAAAGACATTTACATAAGTATTCAGACCCTTTACTCCGTACTTTTTTTAAGCGACTTGGCAGTGATTACAGTCTTCTTGGGTATGACGCTACAAGCTTGGCACACCTGTATTTGAGGAGTTTCTCCCATTCTTCTCTGCAGATCCCCCCAAGCTCTGTCAGGTTGGATGGGGTTGCGACGCTGCACAGCTATTTTCAGGTCTCCCCAGAAATGTTGTCCCATTGGAAGGTGAACCTTCACTCTGGTCTGAGGTCCTGAGCGCTCTGGAGCAGGTTTTCATCAAGGATCTCTCTGTACTTTGCTCCATTCAGCTTTCCCTCAATCCTGACTAGTCTCCCAGTCCCTGAAAAACATCCCCACAGCATGATGCTTCCACCACCATGCTTCATTGTTTCCTCCGAACATGACGCTTGGCATTCAGGCCAAAGAGTTCAATCTTGGTTTTATCAGACCACAGAGGAAGTCTGGAGCTCTGTCAGAGTGACCATCGAGTTCTTGGTCACCTTCCCCGATTGCTCAGTTTGGCCGGGTGGCCAGCTCTAGGAAGAGTCTTGGTGGTTCCACACTTCTTCCATTTAAGAATGCTGGAGGCCCCTGTGTTCTTGGGGACCAATCAAATCATGTCCAATGAATTGAATTTACCACAGGTGGACTCCAATCAAGTTAACTGTCTAAAATGTGCTAAAAATGCATTGCAGTTGTGCATTTGGTTTGCTAATTTAGTAGCTAGTTCATTATCTAGCTAAATGGTTAGCTTAATCCAATATCAAGCATTCAGTACGCACCATTTTCTTGTTGCTTTTATAGTTTAGGTCAGACACGGTCTAAAATGTTCACAATGCACTCATTAACATTTAGTTAGCATTCTCTATGGGAATTTACATGTACTTATTAGCATTGCTTAAATCCGGATTACATAGTACCAGTGGGGATTGAAAACAGCGCCCTTGTGTTCAGTGTCAATAAATGTTGCCGGTTAAATGTACGGGACAGAAAACCCTGCTTTCACTAGGACAATAACCGAAAACAAAAGGCCAAATCTACACTGTACTTGCTTACCAAGAAGACAGTGAATGTTCCTGAGTGGCCGAGTTTTTACTTAAATCTACTTGACAATCTATGGTAAGACCTAAAAATGGTTGTCTAGCAATGATCAACAACCATTTTGACAGAGCTTGAAGAATTTTGAAAATAATAAACGGGCAAATTTTGCACAATCCAGGTGTGGAATGTTCTTAGAGACTTACCCAGAGAGAATCACAGCTATGATCATCCCAACAAAATACTGGCTCAGGGGTGTGAATATTTATGTAAAGGAGATACTTCTGTATTTAATTTTCAATAAATTAGCAAACATTTCTAAAAACATGTTTTCACTTTGTCATTATGGGGTGTAGATGGGTGAGAAATTTTTATTTTTATTTAATCAATTTTGAATTCAGGCTGTAACACAAGATGTGAAATAATTCAAGGGGTATGAATACTTTCTGAAGGCACTGTATCTGTCTTGATCAAGTGCCATTGTGTAACTTTGGCTAATGCGCCTCCTTTTTTTAGTTCTGGTATCGAGTATTGTGATTGTATCGAGTATTGTGATACTAAACCTGGTATCGTTACTGAACTAAAACTTCTGGTATTGTGACAACACCAAGTCTGTCTTGGCAGCATCTGTAGGTACTGCACTGCCAAACTCATTTTCAAACTGACAAAAAGAAACACTGGTCTTAACCAAGCAACTACTTCTCCTTGGGGCAGAGAACTAGCTTTGGTGTTTTCCCGTTTCTTTTTTCAGAAAGGCTGTTTGATTTCATCAGTCTAGAATCCATTTTAAGCTGCAAAGGCCAACTGAGGCAAGTATCTGTTTTTATCTGGCAAACTTAAAATGCTAACGTTATTTTGACCAAAATGACTGATGTGTAGAAATGACGAAATGCTGAAAGAATCGCAGCTATGGATGTGATCCATGTCTAATGCAGAGCAGCTGACTGTGCTGGTTCGATCTTGAGTGGACCATGGCATGGTTGGAAAGTTGATTGAAACGGTTCCATCGACGAGAGCAGCTCGACAGAAAAGGAAAACCTGGCACAGGCCCTGCTTTTTCTGTATGTGTTTTCAATTATCCGCCACCCCGTTTCAAAGGAAGTCACAAACACTCAACTTCAAGACAGGCATCCACTTCAATGATTCCGATTTGGGGCTGAACTGTGTTACACAAGAAAGGGAGACAGCCTGCACCGATCACAATGAGGCGGTTTTACATTCTCTGAAAAGGGACTGCGATGGTGGTGGCATTATAGCTTGTGATCTTTGGGTAGGAAAGGCTGCTTTTCGTCTTAAAATGACACTGAACATGACAAATGGAAATGTCTCCCAAGGAGTCTGACGAGAGAAATGTTGGCCTACTTCTCCCATTTGACTTAGACGGCCTCTGCATTCAAGATTTCTGTCTTGCCTACTCCATTTCCAGGGCTGTACATGCTATGAATGCAAGGCTGTATAAAAGCCCTGTGTGAGAGCCGTAGCTAGCCTTTTGCTGATGAAGAGGAATCGCTGTTCCACTGCAGCCAGGCTGGGGGAAGGCACTGCCCTTCCATTAGACGCGTGGGGTGGCCATTTGAGAGCTCAACGAGATTGGAATATAAGAGGCGAGCTTTGTCTGCCCAGTTTGCTGCCTAGTTTTCTGCAGTAATCAGAACGTTACTCAGGCATCTCGGAACAGATGGCTGGAAAACAAATGGTGGGTCTGATCTCTACACACAACCCCTGTCTTTGGATTACACACCCTGACAGAGGAGCGGAGGAGAGGGAGTCTGGACTGGAAGAGAAACACAAGGCTGTTCTAATGTGAGGGCTAACACTACTAGATCACAAGGGAGATTTCAGATCAAAAGGTTAATTTCTTCTGAAGGCGTGTGCGTGTATGAGAGAGATTGTGTCCCTGCTACGCTGAGTTCAAGTGTGCTAGTGCTGGTGGGTGTGTGCCTAGGTTTATACTATTTTTGTCTGTCTCCCTGCTCCTCAGTGAGCAAAAATACAATTTCAGTGGTGTAAGCTAGTTATTGTTAGGCTCTGATCTCAAAGCTATGGCTGTGGCTCTGTCTGATGGTGCAGGCCAGAGGTCTGTGCGGGACAGATTTAGTCATCCCGCTCCCGCAGCTTCTCATAATGCACCCACTCACACTTGCTGGATTTCTGTCAGACTCTCACCCGCTACTGCAAGAACTGGTCCTGAACACCAGTCCCGCAATGTTATTTCAGGCGTACAGTACCAGTCAAAAGTTTAGACACACCGACAGATTCTTCTCTATTTCTACATTGTAGAATAATAGTGAAGACATCCCAACTATGAAATAACACATATGGAATCATGTAGTAACGAAGTGTTAAACAAATCAAAATATATTTTAGATTCTTCAAAGTAGCCACCCTTTGCCTTGACAGCTTTGCAAACTCTTGGCATTCTCTCAAACCAGCTTCATCACTGGGAATGCATTTCAATTAACAGGTGTGCCTTGTTAAAAGTACATTTGTGGCATTTATTTTCTTAATGTGTTGGAGCCAATCAGTTGTGTGGTGACAAGGTAGGGGTGGTATACAAAAGATTTGGTAAAAGACCTATTTGGTAAAAGACCAAGTCCATATTATGGCAAGAACAGCCCAAATAAGCAAAGAGAAACAACAGTCCATCATTACTTTAAGACATGAAGGTCAGTCAATGCGGAAAATTTCAAGAACTTTGAATGTTTCTTCAAGAGCAGCTGCAAAAACCATCAAGCGCTATGATGAAACTGCCTCTCATGAGGACCGCCGCAGGAAAGGAAGACCCAGAGTTACCTCTGCTGCAGAGGATAAGTTCATTAGACTTACCAGCCTCAGAAATTGCAGCCCAAATAAATGCTTTACAGAGTTGAAGTAACACACATTTCAACATCAACTGTTCAGAGGAAACTACGTGAATCAGGCCTTCATGATCGGATTGCTGCAAAGAAACCACTACTAAAGGACACCAATAAGAAGAACAGACTTGCATGGGGCCAAGAAACACATGCAGTGGACATTAGATCGGTGGAAAATTGTCTATTGGTCTGATCAGTCCAAATTTGAGATTTTTGCTTTCAACCGCCGTGTCTTTGTTAGACGCAGAGTGGATGAACAGATGATCTCTGCATGTGTGGTTCCCACCGTGAAGCATGGAGGAGGTGGTGTGATGGTGCTTTGCTAGTGACACTGTCTGACTTATTTAGAATTCAAGGCACACTTAGCCAGCATGGCTACCACAGCATTCTGCAGCGATACGCCATCCCATGTGGTTTGCTCTTAGTTGGACTATAATTAGCTTTTCATCAGGACAATGACCCAACACACCTCCAGGCTGTGTAAAGGCTATTTGACAAAGAAGGAGAGTGATTGAGTGCTGCATCAGATGACCTGACCTCCACAATCACTCGACCTCAACCCAATTGAGATGGTTTGGGATGAGTTGGGCAGCAGAGGGAAGGAAAAGCAGTCAACAAGTGCTCAGCATATATGGGAACTCCTTCAAGACTGTTGGAAAAATATTCCAGGTGAAGCTGTTTGAGAAAATGCCAAGTGTGCAAAGCTGTCATCAAGGCAAAGTGGCTACTTTGAAGAACCTAAAATATAAAATACATTTTTATTTGTTTAACACTGTTTTGGTAACTACATGATAACATATGTATTATTTCATAGTTTTGATGTCTTCACTATTATTCTTCAATGTCGAAAATAGTCAAAATAAATAAAAACCCTTGAATGAGTAGTTGTCCAAACCTTTGACAGGTACTGTATGTGATGCAGTTCACTTGCCAGCCATGGTCCCAGCAATTTTGCACCCTATAAGCAATATCAGAGATTCTTACATGGCCCATTATATTGGTCTAACGGTATTACATACGTAGTTTGAAGAGAGCAGAGTTGGAGTGACTTACAAATTTCTCTTGAGCTACGTTTTTACCTTTTAGGAGTGGGACGATTTTCAGACAGACACATATGGGTGATCAATATTTGTAGGCAATGTAGTCAACTGTAGCCTAACCATATTTAGGAAGTACATTTCATTGGAAAGATCAAGGCCCCGTGCTTCTCTAATGCTGGTTGACCGCCCTCCACTTCTTTCCACTATCAATATTTATTGACAGGCACTGTAGTATAGTTCACAGTTGAACCATATTTACTTTCATTTCCTTGGAAAGACAACTGACACGTGGTTCTCAAACCATTTACGGGCAGCCTACTCTATTTAACTGAGACCGCACATATACGAGGCGCACTTGTTCTCACACGCCCAACTAGGAAGAGAGCTAGGCAACTTAACTTAAAGCAGCGAATTCGGAGTGTGTGTGAATAATGCAACAAAGATGTGCTTTTAATACAATAACTAGGCTAACGCATACAAAGCAGAAAGACAGCCGCTCACAAATAATCAGCGGAACAGAAAAATATTTGAATCTCAAAGTTGTCTGCCTGACCGCCCACTCCCGAACGCATCATGAAAAATGACCACCCCGCCGCAATGATCTCTGTCAGATCCCGAAAGAGATTGCGGCGGGTTTGACATTTTTCATGATGCAGGCCTCTAGCGCAGGCATGCACTCCACTGGAGCTCTGCTATATGGCGTTACTGTGGAGAAGGAAACAAGGGTTGTGGTACAGCACCACCTTTACCCGTCTGGGTCGCAATAAAAAACACACACACGTACACAATGCCTGACTACTAGAGTTTAAACCCAGAACCCGTATTCCGATAAGGTTGCCCGAACGCAGAGAAAACAGAGAAAGATTGCAAAACCGGTCCACCCGGTCACTTGATAGGATGGATCCAGAGAAACGGACACGGAAATGGGAGAGTCCAAGTTTTGTCTCTCCCTGAGCCACCTCTCCTCCACGTTTGCACAGCCCAGACTAACCCTGAGTTGTAATACAATAGCACCAGTCATAAGTCACCATGGGCAGTGAGAGAGGGAAAGAGAAAAAAAAATAAAAATGAAACTATTGAGAAGAGAAGGGCTGCTCCCAGGTGCACAGGAGACCTCCTGTCACGCTATAAAGCCCTGGATTTGACTGTGAGAGCACTGGAGCCTGACATTTCACAGGCGCTGCTTACACCCAGACACATTCCCTACAGAATACTCCACACTCGAGAGAAAGGAGAGAAGACAGAAGTGGGAAAAGAGAGCGAGAAAGAGATCCAAAAATACCTATTCATTAAAACCACTGCTCCAGGAGTTAATTCAAGGAGTGAAAATATAGACAGTCTAATAAAGACTGGATGAGAAACCTGAGCCCTGACTGCCTATCAATGAAACTTTGCAGCGGGATAAGAAAGTAAAATTGTTTGAAAGGAGTCTAAATAAATCATGTCTGGATTCACTGCTGAGAGAGGAATGCTAGAAAGCTTTAAACCCCTTGTGCATACAGCACTTTCGCTACAGTAGAGTCCATTGATCTCCACGCAGGTTGCAGTAACTGGCAGTGAGGAAGGTGTCTGGTGCTGATTCAAAATGAAGGCTCATTCTTTGTGAGCTTGGCATTTAGCTGAGAAACTACAGAAACCGCTTGCATTGCTAATTAATGAGGAGGTAGCCTATTGGCAACAGAAGCTCACTTGACTTCCAGAAATCAACTTCAACTCCTGAACTTTAAGGAAAGGCCAACTTCCACAGGCCACAGTCAATTTTAAATGCCCTGTTTAGAGCATTGTGCAAGCAAATGCAGACCTTTTTGTGGTAGAATGATCCCCATTTTACAGCAGGGCGCTTAGTAGGAAAAAGTGTAATTACGTAAGTGATGAGGTTTTTATGACAGCCTATATTGTCTAAAGAGACGAGACAGACTGTAGACAACCAGGAGACATTAAAATAAATCGTCAAAAGCGGATTACGAGGGATTTCAAAAAGAGAGTCTCTCATTCACCTCAAGTAATTCCATCTCTGACACAGTGGAAACATGCAATCACCATCACTGAGGTTAATGCCTGTACAGGGCACTGCAAATTCCCTGTGTTGTCTAAACAGGAAAGGCATGTGAAGGTCATGACTGTAGCATGGGTGCTGTTAGCCAGTGTCAGCTGCTGACGACTACATAATGTCAGAAATGGCCTATTGATGAGATCTTAAGGGTCACACAGGATGATGCCATGTTTTTTGCTAAAGAATAATGTAATTTTAATGCGACCAAGCATTTAATGTGTCTAAACAAAGGATGACTTATTGACCCTAGACAGACGACAGAGATATCTTGTCCTTTAGTCGCAGGATTTCCTGGCCTGCCGGCATGATCCTCACAGAGGGAGTAAACTGCTTCCTCTCCTCTTCTCCTCCTCCCCCACCCAAGACAGACACAGCGAGAATGAGTTGAACTGAATGCCCCTTACCATTGAATGATAGAGGTCGAAAATGGAGCAAGATGACACATGAAACCTCCCGCCACAGAGTTCAGCACTCCCCAAGCGCCAAAGATAATCAGAAAACCCCCTCAATGGAATACGGATGGATGTCCTCTTCTATTCAGCAGAAGCAGCTATCACACAGCTCATAGCGAATGAAACTTTGATACCTTTTCCTGTCAATCTTACCAATTTCCATCCGATGAAGACTTTGAAAAGCATACTATCAAGAAGACATGGAGATGAGTAGCCAGTAATTATGTCTAATGGGTAACTCTAGCCTGAAAGTGCCCCCCAGCTGACTAACTGCAGGCTGGAAAATGCTGAGGCTCTTCGACACTCTCCCCCCCAAAAAAAAAATCTGCTGCCAGAACAAGACATCCAACACTGCCCCTGGAGCTTCACTTTTGTCCCAGCGTATGGCGGTGACATATGGCTGACAGTTGGAACTGATCTCCTGGTGCAAAGCCTCTTCTAGAGATGGCTTTTCAATACTCTCCAGCGTCTCTGTCAGAAACCTTATCAGAGAGCAGCGGCACTCAGGTTTGTCACATCTTTGGCATCCAACACGCTGAAGCCCCGCTATGTCAACAAGCAAGTTGTGTAAAAACAAGACTGCCCATCTGAGTGCCTGAGAACATCTTCTAGAAGGTTCGAAAGCGGGGGCCTGGTTACTGCTCAGGCCTTTTACTAATGGCAGTGAAGGGCCTGAGCAGTAACCCATTGTTGAAATGACTGGCATACATAAAAGGACATGCATCTGCAATATGTAGTGCTACAGACTGATGCCTATGTTGGGTCTTGCATAACATACTTCACTTGTTTCTGGGCTATGGGGTGAGTACAGCAGCGTGAAAGTCCCCTGAGGAGCCATTAGTGTTAAGATGGAGCCTCATGCACTACTTAACACACCCATCAAATTCAGTGATTACATGAGAGGTTTCGAGACAGTACAAAGCTCTTATCCCCAACACAGAGAACCAGATTACGTCTGTAGCTCACTCAATTTGAAAGCAAAGTGCTACATTAAAATGTAATAAATCACTTGTCAAGGCGAGCTAGATATGCTAATATTCCAGCAGCAAACAAACAGACAGCATCTGCTGTAGTTCAAAGCCGTTGACTTAACAGCAGTCAAACGCAAAATCGAAGACATGAGACAGCTTGTTACTTACCTTTTCACTTTTCACTTTCTTCAGGTTTCTGCATTCACTGTTGTCCATCTCGTCTGGATCACTTTTAATGGCTAACGGTGGTACAACAATCCCTGTGGAATCCAGGGCGATATTCCCAAGTGGTTCGGCCACTGCCAAGTCTGTACTTTGCGTACCCTCAAATGGGATGCTACGAGGGCCCCCCAAAGGCAGATTTGGGGCGCCTAACTCCTTCTCAGTATTAGCCACTCCTGTAGCCACAACTTCACTTTTCTCCTTCTTACTTTTCCCAGAGCCCACCTCCTTGTCTTTCTTTCCACTAGGAACATTACGGGAGGCTTTGCTGCTCTTCTCAGCACCCTTTCCAGAGTTGATGTTTGTTGTGGGACCTGTGCCAATGGCAGGTCCTGTAACCTCGCCCTGGGTTCGCACCTGGGCCTCTTTCTTTGCCCCGTCTGTAACCGAGGCCTTGCCACTTTCCTTTGAGTTCTTACTTCGCTTGGATTTGGATTTACTCTCTTTGCCTTGAGCAGCTGTTACGGGGCTAACAAATTTTATGTTGTCGGGTAGAGCTGCTACAGCGCTGGGAGGGGCAGCCATGCCCCCACCGTCTTTAGTGCCAGACATCTCAAGTTTGTCCTTTTCTAGGTCTGCGTCAAGGTCAATGATCAGATTGCCAACACCTATATCCCATTCATCGCCGCTGTCATAAGTGTCCACCGCATTAGAGTCCACACCTTTCCCGCCTGCAGTGCCACTGCTTAGGGACATCTTAGTGCCAGCGGCCCAGGCGCGCCACAGTTGAGTCTGACCTTCTCAGACTACTGGAGGCAGTGGGAGAAGGGTTACAGCAGCTTCAGGGTCTTCTCGGTATCCCCTTCCCAATAACCCACATTGTTGCCCTGTAAAGAGAAGAGAAAATGTGTGAAAATCCTGCAGTCAGACGCTCTTAACATACCAAGATAAACTATAATGAGATCATTAGAGATTCGAATCATGCCACGCAGGAAAGTATAGCAGGAAAGAAATCAGGGCTTGACATCAACGTTTTTAGCCACTTGTCCCCCCCAAAAAAGGTCTGTAACACCATTATTACAACATTGTACGATGCCACTTCGCAAAATAAAATGCATTAAAATCTTTTTTTACCATAGAGGATCAGAAGAAAATGTAGGCTACACTCTGTCTATTGGCTTCTTTGCATATTCAAGCCAGTCTCAAAATATAATACTCCTTTTTAGGCTCTCTTGGTAGGATGGTTGGCCCCCCTTTGGTAGCCTATAAAATATTGCAACACAACTAAACACTTCTTATGTCTTTATAAAACAATTCCCTACAGGGCTCGAAATTAAGGGCGTCCTGTTGTCCCTGGGACGATAAAAAATATGTCTACGGTTCAAAACCAACAGTTCTAGGATCACAGACCAAAGTTCATACAACCACTGCACATTAAATTGTTAGGGAGTGGCAGCTGAGGGGTCGGTTTTGGAGAGCCTGGCGTGCCCAGAGTAAAATGCCTCCCATTCAGGCCGAGAAAATAGGATATGCACATATTTGGTACCATTGGATAGGAAACACTCTGAATTTTCCAAAACTGCTAACCATTTGTCTGTGAGTAAAACAGAACGCATATAGCAGGCGAAACCCCGAGGAATTTCTGTCCTGGAAAAAGTGATTTTGACACATTGCTCATTTGGGAACCCCTTCCTCATGAAAATGACCATATAAAGGGCATATGAATGCAGTACCCATCGCTTCCTTTAGATGTCAATAGTCTGGAGACAGTGTAAAATTTCATTTTGGATGAATAAGACCAGAGAATAAGAGCAAACCAGGAAGTGTATCTTTTATGTCAACAGTACCCGGCGCACGCTCCCGAGAAGTCGCGCAGTGTCTTTTTTACCGTCGTTATCGATCAGTTTATATTCCGGTTGATTTATAATAGTAAATATACATAAAAGTGTTCCTAAGGATACATTTAAAACTATGTTTGATTGTTCTTGGACAAGTTTATAGGCATAAGATGAGTTTGCGTCACGTTTCAATGGAGGAGTGGAGGCTGTCGTTTCTGATAACGTGCGAACCAAATGGAGATTTATGGATAAAATACATTACTTTTTCTAACAAAAGAACCATGGATTGTCTTCGTTGGACACTTAGGATGACCTCAGCAGAAGTTCTTCAACAGGTAATTGATTTGTTTTCGCTGTGAAATGTGTTATGTGTGTGCCGTGATGGCTAATCGATTCATGGCTATGGGAAAAATATGTGAGGTGCTACCCTCAAACAATCAAATGTGCTGCTTTCGCCGTAAAGCCTTTTTGAAATCTGACAACACTGTGATATTGCTAAGAAACAGAGCTTTTGGAACACTTGTATATTGGTGGATGTTTAATAATTCAACTTTTGGATTTTGAATTTGGCGCTTTACATTTTACCTGGTAGTGTCGGGAGCAGCCCGCTAGCGCCCCAGTGATCCCTGAGAAATTAAAAAACGTTAAAAAAAGCAAATGAGGCTGATGCAACAGATCAGACCATTTAACTTTTACAAAGTTTGATTTCTTCATATTATAAGCTCAACAATCCGCATATGGCTGTAGGCTACACACAAATGTTCCAAAGTGCAATTAGCAGTAAAACACAGTTTTCCCAAAGCGCACCGCACGTGTGATCGGTTTCATGTGACATAAATAAAAATATCCATTAGATGTTAATTGATTGAAATGTACATAATGGATACCAGCAGGAAAATGGGGGTCATGCTTTTTCAATTTTAGTCCAGGTTTAATATTGTTTAAATCTAGTTCAGGGGAGGGTCAAGTCATTTGTAATTGATGAAATGTCAATATTTCTCAGTGTTTTAGAATTAGTTGGTCATTAGGCTACATACCGATGTGTGCCCGATGCCGACCCTCATCTCTGATTCTCCGCTGGGGGCGCAATACCAAGTGCACCTATAGGCTATTTAGTGTGGTCTCAATCAAATATTCCATAGCCTATAGGCTAGCGTTTCCCAAACTCAGTCCTCGGACCACAAGGGGTGCACGTTTAGTTTTTTTGTCCTAGCAGTACACAGCTGATTCAAATAATGAACTCATCAACAAGCTTGGATTATTTGAATCAGCTGTGTTGTGTTAGGGCAAAATACAAAATTGTGCACCCTTGAGGTCCCCAGGACCGAGTTTGGTGAAACTCTGCTATAGGCTTCGAAGTTCATGATTGGAAAAGGACAGAGCAAAGTTATATTTTTAAGTTTTATTTACACCATCCCAGCAGCTAAACTTCATTACATACCACAATGGAATTTGCAACCCTGAGCCCTGGCCTACTCTTGCTGATCAAATACTTTTTTGGTTGCTGCCTAACCAATGGCCGTGGCACAATCAATCGGAAATGGTGATGAAAGTAGGCAAATTCAAGTAGGCATAATTCATTTAAACAGTCTTAATTTTCAGATTCAATGTGGGTGATGTGCGGTGCGCAATATTCCTATAATTAAAAGTCTCATTAAAGTGTGTCTACATTTTCTGGCGCATTCCTCATGTTAGCATCGGTTTGGACATGAGGCTGTAAAAAGCAAGTAGGCTTTTTCATTTATGTAGCCTACATGAAAAATTGATTTTAGCCACTCTGATCCAATTCTTATCAGAATAATCGTTTGATATTGTGATGTGTGATGATAATTTTTTTTTACTTATCCATTTGTAAAACTTAAATCTATATTCTTCTTGACCAACTTTTTCTTGCCCTGGACATCAGGACAAGCGTTCATTTCGAGCCCTGGAAAGTATCCACATTCAGAAAGTATTGTAGACATTTGCCAAACCTCCAAATCACATTCAGACAATGTTAACATACAGAGAATCTGTAGAAACTATGAGAATAGAAATATTCAGAACTTTTGTGAAACATCACAGCACAGTTGAAAAATATATGGCAGAGCTAGAAATCAAAACTGGATGGTCTTCAGAGATAGATGGCAGGGGTTGAGGGTAGCTGAAGGCTGGGACCAAAAATAAACAAAAGATAACTAATGTAAAATATACTGTGTCCGTAAAAAGTATAACGTATGTATAAGCTGGAAGTAGAAGCCTAAGTATTGTTTTCCATTCGTTTACTCCAATTAGGGAAGGGGAGGTAAGGTTAGGGGAAAAGAATAAAGAAAGAAAATAAAAACAATATATACAGTATAAGTCAGTTTTGGACACACCTACTTACTCAAGGGTCTTTATTTTTACTATGTTCTACATTGTAGAATAATAGTGAAGACATCAAAACTATGAAATAACACATATGGAATCATGTAGCAACCACAAAAGTGTTAAACAAATATTTTTATATTTGAGATTCTTCAGTAGCCACCCTTTGCCTTGATGACAGCTTAGCACACTCTTGGCATTCTCTCAACCAGCTTCATGTGGTAGTCACCTGGAATGCATTTCAATTAACAGGTGTGCCTTGTTAAAAGTTAATTTGTGGAATTTCTTTTCTTAATGTGTTGGAGCCAATCAGTTGTGTTGTGACACGGTTGGGGTGGTATACAGAATTTGGTAAAAGACCAAGTCCATATTATGGCAAGAACAGCTCAAATAAGCATAATTACTTTAAGACATGAAGTTCAGTCAATTAGGAAAATTTCAAGAACTTTGTAAGTTTCTTCAAGTGCAGTTGCAAAAACCATCAAGCGCTATGATGAAACTGGCTCTCATGAGGACCGCCACAGGAAAGGAAGACCCCGAGTTACCTCTGCTACAGAGGATAAGTTCATTAGAGTTACCAGCCCAAGAAATTGCAGCCCAAATAAATGCTTTACAGAGTTTAAGTAACAGACACATCTCAACAGCAACTGTTCAGAGGAGACTGTGTGAATCAGGCCTTCATGGTCAAATTGATGCAAAGAAACCACTACTAAAGGACACCAATAAGAAGAAGAGACTTGCTTGGGCAAAGAAACATGAGCAATGGACATTAGACCGGTCGAAATCTGATGTTTGGTCTGATGACTCCAAATGTGAGATTTTTGGTTCCAACCGCCGTGTCTTTGTGAGACGCAGAGTAGGTGAACGGATGATCTCTGCAAGTGTGGTTCCCACAGTGAAGCATGGAGGTGGTGTGATGGTGCTTTGCTGATGACGCTGTCAGTGATTTATTTAGAATTCATGGCACTCTTAACCAGCATGGATACCACAGCATTCTGCAGCAATACACTATCCCATCTGGTTTGCGCTTAGAGGGACTATCATTTGTTTTTCAACAGGACAATGACCCAACACACCTCCAGGCTGTATAAGGGCTATTTGACAAAGAAGGAGAGTGATGGAGTGCTGCATTAGATGACCTGGCCTCCACAATCACCCAAACTCAACCCAATTGAGATGGTTTGGGATGAGTTGGACCGCAGAGTGAATGAAGGAAAAGCAGCCAACAAGTGCTCAGCATATGTGGGAAGAGAATGTCAAGAGTGTGCAAAGCTGTCATCAAGGCAAAGGGTGGCCACTTTGAAGAATCTAAATCTATTTTGATTTAACACTTTTTCGGTTAGTACATGATTCCATATGTGTTATTTCATAGTTTTGATGTCTTCACTATTCATCTACCAGGTAGAAAATAGTAGAAATAAAGAAAAACCCTTGAATGAGTAGGTATGCCCAAACCTTTGACTGGTACTGTATATATTTACAAAAAATAAATGAATATGGGAGATTAGAAATGATGCAATTTGCATTGATAGAAGCCACAATCTGCAATATTAAAGTTGACGTACAGAGAATACTTTCTAAACAGTCTCCACCGAATGTGGATCTCCGGTTGGTTTACAGATCGCTCAGAGCACTGTTGACGTCTGACTGTCAACATTTTCACGTGATTCTACGTGTAAAGTGTACTGTCTTTGCAACAGCTTTTGCTCATCATAAACTGTACCATTCCTGACAAAGAAAAAAACAATAGCCAAGCTTTCTCGATGCACTCAAGTTCAAGGAGAAAGCTGCCTTTGGGTTTATAAGCCACATGTATGCCAACAGTGAGCTGGGCTTTGCCAGGGAGGGTGAGTTTTCCACAAACCCCAAAAACATATGGAGTCCATTTCCTCTTTTACCAGCAGGTTGACGTCAGGAAGGACTAGAGAGACCTCTGAAATCAAAGCCACAAACCCTGACCCAGAGATCAATTTCCTTTCTCCTCACCAGAGCTCCCCCGCCACAGGATATTTAGTCTAATTAAACACCCTGACATATCAATCCAATGAGGTCAACAACAGCACGAAAACAAGGTTGACTTCTACTGCTGGCGTCAAAGCCTGCATGCCCTCTTCGCTCTCGAGTCTGAATGAGCCATAGCCCCAAGACTTAAGCTAATGGAAGAGAATGAATAATATGTCAGCATTAATGAAGGTCTTAATGAGGCAACCACGCTCTTATTAGGCCTACCTCTCCATTGTGAGACATTTAATTTAACACAAAGAGATTTGCATTCATATCAGTGGGGGTGGGAGGTCCTGACTTACAAAGGACACACTAACACCGACATTGTTCTTGGTTAGGAAGTTCTGGCTGATCTTAGTCAGCCTGTAACATCAAACAGACCAAAATGGAAGGCAAAGAAAGACACAGTCTTCATAACCAGTTGGCTCTGAGCTATTGGTATTCCTCACCCTAGCCTGTTTACATGTGACAGACCAATAAAGAGCAAAACAAGACCCAGGCGTTTTATGGGCCCTTACACAAAGCCTCCATTGAGGCATATCACAGCCCTTTGCTGCTTTTGCTTTCCTAACACTGGGTAAAAAAAACCTTCTGTGCAGGAATAGGAGCATCTCTTTCACAAGCCTTCTTTTCAAGGCACTTATCATATGAAAGCATTGGTGTAACCGCTTCGACCCTCACAACAATGGAAGGCTTTACACACACACAGAGAGAGAGAGACACAGAGACAGAGAGAGAGAGAGAGAGACACAGAGACAGAGAGAGAGACACAGAGAGAGAGAGAGAGAGAGAGAGAGAGAGAGAGAGAGAGAGAGACACAGAGAGAGAGAGAGAGAGAGAGAGAGAGAGAGAGAGAGAGAGAGAGAGAGAGAGAGAGAGAGAGAGAGAGAGAGAGAGAGACAAGCTGGGTGAGAAGGGGTCAGATTCCCCACCATTGCCTACAGTTTAGGGATACTGTAAGGATTAAAAGTAGGGCCCTATAAAATCTGCGTTGCAGAGGACACGGACGGAATCCAGACTATAAAACAGAATTCAACAAGATATATTTTTTTATTGAACTAAATTGAAAATGTATGAACTTGCCTAAGTTAACCATAACACATGAACCAAACGCATTCAGTGATTTGTATTTTCCTACAAATTTCTGAAACGGCACAGGAATGCCCCTGTCTGTGGTGCGCGCATATGTCTACACTTTGTGTAGCCGTTAAAGATGATGCTAATGATAACCTTCTGGTAGAGATGGAAAGGCTTTCCCAAATGAAATGTGAACTACAAAGTAGAATAGGCCTACCTAATGCCATCATCATTATTTGCATCAATACAGTGGTCATTTGTTTTGCAAACTCTAATCACGAGTGCAACAGAAACATCGCTCACGAAACAGGTCTCTTGACGGTGCACACTTTGATTAAAGGGTAACTACACCCCAAAATCCAAATTTCTTCTATTTTTCCCAGACCTCAAAAGTGGTCTCCTGATGTGGAAAAGCATTGTTGTGGATTTAGAACAGGGATGGGAAACTCCAATCCTCAGGGGGCCTGATTGGTGTCACACTTTGTCCCAGCCCCAGCTAACACACCTGACACCAATAATGACTAATCATTAATCCTGTGCCGTTTCAGAAATTTGTAGGAAAATACAAATCACTGAATGCGTTTGGTTCATGTGTTATGGTTAACTTAGGCAAGTTCATACATTTTCAATTTAGTTCAATAAAAAAATATATCTTGTTGAATTCTGTTTTATAGTCTGGATTCCGTCCGTGTCCGTGCTTTTACACCTGCATTGCTTGCTGTTTGGGGTTTTAGGCTGGGTTTCTGTACAGCACTCTGTGACATCAGCTGATGTAAGGGGGGCTTTATAAATAAATTTGATTTGATTTGATTTGATTATCTTCAGTTTAGAATGCAATTAGTTTAAATCAGTAGTGTTTGCTAAGGATGGGGGAAAGTCGGACGAGGTCTGGAGTTGCCCATCCCTGATTCAGAGCATCGGTTTTTGTTGTTTTTCCTATTAAAAAGGTGTGATTTTGAGAGTGAAAACCTGGGGGAATTAAAAAAAACAACTAAAACCTGGAAAAATAAAACAGATTTTATAGGACCCTATAAAAAGTCTGTCATGCCATTATTGACTTATCACAGATGCTAATTAAACCCCTGGCTATGTGTCAGAAAATAAAGCTCAGATTCAATTCTCCTACTCACACTTGGGATGTTTGCATAGTCTGATAGAGATGCATGCCTCATACTGAAAAGAAAGTCGATTTGTCAAAGGCTGACAATTGAATCACAACACACAATATCCTCCAGGGATCCTACAGGAAAAATGAGATAGTCAGTGGATAGGTATCCATCCATATAGCCACTATTTACAGCTAGGTCAGCATTGGAACCTTGCTTTATCTAGCTCTGGCTGTGTTGCTGAGTGCTCAGCTGAACTCTGACACGCTTGGTCAGAGGCAGGTTCAAATGCTCTGTTGGAGCTTGATTGGCTGTGTGGCTAGATGGTCAGACAGGGGTGACAAAAACTCTCAAATAGTCTGGTCTAATCCTTTAGATAGTAACAGGGCTTCAGCCTGATGAGAGCTGCTAGCATTCAAACCAAATAAAATCCCAACACAAAGACCTAAGAGGCCACAGAACCAGGAGGAATCTTGTCACAAAAAGACAGCAAAACATACTGCACAAATTGATGGGTTCTACTTGATAAACACTTCGGCCTAGCTGTCTGACTATCAATTAGGGCTGGGAACTGCCAGGGACCTCACGATGCAATATTATCACAATAATTAGGTGAGGATACAATATGCATTGAGATTCTCATTATTCTCTATGTATTGTGATTCGCTTCTGCGATCGGTTTGTGATTAGATGTTCCAAACCCAGAAAACACACACACACCCCTTTGGCTGATGTATCAAATTTGGTGGGGAAAATTTGGTCTGGGCGGTATACCGTATTTTACTATATACACCGGTATTGATGCACAGACCGGTGTGGGTTTTTACTTTACCTTCTATAACGGTATTTGAATGTTTGGTTTGTTAAATGTGATACGCCGTGTGTAACGTCCATTTTTATAGTTTACTCCGCCACTTGAGTCATCCCTCTCCGCTCTCTCTCTCCATGACGCTTTCCACACAGACCTGGTCCCACCCCTTCACTCAAGGAGCGCATTCGTTGTTGCTTGACCACGAGACAATTTCGTTCAGTCTGCATGGTCAACGCAGCACATGCAACAATGTTGATGACAACGATGTTGTTTCCACTTTGAACTTAATACAAATCCACAAGCGTTCTATAATTACAATATTCGTTTGAGTTTCTTACATCTGCAAACAGCTAGTTTGTATTTTCTTAGCAAGTTACGATTTAACTTGTTAGCCACTAATGCTAGCTAAAGTACTGAAGTACTAAATGCTAGCTAAAGTACTAAAGTCAGAGCAAACATAACTAGCTAGTACAGTCTGATACCAGTGTTGGTGGAGGCATAAATCAGCATGTTGTTTGTGCAACAGTATCTTCTAAATCAAAGAGGAATAGGCGAAGTATGAATATGTTGGCTACATGAATAAAGACTTAATGTAGCAAAAGATTATAGGATCCCCTAGGAAACACTGAACATCAATTTGGTTCCTACCCTGTCACAATAACTCGTCCATGGCATTTTCATTCGTTGTCATGTTAAACACTGTATTCAAAGTGCCCACTATTACTTATATTCCAACTATAGAACTTTAATAAACATTCTATTTCCATGATTCCAAAAGTTCACCCAAGTGTTTTGATCTAAATCGCAATTGCAGCATTTGGTTAAAAATAATTGTATTTTTTTTTATTTAACCTTTATTTAACTAGGCAAGTTAGTTAACTTCTTAGGGAGCGGCTCTAAGGTGACGGTTTTGGAGAGTCTGGCGTGCCCAAAGTAAAATGCCTCCCACTCAGGCCCAGAAAATAGGATATGCACATAATTAGTACTATTGGATAGGAAACACTCGGAAGTTTCTAAGAGTGTTAAAATATTGTCTGTGAGTATAACAGAACTGATATAACAGGCAAAAACCTGAATTTCTGTCCTGGAAAAAGTGTTTTTGACACATTGCCTCATTTTGAACCTCTCCCTATTGAAAACAGACATATATAGGAGTAAGATTGCAGTACATATTGCTTCCACTGGATGTCAGTCTCTAGACAGTGTTTGATGAGGTTTTGTATGCTCTGGATGGTAATAGAAAAAGAATTTCGAAGTGGTCATCGGATGTAAACAGAAGAGGAAGCGCGTTCACGGGCTCGCGCGAGCTGTGGTTTGTTCCTTTCCCTTCGTCCAGTTTATAATCCGGTTGAAATATTATAGTAAATATACATAAATGTATTCCTAAGGATACATTATCAATGATGTTTGATTGTTCTTGGACAAGTGTATAGGTATAGGTTGAACGGTATAGGTTCTCTTCACGGTTCAATGGGCGAGTGGACGCTGTATTTTAGGAACATAATGCGCCAACCAAACAGAGATTTATGGATATAATTACTTTTTCTAACAAAAGAACCATGGATTGTCTTCGTTGGACACTTGGGAAGCCCTCAGCAGAAGTTCTTCAAAAGATAAGGGATTTGTTTTCGCTGTGAAATGTGTTTTGTGTGAACCGTGATGGTTTATTAATTTATGCTAATTGGAAAAATATTGGAGGTGCTACCCTCAAACAATCAAATGTTGTGCTTTCGCCGTAAAGCCTTTTTGAAATCTGACAACGCTGTGATATTGCCAAGAAGCAGAGCTTTTGATGACTATGCAACACTTGTATATTGATGAATGTTTAATAATTCAACTTTTGGATTTTGAATTTGGCGCCTTGCATTTCACAGGGTAGTGCTAGCGCCCCACCACTCCCTAAGCAGTTAATTAATGATTTTTTCATTGGCAAGATTAGCAAACTTAGGCATGACATGGCAGCAACAAACGCTGACACAACACATCCAATTGACAACTGACTTTCACCACGCTAATAGTTGAAGGACATTCAAAAAGCACAGCGAATTACTGAAAATTGGCTGAGAGAAACTGATGATAAAAAGATTGTGGAATCTGTTGTTAGACTTCAGTGCGGCTTTTGACATTATTGATCATAGATCATGCTGCTGGAAAAACGTGTTATGGCTTTACACCTCCTGCTATATTGTGAATAAAGAGTTACCTGTCTAACAGTAGACTGAGGGTGTTATTTAATGGAAGCCTCTCTAACATAATCCAGGGAGAATCAGGAATTCCCCAGGGCAGCTGTCTAGGCCCCTTACGTTTTTCAGTCTTTACTAACAACTGGCTTTGAGTAAAGCCAGTGTGTCTATGTATGCGGATGACGTAACATTATACACGTCAGCTACTACAGCGAGTGAAATATCTTAACCACTTAAATAGCTGCAGTTAGTTTCAGAATGGGTGGCAAGGAATAAGTTTGTCCTAAATATTTCAAAAACTAAAAGCATTGTAATCAGGACAAATCATTCACTAAACTAAATCTTGTAATGAATAATGTGGAAATTTAACAACTAGAGGTGACTAAACTGCTTGGACTAACTCTGGACTGTCATTGTCAAAACATGCTGATAGAGAAGAGACGTCTGTCCATAATAAAGCGCATCTCTGCCTTCGTAACAAAACTATCAACAAGCCAGGTCCTACAGGCCCTAGTTTTGTCGCAACTGTGTGGTCAGGTGCCAAAGAGGAACCTCTGAAAATTACATTTGGCTCAGAACAGGGCAGCACGGCTGGCTCTTAAAGGTACACGGAGAGCTAACATTAATAATATGCATGTAAATCTCTCATGGCTCAAAGTGGAGGGCAGATTGACTATCACTACTTGTTTTTGTAAGAAGTGTTGACATGCTGAATGCACAGAGGTGTCTGTTTAAACTACAAGCACACAGCTCGGACACCCATGCATACCCTACAAGAAATGCACCAGAGTTCTCTTCACAATCCCCAAGTCAAGAACAGACTATGGGAACTACATGTAACTCTATTCCACATCAGGTAACTCATGCAAGCAGTAGATCAGATTTTAAAAAAACGTATAAAAAACACCTTATGGAACAGCGGGACTGTGAAGAGATACAAACACACACAGGTAGACACACGCTAGAACACGCACGTACATTGTAATATTGTTGTATTATACATTTTGTACTGTAGATATGTAGTGGTGTAATAATATTATTATTATGACGTACCGCTAACGGGGATCAGTAATAAATACAAACGCCCCCAAAATTATGAAGTGAAAACATGTTTTAAACATTTTAGCAAATGTTTTGAAAATTAAATAGAGAAATACATAATTTACATGAGTATTCACACCCGAGTCAATACTTTGTAGAAGTATCTTAGGCAGCGATTACAGTTGTGAGTCTTTCTGGGTTAGTCTCTAAGAGCTTTCCACACCTGGATTGTGCAACATTTGTCCATTATTCTTTTAAAATGTCTTCAAGCTCTGTCAAGTTGGTTGCTGATCATTGCTAGACAACCATTTTCAGGTCTTGCCATAGATTTCCAAGTAGACTAAGTACAAACCGTAACTCAGCCACTCAGGAACATTCACCGTTGTCTTAGTAAGCCAATGAAGTGTAGATTTGGCCTCGTGTTTTAGGTTATTGTCCTGCTAAAAGGTGAATTCCTCTTCCAGTGTCTAGTGGAAAGCAGACAACCAGGTTTTCCTCCAGGATTTTGACGGTTTCTTAGCTCCAATCCATTTTTATCCTGAAAACTTCCCACTCCCTAATGATTACAAGCATACCCATAACATTATGCAGCCCCAACTATACTTGAGAATATGGAGTGTTACTCAGTAATGTATTGGATTTGCCCCAACATAACACTTTGTATTCAGGACAAAAGGTTAATTGCTTTGCCACAGTATTACTTTATATTTTAATTCTGTAAAGGCTTCCTTTTCACTCTGTTAATTAAGCATTGAAGAATAACTACAATGTTGTTGATCCATCCTCAATTTTCTCTTATCACAGCCATTAAACTCTGTTTTAAAGTCACCATTTGCCTCTGTGGTTTCCTTCCTCTCCGGCAACAGAATTAGGAAGGACGCCTGTATCTTGCAATGGGTGTATTGATACACCATCCACATTTTTACCCATCTACCAATAGATGGCATTATTTGCAAGGCATTGGAAAACCTCCCTGGTCTTTGTGGTTGAATCGGTGTTTGAAATGCACTGTTCAACTGAGGGATCTTACAGATAATTGAATGTGTGGTGTACAGAGATAAGGTAGTCAGTCAAAATTAATGTTAAAACACTTATTACACACAGAGTGAGTCCATGCAACGTATGTGACTTGTTTAGCACATTTCTCCTGAACTTATTTAGGCCTGCCATAAGAAAAGGGGTTGAATACTTAGACTCAAGACATTTAAGCTTTTCATTTTTTATTAATTTGTAAAAAATGTCCATTTTGACATTATGGAGTATTGTGTGTAGGCCAGTGACACAACATCTCAATTTAATATATTTTAAATTCAGGGTGTAACAACAAAATGAAAAAGACAAGAGGTGTCAATACTTTCTGAAGGCACCTGTATGTCTGCTGTAGAGAGACAAGAGAGCATGAGAAAATGAGTTGATCATTCATGTGATAAAAGTGCTAAAAACATGTTGGCTCACTATTTAAAAAGATCGATGGAGAACACGCTATAGGATGATCAACACCAGAGTTTTGGTGCAGGTACAGCCAACTAGCGGTAGCCACCCTCTGCGTTCAGGGGAAATTAAAAAAAGCCCCTGGATGTTAACAAGGCGATGCTCCATCTTTACTGGATTGGTTTAAAAGTGCAGAAAAAAACCTCTCCAGGCGAATGTTTTTTTTCCATCAGGAACAGAAAAAGAAAGAAAAGTCGTACAGATATTGATTTGACGCTTGCTACGTAAAAGCGCTAGTATCGATAGAATATCGTCCCAAAAAATATTGATGTAATTATTGATTTTTTCCCCCCCCATCACTACTATCAAACTATTACCCATTTCAGACAGAAGATGTTATATTACCTGTAAAATAACATACTAATGTTTACAGTAATGTTTACATGACCCCCTTTCAAACAGTCCCTTATTTAACACCTCTCTTGCAGGTATACCCTTTTATATACAGTACCAGTCAAAAGTTTGGGAACACCTACTCATTCAAGGGATTTTCATTATTTTACGATTTTCTACATAGTACAATAATAGTGAAGACATCAAAACTATGAAATAACACATATGGAATCAAGTAGCAACCAAAATAGTGTTAATCAAATCAAAATGTATTTTATATGAGATTCTTCAAAGTGGCCACCCTTTGCCTTGATGACAGCTTTGCACACTCTTGGCATTCTCTCAACCAGCTTCACGAGGTAGTCACCGGGAATGCATTTCAATTAACAGTTGTGCCTTGTTAAAAGTTAATTTGTGGAATTTCTTTCCTTCTTAATGTGTTTGAGCCAATCAGTTGTGTTGTGACAAGGTATGGGTGGTACATAGAAGATAGCCCTATTTGGTAAAAGACCAAGTCCATACTTTGGCAAGAACAGCTCAAATAAGCAAAGACAAATGACAGTCCATCATTACTTTAAGACATGAAGGTCAGTCAACCCGGAGAATTTCAAGAACTTTGAAAGTTTCTTCAAGTGCAGTTGCAAAAACAATCAAGCGCTATGATGAAACTGGCTCTCATAAGGACCGCCACAGGAAAGGAAGACCCAGGGTTACTTCTGCTGCAGAGGATAAGTTCATTAGAGATAACTGTACCTCAGATTGCAGCCCAAATAAATGCTCCACAGAGTTCAATAACAGACATCTCAACATCAACTGTTCAGAGACTGTGAGAATCAGGCCTTCATGGTCAAATTGCTGCAAAGAAACCACTACTAAAAGACACCAATAAGAAGAGACTTGCTTGGGCAAAGACGCACGAGCAATGGATATCAGACCAGTGGAAATCTGTCCTTTGTTCTGATGAGTCCAAATTTGCAATTTTTGGTTCCAACTGCTGTGTATCTTTGTGAGACGCAGAGTAGGTGAACGGATGATCTCCGCATGTGTGGTTCGCACCGTGAAGCATGGAGGAGGAGGTGCGATGGTGCTTTGCTGGTGGCACTGTCAGTGTGGGGGCACACTTAGCCAGCATGGCTACAACAGCATTATGCAGCGATACGCCATCCCATCTGGTTTGCGCTTAGTGGGACTACCATTTGTTTTCCAACAGGACAATGACCCAACACACCTCCAGGCTGTGCAAGGGCTATTTGACCAAGAAGGAGAGTGATGGAGTGCTGCATCAGATGACCTGGCCTCCACAATCACCCGACCTCAAACCAATTGAGATGGTTTGGGATGAGTGAACAGCAGAGTGAAGGAAACGCAGCCAACAAGTGCTCAGCATATGTGGGAAGAGAATGTCAAGAGTGTGCAAAGCTGTCAAAGGCAAACGGTGGCTACTTTGAAGAATCTAAAATATATTGTAATTTGTTTAACACTTTTACTACATGATTCCATGTGTGTTATTTCATAGTTTTGATGTCTTCACTATTATTCTACAATGTATAAAATAGTAAAAAAATCTAGAAAAACCCTGGAATGAGTAGGTGTGTCTAAACTTTTGACTGGTACTGTAGATCAGTGGGTAACTGGAAAAATGGAAGTGGTGGGGGTTGGAGGGTGTTGTTAAACCATTGGCTTGTTTGCATTTCAAATTAGGGAGGTGTTAAACAATGGAAGTGTTAAAGGGATACTTCTGGATTTTTCAGCATACTAGCTAATACCCATAGACTTCCAGTCATTGTGCTAATGCTAGTTGGCATTGGCTTGCAAAACTACCTCTTCTATCAACTTCCTTCATACTGGAGACACAAAAATGGTATTCATGACTTCATCTGACGCTGGGGAAGTAGATAAAGGGCCTCATTGCCAAAATCCCGAAGTATCATTTTAAAGAGCAACTAAACAACTTATCTCGTAGAAAATAGCCTATGTGGCATCGAGTCAGAAACATCTATTCTAGTGTCAAAATTTACTACAAAGTGTAAATAGGATAATTTTGATCATAAAGTCAGTCTCGTCCAAAATTGAGTTTTGCAGGTGAGTTTGTCACAACTTGCAGCCTACACCTGTAGGGATGTTAATAGTTCTGGGATTTGTCCACTGGGAAAGATCTAACAGCGGACACAAGGAGAGATGAGACAAAACTACCCAATTATAGAATAATGTGTTGTAGGACAGCTGAGCTGACTCAAGACCGGGCATTCAACTCAGTTTATAACGTTACCATGGTAACATGTAAACTCAAAGACAACTTTTGTTCACATTAACAACTGACTGCAGGAGCAATGACAACACTCACCTACGCATCAGCCGGGACGCCTCAACCATGGCCAGCCTAAACATAATTTGGAAACAACTCTCTAATCTGAAAACAAAACTTAGACCGGTCATCTCCGTCCTGATGTACGGATCAGAGTCATGGACCCTCACGTCATCTGGATGCCTTTGACTCTAAGTGCCTCTGCCGCACAATGGCATCATATGGCACGACCACATCCCAAACTCCACAATACTGCAAAATACGGAACAACCCCGTCTCCTCAGTGTCAGGAGGCTCTGACCAGGGACTGTCAACCGGTCCGATCAAACCCACCTCTGGAGGCTGCCCTTATCCTCTGGAGGCTGCCCTTAATTGAGCCCAACCCCCAACTGGCCACGTCCAAGAGAAAGACTGAGGGCCAGGTGGTCCGACCATTTGGAGGACCTAAACAACCTGGGACTCAACACCACATGAGCCTGGGACCTGGCCCAGAAAAGGAAAGCGTGGAGATCCATTTGTCAAGGCCCTATCATCCAAGGAGTGAGTGAAGATGAGTGAGTGAGAGAGGGCCTCTGTCATTTCTTAATGACCAAGCTTCAAAACAAAGCCAAATCAGGAAGCTCAGTCCACCTTTAATGAATTTACCTGCAACAAAAAAAAGCAGAAAACTATGCACACAGACCTATTACCTGTAGTTTGGTTCCAGGGTCTGTTAAAATGCAGGAATCATGTCCAGGTATTATGGTGGGTTTTAATTTAATATGTTTTTTTACACCCCAACCCTTTCAGATAAAGAAAAAAGCAGGGAAAAAGAAGCAGGCATGGTAAATTAGTGGGAATAGTGTGTGTGAAGGGGTAATACGATTCTAAGAACTCGATTATGCAAAGTCAGGATTTTTGAAAATACAGTATTCAAAAAGGTAACAAAATCTAATAAAACTATTTGTGTTGCTTGAAATGACCCAGTAGATTATCCTGTGGCATGCAGAATGCCAGAGCTATTCTAAGAACTGCCTTTCCGGTGAACTTCCTCTAATTCCATGCTTCCAGTAATTAAAATAACCGTAGTGTGAGGCCTTCAGCAGGATGACACATGATTACATAAAGTCCACTCACCGCTCTCTTTTCACTGTCATTCAGTAACACCCTCTTCATATGGTAAGTGTTCCAAAAGAATCCCACAGTGAACCCGGTCATTTCCATGTAAAAGGACCATGAGCACCAACATGTGAAGTTCATAAGAGCATATCAAATTGGGTGTCAAATGAAAGCTAAGAGTCTATATAACCAACATTGACAGGCAAGCTGTCTTCATCAGATTATTAAATTATTGCAGCTGAGCTCCTAGTGTTTTTTTCCTTTTCTTTTTCAAGTGTTCTACTCCGCTAGCCAGCACCTCGCCTAAACAGGTGTGCGTTTCCTTCGCCTCCAGAAGACCCTTGCCAACTAACAAACACTAATATTTATACTGAACAAAAATATAAAACGCAACAAGCAACAATTTGAACGATTTTACAGTTCAGTTACAGTTCATTTAAGGAAATCAGTCAATTGAAATACTTTCAATTAGGCCCTATAATCTATGGATTTCACATGACTGGGCAGTGGCGCAGCCATGGGTGGGCCTGGCTCCCAAGTGGGTTGGCCTATGCCCTCCCAGGTCCACCCATGGCTGCGCCACTGCCCAGTCATGTGAAATCCATAGATTTCCATAGACCCACTGGCGAGCCAGGCGCAGCCAATCAGAATGAGTTTTTCCCGACAAAAAGGGCTTCATTACAGACAGGTTGCTGGTCTCAGATGATGCCGCAGGTGAAGAAGCCGGACGTGGAGGCCCTGGGCTGGCGTGGTTACACGTGGTCTGCGGTTGTGAGGCCGGTTGGACGTCCTGTCAAATTCTTTAAAACAACGTTGGAGGCGGATTATGGTAGAGAAATGTACATTAAATTACTTGGCAACAGCTCTGTTGGACACTCATGCAGTTGGCATGGCAATTATTTTATTTAACCATTATTTAACTAGGCAAGTCAGTTAAGAACAAATTCTTATTTACAATGAGGGCCTAGGAACAAGTGGGTTAACTGCCTTGTTAAGGGGCAGAATTTTTACAGAATTTTACTTTGTCAGCTCGGGAATTCGATCCACCAACCTTTCGGTTACTGGCCCAATGCTCTAACCACCAGGCTACCTGCCGCCCCAATTGCACACTCACTCAAAACTTGAGACATTTGTGGCATTGTTTTGTGTGACAACACTGCACATTTTAGAGTGTCCTTTTATTGTCTCTAGCACAAGGTGCACCTGTGCAATGATCATGCTGTTTAAATCAGCTACTTGATATGCCACACCTGTCAGGTGGATGGATTATTTTGGCACACAATTTGAGACCAATAAGCTTTTTGTGCATATGGCACATTTCTGGGATCTTTTATTTCAGCTCATGAAACATGGGACGAACACTTTACATGTTGTGTTTATATTTTTTTTCAGTATAGTTTTGGAGAAAGGATTTGCCTTCTGTACGTTTAAGCAACATTGCTTTGTGCCTTGTAACTCTGTTCCAAAAAAAACATCTTTAAGATATTTTCTAATTTCTCTCCCTCATGAGGAGGGAGGATAATGAAAGTTCACAGAAGTAACAAGTAAAGGTAGACCTACCAATTAGGAATGTTTTACTAATATATATTTTTTTTTAATTAAATTGTTTGATTAAAATTGGCCAAATAATTAATTTAAAAAAATAATCTAACGGAATTACTGCAATTGAATTGGGTACAATGGGAAAGTATTCAGAAACCAGAGTTGGGTCACCTGCTACTGTCCTTCTTTCCAGATCACAAGTTTTATTTTTAATTACGTTGTCTGGTGGCCAAAGTGAGTGTGAAAACAGTCTGGACAACCCCTCCCTCTCTCGCCAGTTAACGTTACACCCCCCCAGCTCTTACTGACACCTACCCATGAGCCCCCTCTCTTTCCAGTAATTCAGCATCCGCACCCACTGAGAACCAACTGACACCGGAGGTCCATGGAAGTTGAAAAGTAGTTGGTCAGTCCCCCCTGGCCTTGATTTCAACGTCCACAGAAGTCGTTTTTTGAGGGCCGATCCAGCCTTGATTTCAACATCACGTCGATTTTTTATCCGGTCCGGACCGTCCTTGATTTGACCCAAACATAGATGTCCATGATTGGTGACCCGGACCAAGACATCTCTATGATTATGTTCCACAATATGACGGTACAGTACACTTTAGCACAGTAGAGTACAGAAAAGTATAGCAGAGTATAGTTCAGTGGAGTATTAAACAAATTGTGTTTGTTAGGCTTAAGCTAAAGCTTAAGCTATGGCCAAATCAGTTTCTATTTTACAATCTAAAATCTTCTTTCCAGGAAGGACTAGCCTACTCCAATAATGGGGAAAAGGCCTAGGCTACAACAAAGCAAACATACATTTTCTTATCACTCCACTATCAAACAAACCCATTATAGTCCATTAAAGCCAGACTCCGTAACTGTCAGTTTGGTCATTTTGTTTACATTTTATATATTTTTTTGTCGGGTCAACAAAACAAACCCAGGCAAGACATCATAACATGCTCTATAGTCGAAGTTACCTGAGAGCTCTCAATTCATATCAAGCACTTTTCTAGTTACAACGAGCATGTAGGCTGCTGTATTATAAATGATCATTTCGAGTCCGAGCAGTAAAATGCAATTCAAATTGACATAGCTAGACAACAATATACAGCGGTGAAAAAAAACAGGGCCGTCATCTGCCTGATCGCAGAATCGCAGTGCAAACACTTTGAAAAGTCTACCCTCAGCAACTAGGTAGCCTATGCTATGTTGAAGTAGAAAATAAATTCACAATCAAAACTTTGTTACAAACCCACCGGTGTTTTCAAAAAATGCTCTGCTACGAATCATCAGCTGACAGACTTCTTCTTCTGTGGGTTTTACATTCCAAAAAGGTGTAGACAGAGCCAATATATGAACTGTTACCACACCCATTTGTCAGATAAATTACACGTATATTCTGTACCACAACTCTAATTTATAATTAGTTATTTATAAATCAGGGGGATATAGATGGGCTTAATTGTATTGTTGATGTGTTGTTGTAGTCGTGGATGGATCAGAACCGATAGAATGTGCCTGAGAAACTATCAAAAGACCTATGCGTCCTAATTATCTGGAGAAATCTGACCTGAAATGTGTAAAACAAAGCTTATTTTATCACTTTGAAGTGAACTAAATAGCAAATTAAGATATATTAAACAAATGAAATGGTGATATTTTATTTGGCACTTACGCGATCTGGCTTAGAGGCTACTACCTCAGATTTGATAAAACAAGACTGCTCAGTCTAGTTAATCAACATTCATAAGACCATGCCATCTCCCAAACAGTCACCTGAAAGCATTCCTATTATTGTGTACATGGGGGTTGGGGGGGGGTCTTAAATAATATAAATGTTTTATCCCTTGCCAGATACCTTGAATTTCCCCACCAATCCATTACGTTTTGTATTTGCGGTCACAAATCCTGCTCTACGTCATTACTGTGGCAACACGGGAAGATCCTGATTGACAGACACGGGGGCAAACTGTTCCAAGCGATTCTCTCGCTCTCCCCACTTCTCTCTCCGTTGGGGATTGTGAGCAGCAACAGTTAGCCATTTCAAAACCACAGGGTCATGTTAAGGCGCAACACAGCTTGCCGTCACAGAACTAATGCTCCATCGTTTCCAAGGGCTTAGAATTCCACAGGCTATCATTCTGCTGGAAATGCTCCTTCAATTTGAGATAATAGCTTCATACTAGTCCTGAACTACCAGGAAGTCAAGTCCAATACCATAGCAACTTAGTAGACTACTCCCACTGTTTCCCAGAAGACACTCAGATTCAGGATACGAGGTGAAAATCTGACAGACAGATGTTGTTCTTGGCAATAGAAAGGGAGGAAAGTAAGACGCTTTACTCAACTGTCAGATGAGTGGTGACTGCTTGGAGATAGACTGTTGACTACAGCAGTGTGGAGAGGGTTGGCTTCTAACGCTCCATGAACATGCCATCTCTATTTTACTACAAGCTCCATGTTCATGTGCGCTGGTGCAAACTTTCAAATTGGGCTATGCTCAAGAATTTTCCCAAGCATATGGCGCACACGCGTTTCATTCCCCTGATCTTGCCACATCAAACATATTCCTTGTTTAATACGTCCTATTCCGACAGATCATTCCTTTTTCATTTCGCTGCACCTCCATGGAAAGTATTATTCCATTAAACATCTTGATGTAGCAAAAGCAAGGCTCCCATTAAATAGATTGCTTCCCTGCTCGTTGGTTAGCCTAGCTTAGCTCCAGCACACTGTGTACTGAGTGTACTCTCCTGGCTCTGCAGTGCTCTACTGTTAGCCCCAGAAAAGGTTGTCCACACCCCTCCAGTCAGTCACACATATACCCTGGTGGCTCGTTCTGCTGCAACTGGTGCCCTTCCAGCGGCTGTAAATAACGTCTCTAAACTAATTTGGCTTTCCCTGCCACATGCCAGTGAGCCTTGGGAGTGCGCAGGGAGGAGAGGCACCAGTGAATCTGGGCAGACAAGCCAGCCCCTCCCACCCAGCCCCTCCCGCCGCACTACAAGGGCCTGATTAATACAGGCATTTGTAACGGACGCCTTGGCTGATGAGAAACGTGAAGGGAAAATGAAGCAGGCACAGGGCAGGAACGCCTCTCACAGTGCGATGACAGACTGAGGGATCAGATCGATTCCAACCGTGGTTCTGTCAGGGCCCTCTTTGATGCTTTCAAAGCGGGGGAGGTAACATCCAAAACGGCAGATGACAAAAAAAAAAGAAGAGTGAGGAGGAAAACAAGGGCACGAGATTACATAAGAGAACCTCTGACCTGATTGTGGAGAGCTCTGCCTCCATCTGCACAGTGCCGCCTTTCATTTTTAATTCCCCCTTCACTGCAGAGTAAATGAGGATCTCTAATAAAGAATGGGTCTCAAAGCCTGCTGGCGCAGAAAGAAAGTGACAGGCTCTGTGTGAATCACAGAGAGTTCTCTGAAGAGGTTCGGGCGGGAGGGGAGAAGAAATGCAGTGCAGGCAGAAGCACTTCCCCTTGGTTAGATTAGGTGCGTTGCATCAGATGAAAGAGCCGCTCTGGTTTTCATCTTCCTTTTTGTTTCACTCGCTAAAGCTAGTGTACAGAGATCACTAGGAGAAGATAGAGCCCCTCCAATGTGACAGGCCCGGGGGTGGATTTATCGAGCCTTTGCTCAAAGATGACACAATGAGTGATACAGACGGACCTATTGCTTTTGCAGACCCGGAACCTGCTCTGCTCAGCTCTCAGTCAGCTCTGCACTAGGCAGGCATTGATTGCTCGGCTATTGACGGGCTGCTAGCTGAGCGTGCTCGGCAGCTCGCTCCTGCCGCCCCGACCTGGGAGCTTCGCCTGCCTGCATTATTCAACTCTCATTAACAGGGACAGGCGGATCCCCAATGTCCGCCGGGCTTTCTCTACCAGGCTCATAACTCACCGGTTTCACATTCAGCCCTTTACAGTGGCCACCATCAGAAGCCACATTAGTACCGTCACCCACGAGGGGACACTCACTGAGGAAGAGGGCAAAGGGGGCACGGGGCTGTCCAGTCTGGTAGGGTTGAGGGGGGGGGCTGGAAACCCTATTGGTCCTCGACTTACCGTGTTGCCCTTACCAGTAAAGCACTATAAGCTGTTTTAACATCTCACGCCAGGTTAAACGCTGTCAATTTGGATGAGAGTCGCTCATCAACTCAATCTCCTGGGGTTAAAACACAAAGATTATCCCTACCTGCCAAAGGGAATCTGTCACTTCGCATGACCTCATTCACCAATTATTTTGTATAGCCTACCATCTAGGCCTAAAGCTTTTCACCTCAAGTGTTCTCATATCTTAATAATGAGTTTGCATTTACTGAGCCTGTGTGCATTTCCTCCCACTGTAGTGTAGTTAAGTACTGAGGGATTAAAGGAAAAATCTGAAAAGGCAATGTTCCAGTATATAATTTTCCAATCCATCCACAACATTCTGTTTTCACCATTCTCAAACATCGCTCATTTAATCAATATTTCCTGAATAAAAGAGCAGCAGACCATTTCCCTCAGGGTTGGAGAGTGGATTCCAACAGCAATTTGTCATTTCAATAACGCTCGGCAAAAACCCCCGTTTGCACAGCGTATCCATGGCAACAGGTGAATGAAAAATTCAATTTTGATACCAATTTCAAAACATGCCAGTGGTGATGAAAGCCTGCACGATAGAGGGTGGATAAAAACTGACCCGGTCTTGATAACACAGCCCCTGGATCAGAGAGCTTTCACCTCTGTGGATGACACCTTTAGCCCAAAGATACATTTTTAACACTGAGGAATAACAACTCAATAAGGACTTCAATTACATGTGCAGGACCTGGCTAATGAGTAATTTCAGTGGGCCCGCTGGTGAGGGACAGGTATTCCGTGCAGGGATCCACGCCGAGGCTGGCCAGTGTAATTGGATTGTGTGCTTGAGCTGCTGACTAAAATAGAAAATGTCCCCGCCAGCCTCCAGGTGATGGGAATCATCGGTACCCGGGGAGGTCAGCCAAGCTCCATCTCAGCTAAATGTCAGAAGGGTGGTGGCAGCCACCTCAGAGAGTGCAGGACTTTAAAAAGGTACTAAGTCCCTCATGCGTACTGTTTGGGTGCCGTGTCTAAGATGGTGTTGAATTGGTCAGACCTAAACGTATAAGTGCGAGTCTATTTTCTGGTTGCGGCTTTTTAGTTCAGCTGGACCACTCTGCTCCAGTCGACGCACATTGTGTGAAGTCTCCACAGAGAAACACTTTGACAATACCCCTTGTGCTTCCAGATAAGCCACGGCAGAGGCAGAAATGAAACATTTCCTATTGCTTTCATCTCCATTCCCATGGCACATATATAGGAATAAAGCAGGGCAGTCTGGCTGCATCAGATTTCACTCCATCATGATCGGTGGCTGAATCCAAAGAAGAGTGGAGAGAAAAAAACTATTTGGCAGGCAGGGAGATGAGAGCTCCTCTGGGTAATAGGTTCACAGAGGGAGCGTTTGCAGCCCCAGCCGCCATGTCACAGATAATTTCCAGGCCATTTACACACGGCCCAGAAACCATGCTCTGCCGATGCCTCTGGCCAAGCAGAGGTCCCACCCCTTCACAGACCTGACAAGTTGCCAGATTGATAACCCCAGAAGTGTGAAGTGCAGCTATGGAGTATTTGTAGGAGGCTCCATTAGAGACCACTAAAATGTCTCCGTATCAACCCAGAGACCAGAAGGGTCCAGGTGGACACGGGAGACAATCCTCAGCCTTAAGGACAGTGGGCCATTTTCTCCTGTCTCTCATGCGAGTTCAGACAGCCATTACAGCTCCAATGATCATTACACTACAGCGGAGAGTCCCACTGTGCAACTTATCAGTAGCCTAGTGACACTTCTGGGATCTCTGAAGCACAGTGTAATCAAGTGTGTCATGTTTTACTAGTCTCCGAGACTTGACTCGAGCAGTGTTGATTACAATTAAGTCTGAACGTGCAGCTAGCCGAGACAGGGCTGCATTTCTGCACCAGTTGTATCACCAGATTTATTACGCAGGCTAATTTGTCAGATGAAATAAAATAACAAAAAAACATAAAAAATAAATTACAGACTAAAGACTTTACAATTTGCATACATTTAAAAACATGAACATGTAGTGTGTGTGTGCGCGCATCTATCAGTTACTCTTACATGTCAGTACATACACACAACAAGTAGGTCACATGGGGGAGAGGCGTTGTGCCGTGAGGTGTTGCTTTATTTGTTTTTTGAAAACGGGTTTGCTGTTCACTTCCGCTTTATAAGAGGGAAGGGAGTTCCATGCACTCTTGGCACTGTATAATACTGCACGTTTCCTTGAATTAGTTCTGGACCTGGGGACTGTGAAAAGACCCCTGGCAGCATGTCTGGTGGGGTTAGTGTGTGTGTCAGTGCTGTTTTTGTAAGTTGACTATGCAAACAATTTGGAATTTCATCAGCATACATGGACACACATGCTTTGTTTAATGCCAGTAGCAGGTCAGTGGTACAAATAGAAAAGAGGGCATAGAATGCTGCCCTGTGGTACGTCACTCTTTACATGTTTGACATTAGAGAAGCTTCCATAGAAATATTTTAAAAACTCAGTTCTATTAGATTGCCATATTGTGAATTCAGATCTGTCGGAGGTTAAAAAGCCATAACACATACCTTTTATCAACCTTAGGTTATGGTCAATAATATCAAAGGCTGCACTGAAATCTAACAGTACAGCTCCCACAATCTTCTATCAGTTTCTTTCAACCAATCATCAGTAATGTGTGTCAGTGCAGTACCTGTTGAGTGCTCTTCTCTATTAGCATGCTGAAAGTATGTTGTTAATTTGTTTAAACACATTTTTTCCAACAGTTTGCTAAGAGCTGACAGCAAACTTATAGGTCTGCTGTTTGAACCAGTAAAGGCTGCTTTACCACACTTGGGTAGCGGAATTACTTTGGCTTCCCTACAGACCTTCTTCGAGACCCAAACTAAAGATATGACATAGAGGAGTGGTCATAGAGTCATCTACGATCCTCAGTAGCTTTCCATCTAAATTGTCAATGCCAGGAGGCTTGTCATTACTGATCGATAACAATCATTTCTCCACCTCTACCACACCAACTTCACAAAATTCAAAAACTTACATTGCTTTTCTTTATTTGTTTTTTTAATGCATGAATACAGTGGCTCACTGTTCATTGTTGGCATTTCCAGCCAAAGTTTGCCCACTTTGCTAATGAAGTAATCATTAAAATAATTGGCGACGTCAAATGGTTGTGACGAATAAGCCATCTGATTCAATAAAAAACGGAGGTGAATGTCTTTCTGCCTACAATGTCATTTAAAGTACAAGTTATTTTCCATAATTCTTTCCATCACTGATCTTGGCTTCATAATACAGTTTCTCATTCTTTTTGTCGAGTTTAGTCACATCATTTCTCAATTTGCAGAAAGTCAGTCAGATATGCAGCCAGACTTGTTAGCCACTCCCTTTGCCCCATCTCTTTCAACCATACAGTTTTTCAATTCCTCATCTATGGAGCCTTATCAGTTCGTGACAAAGAAATAATACTAATAATTATAACAACACACACATTTAAGCTGTCTAATTATACACTGTTCTGTAGTTTTTTACGTCTGCCTGACTTAATATTTGTATAGTTTACATTTATTGTTAGCAGAACTACAAGTAAGTTAAAGGTAATTAGTGTTTCAAATAACAGGCTTAACCATCCCCTTTCTTAGCACTGAAATTGCGTTGGCCAAGTTTCAGGAAGTCAAACTGTGCCAATGGATGTACAGAATGATTGGATTGTGCAAAAGTGGCCTATTGTTAGAACTTGTTATAACTCAACAAAATTAAGATACTGCTAGTGGGGACTGAAGTGGCTGCTTCCCAAAGAGACCATGCTATTAAACTCACAACGCTGCCATGGAGAGTTAAAACACAACTGTAAAATATGCATTGATACATAAGCAAATATGTTGCTGCTGTAAACCAAATTGAGGATTAGATTTTTTTTTATGCCAGTTCGGATTCATTATGATTAAGATCCCTCTTCTCTTTATCTAAACGGTGCATTAGCTTATCCATTACATTTGGCCGGGGCAAACTCCCTAGTTTTCCCAGGCATGCAGGGAATGACCAAAGTACTCTGATGAGATTAGGGATTGCTGCTTTTCTTAACAGGCCCCTCTCAAATATGACTTTTGTACCTCCCATGTCAGGGTTTCCAAAGACATTGGACTGTACAGGGCATTTCCATGTGAAAAGCCCCATGAGCACCAACAGAAGCACATCAAATTAGGTGTAAAATGAAAGCGAAGAGTCTATATTCTAGAGAAATAAGGCATACATACATTATTCAACCATTCTCCGGCCTACAAATTAGGAATAAGCAAAGGCTTTGATCTCTGGTCAAACAGATGGGAAAGCACTCTTAGAAAACATCTAGCAGGAAAAAAAATCTTAAAACGTTTCACTTCGTCATTATGGGGTATTGTGTGTAGATTGCTGAGGATATTGTATTTACTTAATCCATTTTAGAATAAGGGTGTAACGTAACAAAATGTGGAAAAGTCAAAGGGTCTCAACTCTGAATACTTTCCGAAGGCATATATATACACACTATTCAAAAATCATCAAAACACAGATATGTTGAAGACACCTGTAAAATTTGTTTTGCAGAAATGATTTGCCTTCTGTAAGTTAAATAAATATTGCCTAGTGTCTTGTCATTCTGTTAACAAAATCCCACATGTTTAATAGTGTTGCACGGTATACCAAAACGTATGTAGATTTTCGATACTGGAACATGAAAAACGGTTTGGTACTAGAATTTGTGTTGTTTTCGGGACTTCTGTCAAATATGTCTCACGGATCAAGTCTGTCTATCAGCACAGTCAATGTCCCACGGAGCGCACAGTGTTCCACATACTCATTTCTAGCCTGCACTGAGAGTCTGGGCTGCATCATATTTAGCTCCCCACTCGTGCTGCACAGGAGTTAACACACTTGATAATGACACGACATGTAGATATATTAACTAAATTACTGTTTGTAAAAAAAAAAAAAAAAATCCATACAGGCTACAATTTACAACGCAAGAAGATACCGGCAGCTTCCAGCTTTGTTGGCTAAATTCCTTGCTAGCTTACAGCTGAAACTAACATCAATTCACTACTATCGTTTTGGTATCGAGTATTGTGATGATACATTATTTTGATACAAAACCGAAGTCGATACAAAACTGGTCTTGTGAAAACACTCATCTTTAAGATGCTTTCTAATTTTTGTCTCTAATGAGGGAGGATAATGTAAGTTCACATTAGTAACAAGTAAATATAGACCTACCAATACATTTTACTGATACATTTGGTTTATGATTTATTAAGTGATTAAAACATGTCATTCTGTTACCAAATCGGAACACAATGACCAAAAATCGAACAGAATGACTGCAGCTGAATTGGCTACAAATAGGACAATCACAAACCAGTTGGGTCACCTGTTACTTTCCCCCCTTCCACTGGCACACTTATGTTCAGCTCATTCTGCTTTATTTCTCTTTCTGTCCCGTGATGGTGCAAGGAATGATATATATAAAAGAGTCAACAACCCCGTCCTCTCGTTCTCCCGGTCTCTCTTATCTCTCTACAGTTAATGTCACCTCTCCCGGCTTACTGTCACCTACCCATGAGCCTCCTCCCTTTCCATTTACTGTAACCAGCCCACTGAGCACCGGCCAACACCGGACTTCCATGGACATCGAAAAGTAGTTCGAATTTGGTCAGTCAAAATCTGAACCAATCATACACGTCTGTTTCAAAAGTGGACAGCACAGTAAAGGAAAGTAGAGTACTGTACAGAGTAGAGTTTAGAACAGTACACTAGAGTACAGTATAATTTACTGTACTCTACTCTGCTGTACTGTGATCTCCAAACTTGTGAAACATAGACGCCTATGATTGGTACAGATTTGGTCCGGTCTGGACCAACCAAATTCGGTCTTATTTGGGGCCGGAGCGCATTCGAATAATTCACTACTATCGTACCCAAACATGCAAAGAAGGATATTACATTTTTCTACCTTTGTGTATCTATTCACGATAGATCACCATGAAGAGAATGACATTCAGAATTATGCATTTCTGTATAGTACAGATCAAGAACCCATTATGACATTCTGTTATCATTCTGTTACCGGGTGTTAATCCACTTCACATACTGTAGTTCAATAACCATGTCATATAAAAGAGGACAAACCATTCTTTCTGCAGACATCTTTTAATCTTAATTCAGAGTAGAAATTTAACAGAGTTTTGGGAAAATATGGTCCTATAAACAGAGGGAGATTTTACTGTCATCCTGTTACCAAACTTTACATCTGCACACTGCACTGTTGTTCGATTAAATGTGTGTTAGTAACACTTTCAGGGGAAATGGTTAAAACAGTACATGCATGGAGTTGAATGGTTTGTTTAACTTTGCAATCAATGGTTCTTGTTTGGCATACTTCTAAAGAGAAATCTCAGCGTCATTGTGTTACCGTGGAATTGCCCTACACCAACCTAGGTTAATCAAGGCACGACAGCTGTCAAGGATGTGTCATGGATGTGCTGGGGAGTTCAATGAGACAACAGTTTTTAATAGACCCGGGGTCAATGTTCAACAACTTACCTTCAGTCATAAACTTAGACTAGGGAAGTATTTTCCCTAACTACATAGAGTCAGCCAAATAGAAAAAGTAGCTAGGCCTTTCCGGGCTCCAATTTCTTTTGCCAAACAAGCTCTATTTTGGGTGTCTCTGGTACATTCTAATGCCTTGATTCCATCCGAAATACACAGCGAAATCATGTAATACTTTATCGAGTTTACCTCCTAGATTGGTAAAATTAGTTGTGGTATTGTTTAGGGATGGGCATTTGAAATGATTTCACTATTCAAATGATATATATCATTCTATTGTTTCTGATATCCGGATAATCAAAATACACTAAGTAATACACCAAAACATTAGGAACACCTGCTCTTTACATGACATATACTGATCAGGTTAAGGCTATGAGACAGGTTAAAGAAGGATTTTAAGCTATTGTTCCATTCAGAGGGTGAATGGGCAAGACAAAAGATTTAAGTGCCTTTGAACGGGGTATGGTAGTAGGTGCCAGAGCACCGGTTTGTCTATCATAACATCTGGCATTGCCGGTCTTGACTTCCTCACATCGTTGTAAAGAAGCTAGCTAGCTACAGTAGGTAGCTAAGTTAGCCAGCTTGCTAGCTAACGTAGCAAGGCTAAATTAGGCTAGTTTGAGGTGTCCTTGTCTACAACAACTCCATTGATATGAAACAACAGTTTACCTGATGGTTGATCATTGTAGCCCACTCATCATTTAGCCAAATTAATTCTGTAATTTGTAAATCTCTCAATTCACTTGCTAAACCTGAAGCCTCTAGCGCTGCTTTGATTGACAGACAACAACAAGCTACACGTGTGAAACGTGTGTAAGCTACTGGTGCATCTTTACGGGGCGCACTCATAAAATTTGTCATAAAACTATTGTTTTATAAACATTTCAAATGTAATGGTCTATCCTTGTAGGCTATGTAGCAATATTAAATATTAGATTTAAAAATATATATATCTCATTTGACAAAGCCTTTTATTCCATTCTCAAAAATGAATACTCTCCTAAGTAATTGAATATTAACGTCCATTCGCATTTTCGAGTAACTGTGCCCATCCCTAGTATTGTGTAGAAAGACATCGAAAATGTATGAATTCGGTGTGTTAGTTATTTTGAATATCGTCTAGGCCTATATGATCAGGACTATTTTATAAGTGGAGGACATCAAACCTTTAACAGTAAACGTGTCTTCTCTTGAGATGAAAGTCTTATTTACAGCAAAATATGAATTACCACAATGTTTGTTCTTCAAATGATGTATTTAATTAAAACAAAAAAAATATAAAAAAAGGTTAAATATTATAGCTATGTTACTGATTTTACAGAAATGAATCATATTTGGACCAGAATTGTCTATCTATTGTTCCTGCAGTGTGGATTCACAATCTTCATTGAATGTTTTCATAATTTATCTGCAGATAATTGCCAAAAAGCCTGAACCGCTCCCTGACGAGTCACTCACTCAGCGTGTCACTGTCTGGCAAGTCCTGATTTGGACTTCATATTCTAGGAAAATACAAACGAGATCTTTGGTTTAAATACTTGTCCCGGTGCGATACCATGGACATAAGTATGTTGTATGACTTATGAACGGCAAAGGGATATAGTCAGTTCGACACCATTTACAAACATTTGGTGTTTGGCCGTCAATCAAAGCACAGTAAATAGTTTAAGCGCCACGCTTCTGTGGCTGGCTATAGGAGAAATAAAGGGAATGTGCCAGAAAACAATAATTCGGCTAAGTGGATTTTGACACATTGTTACCACTTACACTACATGGGATGATTAGCGAATTGAACATTGTCTGACTAGCGAATTGAAAGTTCTAAATGAAAAGTAGCAGTTAATTTTTGAGGTGGAAAAAGTAGCCGGCTTAAAATAAGTCTGTCACCGTCTGTTTAGCCAAGGGCCGGTGCTTAGGGAAAACACTGCTAGGTTCTACGTTTCTCTAAAATGCTCATTCCACGACCGTCCAGCCAGACCTATTACTAAACACTGGATTTTGCCAAACGGATTTGGAGCAAACGAGACGGGGCAAAGATCTGTCAGTTAGGCCTAAGTGAGAGATTCCAGTAATTGGTTATATAAAGAACAAGCGGCAGTTGTCGGGGGGAATTAAGACAGTCAGTCAACATGAGAGGTGTGCTTTACACTCCGATACACACGATTAGGAGGGCAGGAGGCAGACAGAGACAGGCTTCCCATAGATCTAGATCCTCCACTGTAAATCCACTGGTCTGCAGCTCACTCTTCAGTTCACTTTAACCCAAGCTCTCTAAATCACTAGTCTCTGTTTTGTTTTGTTTGCAAACATTATTGATCAATTAAACACTTAAATGAAGTCAAGTGCAGCATGCCTCGGTCCTAAAGGACCAGTTTAGGCCGCCACTGATTTCCAAAAGACCGTAATTCAATAAATCACCTTTAATAACTAGGGCCCATCCCCCGCACACCAGATGTTGCTGCAGGAACAGCAAAGAGCACAGTTCCTCTTGGCTGGCTCACACTGGGAAAGCTTAGCATTCAAGTCACACCCAGGAGAGAGAGTCAAGTTCAGAAGTGGTTTCTAGTGGAATTTCTGGCATTTAAAATCAGCACAAAACAAAACTGCCTCCTTGTCTTGATTGCATGTTATTGATGCAAGTTTAAGTTAACCATTAGCAGGTGTTGAAATCATGTCGTGAACTTAGTCCTGTGCAATGATTTTCCAGGGATGAATGAACTGACAAGGATGTTTTCACAAAGATGAAGTAGCCAGCCTTAATGAATAAACTGAAAGAAATGTCCACAAATACCCCGTACAACAGCGAAGTCAAACATTACAAACAGCCAAGAAATGACATCCCTGACAACAAAAAAGCACCCAGTTCTAACCCCTTTTGATTGTGACTTTGCTAGTATACTCTAAATGCAACCACAATTATTTATTTGGCAATGCCCCACTCAAATACTCTGAAGTCAAGTTGCCTTCCAGGTGGTGGCTTTATTGAAGTTTAACTAAATTTGTATACTTTTCCAAAACCAAAGAAACACCATAAATATTAGTCTACAACCAGCAATATTCGTACACTCTCCAACCCCGATCCCCGCTAATACTTCACACGCCTGATCATGTGACAATGGGTGGTTTCCAGACATGCAAGACATGAAAATAAGAGCCAGCTGCCTGCATACCCAGCCTTGTACAAGCCAGTCTTTCCATGACCAAATGGCACAGGAGTACATACAGGCCCATGTCTGAGAGCACACGGCACTCATTAACCCAGCAAGCCTCCCTGCTGAACCGACCCATTCCAAACACTTCTCGTCATTGCTTTAAAAACGTCCCTTTTGGTCCAACGGAGGCCCACAAAGTTTGGAGGCATGAGAGCATGAGCTCTGAATGCAGTTATTCTCCAAGTACAACAGAAATCTGATCTCACGGTCATTGACAACAACAAAAAACAATAGCCTACTAGAAACACATTAGGTATAACGTTTGAAACTATAATTCTTCTCTATCAACAAAACATTGTATCCAACTGTCAAAATAAATGTCCGAAATAAAGTTGAAAGGCACCCACATGTTCTCCTCCATCAAACTCTGGAAACAATATCAAGACTGCCAAGTAAACCTACGCTCTGCTATTATCACACACAAACTGTTTTGTAGACGTCTGTTGTATGAACCTAGGTTGCTAGGACACAAATTTGAATTAGCTAGCAACATACCTAGAATCATCCCGTTTCAAGAAAATCAACTGTTGGCTAAGGATCATGAATTACACAAATTCATGGGAATATGACAGGGGCAAAAAACTGTTGTGAGCAGTAATTTGGTTAAAAATATATGACTAGCTACTATCCTCCACTTTGTTTGACAAGGGTGATGGAATGGAATTGAAGTGACATATGCAGAGGGTAATATACTTTTTGTTGACAGAGGGCAGAAGTGGAGACTTATGTGAATAACCAGTCATTCAAAACGCATCTATTGTCAACGCAGAGTCATTAGGTTGACCACACATTACAAGTAAATTTACAGATGTATTAAATTACATTTGTTCACCATGTTTGTGCACACTGAACAAGAATATAAACGCAACATGTAAAAAGAGTTGACCCCATGTTTCATGAGCTGATATAAAAGATACCAGAAATGTTCCAAGCTTATTTCTCTCAAATTTAGTGCACACATTTGTTTACATCCCTGTTAGTGACTATTTCTCCTTTGCCAAGATAATCCATCCACCTGACAGGTGTGGCATATCAAAAAGCTGATTAAACAGCATGATCATTACACAGGTGCACCTTGTGACAGGGTCAATAAAAGGCCACTCTTAAATGTGGAGTTTTGTCACACAACACAATGCCACAGATGTCTCAAGTTGAGGGAGCGTGCAATTGACATGCTGACTGCACGAATGTCCACCAGAGCTGTTGGCAGAAAACTGAATGTTCATTTCTCTACCATAATCCGCCTCCAACGTTGTTTTAGAGAATTTGGCAGCACGTCAAACTAGCCTCACACCTACAGACCACATGTATGGCATGTGGGCGAGCGGTTTGCTGATGTCAACGTTGTGAACAGAGTGCCCCATGGTGGCAGTGGGGTTATGATATGGGCAGGCATAAGCTATGGACAAATTATTTTTATTAAAATGACTTCAGCATATGTATTCTGAAATACTTTTCAGAATTACATTGTTTAAGCATCAAGTATTGTTATTTGACCCGTTCAAAGCCCAAATATATGATTCCACTCGTTATTGTTTGTGAACTACAGCCGTTTCTGTATCGTACTATATTTAGTCTATGGACACATGGGGTTCGTTTTTTACACATTTCACAATTCAAGTCATGTAAATACACAGTGCATTTGGAAAGTATTTCAGACCCGTTCACTTTTTCCACATTTTGTTGCGTTACAGCCTTATTCTAAAATTGATTCAAATGTTTTTCCCCCCTCATCAATCTACACACAATACCCCATAATGACAAAGCAAAAACAGCCTAGAGTCTTCTTGGGTACGACTCTACAAACTTGGCACACCTGTATTTGGGGAGTATCTCCCATTCTTCTATGCAGAGCAAGCTCTGTCAGGTTGGATGGGGAGCGTTGCTGCACAGCTATTTTCAAGTCTCTCCAGATATGTTGGATCGGGTTCAAGTCCGGGCTCTGGCTGGGCCACTCTTACGTTGTCTTTGCTGTGTGCCCTCGGGACATTGTTCTGTTGGAAGGAGAACTTTAGGTCCTGATCAGACCAGATAATCTGGTTTCTCATGGTCTGAGAGTCTTTAGACAAACTCCACGCGGCCTGTCATGTGCCTTTTACTGAGGAGTGGCTTCCGTCTGGCCACTCTACCATAAAGGCCTGATTTGTGGAGTGCTGCAGAGATAGGAGAACCTTCCAGAAGGACGGCCATCTCCACAGAGGAACTCTGGAGCTTTGTCAGAGTGACCATCGGGTTCTTGGTCACCTCCCTGACCAAGGCCCTTCTCCCCCAATTGCTCAGTTTGACCGGGCGACCAGCTATAGGAAGTGTCTTGGTGGTTCCGAACTTCTTCCATTTAAGAATGATTGAGACCACTGTGTTCTTGGTGACCTTCAATGCTTTTTGGGTCCCTTCCCCAGATCTGTGCCTCGACACAATCCTGTTTCAGAGCTCTACAGACAAATCTTTGCTCTGACATGCATTGTCAACTGTGGGGCCTTACATAGACAGGTGTGTGCCGTTCCAAATCATGTCCACTCAATTGAATTTACCACAGGTGGACTCCAATTAAGTTGTAGAAACATCAAGGATGATCAATGGAAACAGGATGCACCTGAGCTCAATTTCAAGTCTCATAGCAAAGGGTCTGAATACTTATGTTAATAAGGTATCTGTTTTTTATTTGTTACAAACTTGCTAAAATGTCTAAAAACCTATTTTCACTTCATCATTATGGGGTATTGTCTGCAGATTGCTGAGGATTTTTTTTATTGAATCCATTTTAGAATACGGCTGTAATGTAACAAAATGTGGAAAAAGCCAATGGGTCTGAATACTTAATAATGAAAGCACTGTATATATTGGTCCGGACAATCTATAAACAAAATGTATTAAGATCTGATCGTTTGAACATGTATTCACAGGACTTGATTCATGATATGTAAATAAAAACACAGTAAATCTGTGTGTCCAAAGACTAAACATAGTACAATATCAAAAACTCACATTGTAGACAAACGCTTTGGCCGATTTAAAAAAATGATTCACATTTGTCCATCAGTAACAAGTGTACTAAAGGAAATTATACATTTCCGTTATAGACATGAATGGGTTAAGGTGCAACTCCAAATTGATTTTAGATTCAGATATTCCAATAAAATTGTTCACATCCACAGTCATTGGCGAGACTGGTAGGCTGCCAGTCAAGATTGCCATGTCAAGAGAAGAATGGATCCAATAACAGAGGTAACTCTTGACATAAGCCACACACGTCAACCAGGGGCACACAGCACAGCGTGCATTAGGCCTCAGTGCAAGAGGCTGCCCTGTTCAAAGGCCTCCTGGTCTTTCACGTCTCCCCAGAGTAGTTGAAAAATCACAGCGGTCTCAGCCGTCCCAACACCACATTATCCCAGCATGAGCTGCTTTCACAAAATGCAACAGAAAAAAAGGCCAATGCTGAAAGCTTTCTAAGCTGCTTGGCAAGGCTGTTTAGGGACAAGTGGGCTTCCAAAGAAATGCAAAGTGACTAGTATGGAGTAGAAATTTTGGAATTTACTGTACCTTGCTATTCATCATTAGCCAGGGTTTATTAAATGTAAAACACAAAGTAAAAAGTGTTAGTTCCAAGTGGTGCACTTTGTGCTGGGGACAATAAAAAGCACAAAAATGTGCAATTTTGTCACACCCCACAATGCCACATGTCTCAAGTTGAGAGAGCGTGCAATTGGCATGCTGACTACAGGAAATTCCACGAGAGCTGTTGCCAGAGAATTTAATACTAATTTCTCCAACATAAGCCGCCTCCAACATCGTTTTAGAGAATTTGGCAGTACGTCCAACTGGCCTCAAAAACAGTATGACTGCGTGTTACCACCCCAACACATGACTTCCAGATCCGGCTTATTCACCTGCGGGATCGCCAGAGACCAGCAACCTGGACAGCTGATGAAACTGTGGGTTTACACATCTGGTTGCTCGTTGTCCTCACCAGTGTCTTGACTGCAGTTCGGTGTCAAAACCGACTTCAGTGGGCAAATACTCACCTTCGATGTCCACTGGCACGCTGGAGAAGTGTGCTCTTCACTGATTAATCCCGGTTTCAACTGTACCGGGCAGATGGCAGACGAGCGAGCGGGCGAGCGGTTTGCTGATGTCAACGTTGTGAACAGAGTGCCCCATGGTGGCGGTGGGGTTATGGTATTGGCAGGCATAAGCTATGGACAACGAAAACAATTGCATTTTATCGATGGCAATTTGAATGCACAGAGATACCATGACGAGATCCTGAGGCCCATTGTCGGGCCATTCATCCGCTGCCATCACCTCATGTTTGAACATGACAATTCTGAAAAGCTGAAAATGTCCCAGTTCTTCCATGGCCTGCACACTCACCAGACATGTCACCCATTGAGCATGTTGGGATGCTCTGGGTCGACAGGTCTGACAGCGTGTTCCAGTTCCCACCAATATACAGCAAATTCGCACAGCTATTGAAGAGCAGTGGGGCAACATTCCACAAGCCACAATCAACAGCCTGATCAACTATGTGAAGGAGATGGTCTTGCCGCATGAGGCAAATGGTGGTTTTCTAATCCACACCCCTACTTTTTTTTTTGTAGGTATCTGTGAACAACATGTGCATATCTGTATTCCCAGTCATGTGAAATATATAGATTAGGGCCTAATGAATGAATTTAAATTGGCTGACTTCCTTGAACTGTAATCTTTGAAATAGTTGCATGTTGCGTTTATATTTTTGTTCAGTGTAGATGAGACAGTTCAAGATCCCTGTTCTGCTATGTGAGCACCAATATTTTGAAGGGTCTTTGAGGAGTGCAGAGGCCATTATGATAAGATGCAAAATGGGTTAACATGGCTGATATCCATGAAAGAGACAATCAAATAAAACAAGTTCTTACAACTGAACAAAAAGGCAATGTTATTTTGAGAACGCAGACAAATTACAGGCATATCCCCTTCCCCTCTTTATTGTAGAATTGTGATCTGTGATTAATCAACATTGACACCAGTTCATCTTGAATAATAGTTTTAAGTTAACAATTAAAACAAGTTTAAATACTTCACTTCAGGTATCTGGAGGGGGATGGCATTGTGGACAGCCCAGAGACCATAATGAGCCCCAAGGACCCATCTACAGGTAGTTCATTATCCCTCCGTCTCACCCCAAAAGCTGGTGTTGTACAGATGTTGGAAAACATGTTTTCTTTAATTGCTTTTTTTCTTATTCACATGTTAGGGTGGTGAGTAATTTACTTGGGAGGGGGCGTTCTCTAATTTCCCCTTTAAATCACACTTTTGAGAGCAATTCTTAAATGTACCTTTTCTTTGACATTGCAAAACGCTTCTTATTGGTACTATGTATTTTACATTGCACTATTTTCTTTGTGATATTACCTCGTGAGCGTCACCTGGGGGTGGGGGAATATCTAGCAAAAGGTCTGCAAATGTCTGTCTGGTTATTTGTACTTGTTGCAGAAAATATTACTGTTCTTAAATCAGTCACTCAGTAAATTTGTACTGCTTTGTACATGAGATTATTGTCTTAGGAGTCTGTCCTTATTGTCTACAGCTGGACAGCTATTCTCACCCATGTACCATAGCAGGAAGGTCCTCATTGAAATGTTGAAAGGCCACTACACAACACAACACAAGGTTGTACATGGACATGTAGCCTTTCGGCAAGCTCATCCCTCTTGTAATGTTTAGTGGACACACCATTGTTTTTATTTCTCCTCCTAAGTACTAAAAGCAGTTCAAGGTATTCAAATTCTCAAAAGACATGTTTGCTTCTGCAGCTAGTTAAAGCCTTAAAAAGTAGCATTGAAAAGCATAGAACACCATACTAGCCAGACCTGTAGCTAGCTAGCTAGTATTTCTAAACAAAAGGTGTATAACACTGGATCCGAAAGTTCAAATGTCGTCACTAGCTACAGTCAGAATGCCTCGGACTCTCTTGCTTGGTAAGCTAATCTGACACCTCAAGCCCCTAGTGGATATATACTACACAAGGTGGACTTCCTCTCGGGGTGGAACGCAATGACGACGTGGACAAAAGCACGCGCTGCTCCCCACAAAAAAATCTGACTCCGCTCATGCACACGCACCCACGTCGATCGACGGCGTGATGTCTGTAGAGACCTTTAGACCCACCCATCTCTAAGAATTCACGTGAACCCATGTGACTGTGACCATGCGCCAAAGCAGTGAGGTAGTGCTTAAAAAACAAAGAAAGCATTTTCAAGATTAAAATATTTTATTAACTTCAAGTGCTAGCCTACAAGTAGGAAGAACTTAACACACACAAACAAATAAAGGCTTGGGTAAAAACATGACCTAGACCTATGCTTATCATGGGATCATTTGAGTGACTTTGGTTCAGGTCTTGTTATGATATGAACAAAGGAATCTACCCTGAGAACCTATTTATTTCCTGCCCTTTTGGACAAGGACATGTAATGTTGATGGTCTTTTCATTGCAAAAGTAATGATCTTCTCAAAAATATGTGTTTGCCAGATTGTGTCCAGTCCAGGGGATGCTTGCACATCTCTGGGAGGAAGGACGTCAACACTGCAAAGCAGCTGACATCTGGTTCCATCTAGTCTGACGACTCGCACAAAATACTTCCGCTGCTCAGTCGTTTGTTACATACTTTAGTCTGAGACTGCCATCATTGAAGTCGTTTGTGGTGACGAAGGGCTTGTACAAAACAAAGTCATCAGCGATTGGACAGTCTCTAACCAATCAGAGTATCACAGCCAATGACAAATTTTTAAACCGCCACTTTACCCACGTGTTCTGGCCCAAAAAAAACGGTTTCCAGACCAATCAGATGGCCCCAAATGTGTTCGAATTCAGTTAAGGGTCGGGGAGGTACTCAGATCCAGACTCATTGCGGAGAAGAAAATAACATCCGTGGGCGTGGCTAAGCGTTTAGTCAGCGCAAGTAGTCTGGGTAGCCAGGCAACACAACAACACCAGGCTCCAGACAATTGAAGCTGTAAAAGAGGAAAGCAGACCACAATAGACAAGACATTAAAACCTTGCATACTAGGAATAACATTCACTGACCTCCAAGTTCAAGCAATAAGCTCATAAAGTACAGACAAAATACCTGAAGTAGGGTAGGGAAATTAATACCAGCCAAATGCTAGTAGATTTTGGCATTGGCTGTTGTCACACGCTGCCTATTCATTTTTATTTTAACCAGGACTGAGACTGCAGTACCTATGGCTTCCACTAGATGACAGCAGTCTCTATACAGAGTCTGGGAGTGATAGGAGTAAGCAAAACGGATAGGAAGAGGAAATGGTCAAGGGAGCTCAGATGTCAACAAGATTTCTCGGGTGCGAGACTGGGTGCGCGCCCCCCTTTTTTTACTTATATAACGTATAGGTGACCATCCGAGTGAAATATTATCGCTAATACTCATAAAAGGATAGCTAAGGATGCATTATAATTGGTCTTTTATTTGTTTATGAAAAGTTTATAGGTATATTTGAACGCGTTCTCTTCACGTTTCAATGGGCAATTCGCCGTTGGATTTTCTGAACATAACGCGCCAACCAAACTGAGATTTATGGATATAATAAATTACTTTTTCTAACAAAAGAACCATTGGATGTCTTCGTTGGACACTTGGGAAGCCCTCAGCAGAAGTTCTTCGAAAGGTAAGAGATTTGTTTTCGCTGTGATATTGGTTGTGTGAACTGCGCTGGTTTATGAATTTATGCTAATGCAGAAATATTAGAAGTGCTATCCTCAAACAATCAAATGTTGTGCTTTCGCCGTAAAGCCTTTTTGAAATCTGACGATATTGCCAAGAAGCAGAGCTTTTGATGACTATGCAACACTTGTATATTGATGTGAATGTTTAATAATTCAACTTTTGGATTTTAAATTTGGCACCTTACATTTCACCGGGTAGTGCCCCACTGCTCCCTAAGTAGTTAAATAGTCTCAATGTCAACAGTGAAGAGGAGTGATGGTTGCTGATAATGGGCCTCTGTACACCAATGTAGATATTCCATTTTAATTTTCTTTAAATCAGCTGTTTCCAGCTACAATAGTCATTTACAACGTCTACACTGTATTTCTGATCAATGTGATGTTATTTTAAATGGACCAAAAATTTGCTTTTCTTTCGAAAACAAGGACATTTCTAAGTGCCAAACTTTTTAACAGTAGTGTACACATTGGAGTGTGTCAGCTCTGGAAAAGATAAGCTCAATGCTACAGTGGTGAAAGCGGGTTGGGGTAAAAAAAAAATCCCTGGTAATAGATTTGAGTGGCTGGTAACATTTTCCACCCTGACCTGAAGTGCCGCTTGTACACCCTTGTTCATCTCCTTGTACTGGTAGAGGAGAGCAGGTTCTTCTTACGCTGAAAGAAAAATGCCAGAAAATAGGTTAGAATTAAAACATGAATTCATTAATCTCTTATGGATTGTTATTGTCTGTTGACTGCTACAGCTGTACTAAACTTCACCAGCTAAAACAAGCCGTGTACTCAACCTGCTTCCAGCCAAACAATGGCAATGCTGACAACTGATTTAGTAAACTTTTAACTTCATATTTACCATCTAGCTAGACGTAAATGATATTTGTCTAGCTAGCCAGTTTAAAAAAACCTCAACCTAGATGGCTATTTAGCCATCCTTTCCTCGTGTCTTGCTAGCTAGAAAACTAACATGGGTTAGCATTTGCACCACAGTGGCTCTTTTCGATGGTTAAACATAAAATGACACAAATCACACAGATCATCATCATGTCATGAATGGCTTAGCACATCAGCAATAAACATTAACCAATCTTTAGCTAGCTACCTGTATGCAACTGTTTACCTACACAGCAATAGCTAGTAATGAAAACAGCTTCATGATACTGTGTGAGCTAGCTAATAAAGTATACACTTGAAGCTAGCAAGCTATTTAACTGTAGATTCTTACCTGCGTAGCTATGGCAATGGATTATGATTCATCACGGCAGACAAACACTTTCAAAATAACCTTCCCACTCGGCATCAACCAGACGACGATTTCCTTCCACACAGGGCTGGTAGAATTATCATATAACCGACAATTATGGACAATAACCACGAACTATCACCATAATCGTCTTAATATTCATTTTTCGGACTAGGGGGGATTCAACTTTATATTCAAGTAGATATAGTTCACCCAATAGCAGTTGGTAATCATTTTACGAGTAGAACAGCACATTCAGGAGGAGAAGCTTCATTTCCAAAAGTTCCAAATTGTCAGAACCATTCGTTTTGGAGAAAGGGATGTCACCAAAGCTGTGTTGTATTCATTAGGTATGTCATAGCTATTTTTCAAAAGATGCATTATAAGCTCAAAACATTTTTGCAAAAATTACAATAACCGAGGTTGTTTGCATAACAATGAATGGTCTCCCAAAATGTCATAATCGTCACAGCTCTACTTTCACAGTCAGAGCTGCATGAGAGAAGCAACAGCAAAATAGAGGGCAACACTGTTATTGAACGCTGTAGCTACACTTTGCACGTTGTCCATGATGGAAATATGTATAAATCCAACAAGCGGACGATATTTGAAATATCCGCGTTAGCAGAGTGCAGGACGAGCCATTTGACAGAAGGCTAGTGACAGACTCTCTCTCATGAATGTCCAAGCCCCCTCATTATCTCAACCAATCATGGCTGGGCAAGATTCTGTACTTTCTCCATGGCTAAACACGTTCTGTTTTTTTCAATTTTTCTTCATAATTACAGATCACGTACGAGTTTGTTATTAAGGCACATGAAAGGCATTTCTGCAACAACAAAAATGTAATGAAAAATAACACCCAAGATAAGTTAAGGCATTACATATGGGTCAACTGTAGACAGGTGCCGTGTCTGAAATGGCCTACTACTTAATAAAAAGTAGGCTACATACTGTGTACTAATCATATTACATACTATTTAGAACATACTCTTTAGTACATACTCTGAACATACTTGGCTCACTCATACTGAAAATGAGTAATCTAATGCTCAATGACATTTTTTCCTTCATTTTGGTACATCTCGTCCCCTTATCTGATTATCAGTCGTTTATCAGCTGCTGTCAAACACATGTGGGTTTGATAAGACGATTAGCCATTCTTCCTCAATAGCATGCAGTGAATTCATAATAGATGGTAAAGACAAAATGGGTATGACATCCTGACATTCAAAGGATACAACTTTCAACATTTTCACACACTAGAAAACGTTCTATTTCACATACCCAAATGGCCTACTATTTAGCGCGCAAGTACGGACCTATCCGGACATGGATGTCCTTATCCATCAAACATATATAAGTTCAGGGACAAACTAACAGCCTTATAAAGATGTCTCAAGTAATGTTTTATATTCCTCTCAATGTCAACCTGCCAAGGTAGTTTGATTGTAGTCTACAATATAGCCAAATTAAGAGAATTTATTTAAGCTTCCACTGAACCAGAATGTTAATTCACTAGACTTGCAGAGACTGGCTTGTATCCTATATCTTGTTAAACAGTCAGTCATATACACCGTGTACAAAATAATAAGAACACCTTCCCAATATTGACCCTACGGCTTCTCACAGTTGTGTCTGGTTGGCTGGATGTCGTTTGGGTGGTGGACCATTCTTGATACACGCAGGAAACTGTTGAGCGTGAAAACCAGCAGCGATGCAGCTCTTGACACACTCAAACCGGTGCACCTGGCACCTACTTCCATAGCCCGTTCAAAGGCACTTAAATATTTTTCTTGCCCATTCACCCTCTGAATGGCACATGTACACAATCTATAGCTGTGTTAGAATACCCATACTAACATACTGTATACTACATACTTAATGAGTATATACTACATACTAAGATTTTATTTTAGTATACTGTAAATTAATGGTATCCTTTCAGTTGAGCATACTCTGTCTACCGGAAGTTGATGCTGTTGCTATGCAACCTCTTGCTAGCGTGTTAGCATAACAAATTACTAGCTAAATTTCGTGTATGTTCGTAAATTAAATCTGGAGTGCCAGAGTGCGCTCTGGGCGTTCGTAAATTCAGGGCGTTGTCAGATTATCTGTTTGTAAATTAAGAGCGCACACTGGACACTCTGGCCGAGAAGTAGGGTTGATCCGAGCGTTCTGACCTCACAAATGCGGTCAAGCACCCAAGCTAACTGGCTAACTACTTCCAGACACAAATGAGACAACACCTCACTCTGACCATTTTACTCGCCCTAGCAGAGCTGGTTAAGCGGGTTTCATGTTATCCAGAGCATTGTTAACTGTAACTGTGCTGCTGGCAACAACCTAATTACACTTTTTTGCCGACGTTTACTGACACCGGCCACATTCAACGGGTGTTGAGCATTCGTAAATAAATCAGTTATTCTTCGCTCTGGCACAGTCAGACGAGTGTGTTCTGAATTCAGAGTAGATAGCCAGAGCGAATTTACAAAACACACCCGAACCACTTAGCTAAGCTATGAATGACGTGAAAATAGCCAACTAAAGTTACAGTAGGTAGCTAACATACCTGGTACATACTGCTGTAATGCTATGCGGTTCGTAAGGATAGCGTAGCTAACAAATTGTCAGCCAACATAATGTGTAAAGTAACTTATTTGAAGTCATTACTTTATTACATCGCTTAACATTTTCTAAACATTTGTCATAATTAGTTAATGCAACGAATTTGTATCCGCTCTCGGACTTCGGCTGCATATTTTCTGCCTTTGTCTTCAACTCTGAAAACGTTGTGAAGCCAAGCCCATTTGACCAAGAATTGCATTATGGGCCTAAAAGCATTGAAATAGTGTCCATTGCTTGTATACTTTGGCGAATGTAGTATGACATCTGGGAACTTTTGGCATAGTAACTATATCCATACTATGACTAATAAGCATACTACATTCTCCATTTATGTCACAAATAGTATGGTTAGTGCGGTTAGCATGAGTATTTGAACACAGCGCATGTCTCAATTGTCTCAAGGCTTAAAAATCCTTCTTTAACCTCTCAGGGATTGCTGGGGCGCTAGCGCCCCAATCCCGACACTACCAGGTGAAATGCATGGCGCCAAATTCAAAATCCAAAAGTTGAATTATTAAACATCCACCAATATACAAGTGTTCCATACTCATCAAAAGCTCTGTATCTTGGCAATATCACAGCGTTGTCAGATTTCAAAAAGGCTTTACGGTGAAAGCAGCACATTTGATTGTTTGAGGGTAGCACCTCACATATTTTTTCCATAGCCATGAATCCATTAGCCATCATGGCACACACATAACACATTTCACAGCGAAAACAAATCAATTACCTGTTGAAGAACTTCTGCTGAGGTCATCCTAAGTGTCCAACGAAGAGAATCCATGGTTCTTTTGTTAGAAAAAGTAATGTATTTTATCCATAAATCTCCATTTGGTTCGCGCGTTATAATCAGAAACGACAGCCTTCACTCCTCCATTGAAACGTGACGAGAACTCGTTCATCTTATACCTATAAACTTGTCCAAGAACAATCAAACAGTTTTAAATGTATCCTTAGGAACACTTTTACATATATTTACTATTATAAATCAACCGGAATATAAACTGATCGATAAAGACGGTAAAAAAGACACAACGCGACTTGTCGGGAGAGCGCGCTGGGTACTGTTGACATAAAAAGTACACTTCCTGGTTTGCTCATATTCTCTGCTCTAATTCATCCAAAATGAAAATTTACACTGTCTCGAGACTGTTGACATCTAAAGGAAGCGATGGGTACTGCATTCATATGCCCTTATATGGTCATTTTCATGAGGGAGGGGTTCCAAATGAGCAATGTGTCAAAATCACTTTTTCCAGGACAGAAATTCCTCGGGGTTTCGCCTGCCATATGCGTTCTGTTTTACTCACAGACAAATGGTTAATTTTGGAAAATTCAGAGTGTTTCCTATCCATTGGTACTAAATATGTGCATATCCTATTTTCTGGGCCTGAATGGGAGGCATTTTACTTTGGGCACGCCAGGCTCTCCAAAACGGTCACCTCATGAGCCGATCCCCTAACAAGTTAACCTGTCTCCTCCCTTTCACTTACACTAATTGAAGTGGATTTAACAAGTGACATCAATAAGGCATCAGAGTTAAACCAATCAATGTATCACTTGCACATTCAAAAAAAGCTATTTAGGGCAGAAAAGGGTTGATATGCCAAGAGATGTATCCCACAAGGCCTTTCAAACACAATCTCCGAGTCATTACAGGTCATCATAACAGCCTAAGACAAACGACACAAATAAAAGCTGTCCCTAAATAAACAGTCATCTTTTTTTTTCCCTCCATTGACGACCTTCTGAAATCAACACCGTAGAGATAAATCTGCATTTCACAAGACAATCCCCCTGCTAAGTAGGTGTAAATCATGAGAAAATCCCTGTCTGTAGAGTACAACGGAGGCAGATCAATGGGAAAGGAGTGTGGCACCATTACACTTGTCTTTTCGTCTGCCTGGTTAGTCATTCAAAATGTGTTTGTTGCTAGAGATCTCCAAGACAGCTGTGTGCCATTAGCAATGGAGCGAAAAGCACCTCATGATGACATCTTATTATCATGATAGTAATAGCCTATATCACCAGGAAGGTAAATAAAGAGAGAGTTGACAAGTGCTTCTCTGCATTGATAGAATATGTTATTAGCCTAGGCTTATTGATGTCAAAATAAGGTTTCCTGTTTGAAAAGTTTCAAATTACACTGCAAACTATAACCAGAAGGGAAAGTTGATCATGCTTAAGCTACTTTGCTTCACACTGCCTGAGCTATTTTCAATCTCATTCAGCAATTCTATTAAGAAGCAGTGTTTTTCCCCTGTAGGGTAAATCCATTTGAATTCAATCACTTTCTGACAGCATCCCTTATGATTTAAAGAAACTTTCCATACATGTTTGCCCGTGGAAAAAGTGGTCAAAGTATAGTTTTGGACAAAAATGCTAAAACATTCAGGAGATAAAGTTAACCCATTTTGTATACCCCACCATACCATGAGACATCCATGTCTTCATCACTGGAAAAGATAAACGGTTGAGTTTGATGTCATTTAAAAGCTTACAAACATTGTTGTCAAACTACTTTTTTTATTTTTAAACCTTTAACGTCAATTCTAAACGTGAACTCAGATTTCTTTTCTGTTTTTTGTGTTGTGACAGCCATCGGTTGAGACATAACATGCTCTAGAATAAAGGGTATATGTAATTTCCATAATATAAATCGAATTCATAGAATGGACCCATCCGTTCAGACCAGTGCAATTTAGCTAGAAAACCATTGACATTTTCATTGAATGTTCACTACTAATTACTACCACAAAGATGATCGCCGGTCCACCTGCCGTCAAATGTCATATTAAATGGTCCTTTCTATTCTTTATAGTGCCTTCAGAAAGTACTCACAGACCTTGACCGTTTCCACATTTTATTGTGTTAGAGCCTGAATTTAAAATTGATTACATAATACCCCATAATGTCAGTGTGGAATTATGTTTTTTATTATAATTTTTTTTACAAATTAATAAAAAATGAAAAGCTGAAATGTCTTGAGTCAATAAGTACTCAACCCCTTTGTTATGGCAAGCCTAAATACCTTCAGGTAATAAGTTGCATGGACTAACTCTGTGTGCAATAATGGTGTTTAACATGATTCATCTCTGTACCCCACACATACAATTATCTGTAAGGTCCCTCAGTCAAGCAGTTCATTTCAAGCACAGATTCAACTACAAAGACCAGGGAGGTTTTCCAATGCCTCGCAAAGAAGGGCACATATTGGTAAGAAAAAAGCAAACAATGAATATCCATTTGAGCATGGTTATTAATTACACTTTGGATGGTGTATCAATACACCCAGTCACTACAAGATACAGGCGTCCTTCCTAACTCAGCTGACGGAGAGGATTTCACCATGAGGCCAATGGTGATTAAATGGCTGTGATCGGAGAAAACTGAGGACGGAACAACAACATTGTAGTTACTCAACAATACTAACCTAAATGACAGTTAAAAGGAGGAAGTCCGTACAGAATAAAAATATTCAAAAACAATCATCCTGTTTGCAATAACAACTAAATTAATACTGCAACAAATGTGGCAAAAAAATATAATTTTTTGGTCCTGAATAGAAAGCATTATGATAGGGGCAAATCCAACACATCACTGAGTACCACTTCATATTTTCAAGCATGGTGGTGGCAGCATCATTATGTTATGGGTACGCTTGTCATGGGAGTTTTTTAGGATAAAAAGAAAAGGAATAGAGCTAAGCACAAACAAAGTTCTAGAGGAAAACCTAATTCAGTCGGTGTTCCAACAGACACTGGGAGACAAATCCACCTATCAGCAGGATAATAACGTAAAACGCAGCCAATTATACACTTACCAAGACGACATTGAATGTTCCTGAGTGGCCTAGTTACAGTTTTGACTTAAATCAGCTTGAAAAATCTATGGGAAGACTTGAAAATGACTGTTTAGCAATGATCAACAACCAAGTTGACAGAAGAACTTGAAGAACTTTAATACTTATCTAATCAAAATATATTAGTGTTTTATTTTACATTCATAAAAATGTTAGAATTCTTATTCCACTATGACAGAGTATTTTGTGTAGATCGTGGACAAGAAAATGACAATTACATCCATTTGAATCCACTTTGTAAACACAACAAAATTAGTATACACTGTATACTTCTATGATTTCCATAGGTTTCCTATGGAGGATTTACAGTATAATTTAAAACAGATATTCCCATTCAAGTCAACATTCTCTGAAGTGTGGACCTCCAACCATCTTCCTGGTACCATTTGAAAGTTGAAATGTATTCCCTCCCATTCCAGTACATTTATCAGTGTGAATGCACAAACGTTTCCATATGTCGGGTTCATTTGTAATCCATTCTTTTTCTGGGTGGGTGAGTAACATGGGTCTGAATTTGGTAATAACAATCTCCTTTTTGGCAATGCAGTAAGTGGGTTAAATTTCATTAACTCTAGCTCAGTTAGCTCAGCCTGTTGACCGGCTTGGGCTGGCACCAGTTGCCTGTCAAATACGTTTGCATGGTAGTACACTAGTGGTGTTGCTCCAGCCCCGATTCATTTGTCCTGGCACTTGTGCTTTTGGCTTAAGTTATGTTTAAGAAACAACTGGTGTTTTAGGTGGCTTGAGCCAGTAGCAAAATAAGTATTCCCTGCTGCCATTACTACACACTTTCAACAGTTCTCACAGAACATTGTGTTTTCTCTGATCCTGAAATTGTGATCCATATCGGATCCGTGACATTCCCAGCAAACACAGACAGGACCCGGTAATTATTTTGAAAATCAATACCCAATCCGATTCAGATCCCAGGTGGACCAGATTCTGACCCAAAATATGTCTGAGATGAGGGAGAATCGGATCCAAATTGGGTCAGGTCTGTATTGGACCCAAATGCATCCGAAAGAAAAGAATTGTGCTGATTTATTGCTGCGCAAACCAGCAAAATAGTTTTTACTTGTCTGGCAGGCAGTAAACGTTAACGTTTCACATGCATTTCCTGTTGTAGGCCTAGCTAAAATAACTGAGTTGTAGTCTACCCTACAGCTTACTATTTTCATTAAAGACATCCCTAATTAAACATGTCGACACAAGAAGAAGGGCATTGTGTGGCACTAGTAGGCACGTCTCTCTCCAGAATGAGCTCTCTCTCCCGCTAATTCATGCACATTCATGGTGTGAATAGTTTGCCCCAGATTTTTTAATAGTTTTCTAGAGCATGCATAGTACCTGGCCTGTGCACAAATGTAGGCCTATACAAGTTCACATTTGGGGATGTCTAATAGTAGGCCCATTTCTGATTGTCTTAACCCACCAACTCTCAAAAGTATTTTCTTCGACACCTCACACAGGAAGTCAAGAGTGTTTTACATCCTTTGCAAATGACAATAGTTCCTCACTGTATTTGAAAATCTTTCCAACACTACTTTCCATAGGCCTTAGTAACCACCACATATTGCAGATCCCATATCTCCAGTGGAAATGTCATAAAATAGGCTACCTGAACACTTCTCCCTTGTGCAAAATACAGCGGTGTTTGTTCAGAGCTCATTGCCGCAAGAAACGAGTTGAAACAATGTTGCAAGTTCGCTATAAGGAGAGCTCAACCCAGACAGAGGCAGACAGGAAGAGAGAGATGAATGCTATTGACTGAACCAACTGCCATTCGTAGGCAAATGTAATTTATAGGGGATATTTATAGTCATCAGGATATTTTCTTCAAATAGGCTATAGTTAAAAAAAAATTATCAGTATTTCACATACTTTCAGACAGGTCCGTGGATACCGAGCTTGATCTGATCAGGGATCTGAGGGTCAACTACAGAATTTTGGATCCGACCCATTCGGATACCTGGTCAGACCTCTACTCCTTAGCCACTTGAATTTCAAACAGTACCGAGGAAAAGTTTGCGCAAAAAGGGATCAGTTGTGCCTAGCATATGATTGGTTTAATTAGCTATTGTTAAAAAACATGTCGCATTATGATTGGTTATGATTTGTAAACAATGTACGCGTGCTCCCAAAATAAAAGTACTGGTCACACAGCAAAATGTTAAGTTACACATTACAGCCCTGATTACAAGGTGAAAGCTGTCAAAGGGGATTTGTTCATTTCACGTTCTCATTTTTGAAAGGATCGACAGTTTCTATAAGGGCATTTCTATCTAAAACGTTGAGCACCGACGTGAAGTTCATAGGAGCATGTCAAATGCCGGGTCAAATGAAAGCCAAGAGTCTATATTTTTGAAATAAGCAAAGGCTTTGATTTCTGCTCAAAGAGACAGAAATAGGGATCTTAGACAACATCTACCAGGGAAAATAAGTCTTAAAAAGATATTAGAAATACATCAAAACACAATAATGTTAAAGTAAAGACCCCTACAAACTAATATCATCACTTTTATATTTCGAGAAATTATTGCCTTCTGTAAATTTAAGAAACATTGCCTTGTAATTCTTTTACCAAAACCAACATAAGGTATCTTTTCGATATTTTCTAATTTCTCTCCCTCATGAGGAAGGATAAGGAAAGTTTACAGTAAGTTAAGGTAGACTTACCAATTAGGCCTAGTTAGTGTTTTTACTATTATTAAGTGATTAAAACTCATAATTCCGCTACAAAATCAGTACCCTCTTTACATTTACTATAACAAGCATCCGCACCCACTGAGCACCGACCGACACCGGACATTCATTGACGCTGAAATTTTGTCAGTCTGCCCTGGCCGGACCAAATCTAAAGCAATCATATACGTCTATGTTTCACAAGTTTGGAAAGCACAGTAGAGAACAGAGCAGTACAGTGAAGTAAAGAAAAGTAGAGTACAATAGAGTTCAGTACTGTAGAGCAAGCAAGAGTACAGTATGATGCACTGTATTTTACTATACACCTACTGTCCCCCAAAAATATTTCTATGATTGTTTCAGATTTGGTCTGGTCCGGACCAACCAAATGTGGTCTTGTTTTGGGACAGAGACAATTACAATCATAGCCAGTGTGTAGAATAATACCCAAATATGCAAAATAAGGATATTGTATACTTCCACCTTTGTATTCATGAATATCATTCTCTTCATAGTGATATATCTTATCTATAATTATGCATTTCTGTATAGTACAGATCAGAGACCCATGATGTAATTCCGTTACCGGATGTAAATCCATTTCACATACTGTAGTTCAACAGCCCAGATATTTTATTTTCAAACTCAAGGTGTAATTGTCATAGCTGACACCCCATTCTTTCTGCAGATATCTTTGAATATTTGAAGCAGATATTTAGGCGGGTTTTTGTAAAATGTGGTTGCATATAAAACGTAATTCTGTTATCAAACTTTACATCTCCAGTAAATGTGTTTTTGTAAAATGTTCTGTGTAAATTGTTAAATGTAGTCAGTGAGCATAGTTGTATTTGGTTTTTGTTTGGCATACATTTTAAAGTGAAAGATCAAAGTCAAAGAGTAATTCTGTTCATGTGGAATTGTCCTTGTGTAATTTCACTTGGGTCAACTACAAGTACTCCTTTATTTCACTATGTCAAGTGAAGTACGAGCATCGACTCCAGTACTTAATTGGCTCATGACGTCCTCAAGCGTCTCGTCTCATTGTAGACCTAAGATCCTCCAATTAGCACTGAGTGCACATGTTTACACCTTTTTTAACTACTTAGGGAGCAGCCTTCAAAAAGGCTTTACGGTGAAAGCACAACATTTGATTGTTTGAGGGTAGCACCTCCAATATTGTTTCTATTAGCATAAATTCATAAACCATCGCGGTTCACACAAAACACATTTCACAGCGAAAACAAACCCCCGTACCTTTGAAGAACTTCTGCTGAGGGCTTCCCAAGTGTCCAACGAAAACAATCCATGGTTCTTTTGTTAGAAAAAGTCATTTATTATATCCATAAATCTTCGTTTGGTTGGTGCGTTATGATCAGAAAATACAGCGTCCACTCGCCCATTGAACCGTGAAGAGAACTCGTTCAACCTATACCTATACACTTGTCCAAGAACAATCAAACATCATTGATAATGTATCCTTAGGAACACTTATGTATATTTAGTATAATATTTCAACCAGATTATAAACTGGGCGATAGGAAAGGAAAAAACCACAGCGCGCGCAAGCCCGTGAACGCGCATCCTCTTCTGTTTACATCTGGTGACCACTTCCCAATTCTTCTTTTATTACCATCCAGAGCAACTAAACATAATCAAAACACTGTACAGTTGACATCCAGTGGAAGCAATAGGTACTGAAATCTTACTCCCTTATATGGTCATTTTCAATAGGCAAAAAAGCAACGCACGCACACACCAATAAAGCACTGAGGAGCAACCAAAATATTTGATAATGATTGAAAAGGAAATCTAAGCATCTCAATATAATACAAAGATATGGCAAATCAGGTAATGCCAAATTCCAGTCTGAAGGATGTATGAATTCGAATTAATTTCCCTCAATCATTCATTAGGTGCTTTTTTTTGTCACATTCCCTTATAACGAGTTCTTGTGAGCATCAGAGTAAAACAGAAGGCACACACGTGTTCCTGAGAAGCTTTCATGAATGGCGTCATAATATTTTGAAGCTGAAACCATTCAAACGCTAGAGCCAAATTCATATGAAGAAAATAATAATCAACATGTCACATAGGTGCTAGAAACCGCTTAAACCCGCTCAAATCACAACAGCGCTTGTCATTTTGCCACTGAACGTCAGATTTTGGCAGCGATTGTTTTGCAGATCTTTTAGGAAATGTTAAGAATTGATCAAAGGGCCATACTAAATTAATAAACAGGCCAGTTCTGGCCCGCGGGCCACCAGTTGAATAGCCCTGCTCTATAGCCTAGCTCTTTTCTACTGCTATCATTTGCAGGCCATTTGCTATCCTTCAGACACTGGTGTAATTTTACAGTGAGTGTGTGTAAATCCCATGGGGACTGGCATTTGGTTAACCCATAGTTTTGATTGCAAATGAGTAGACTGCAATTTTGCCTAGCACGAAAAAGTTTTGTTCTATCGATCACAGTCATCCTAGCCAGGGACATTACCAAAATAATCCAGAGTCCCACATTAAACTGTAAACAAAGCTACTTCTGTGTCTAGAGGGCACTCAATCTTATTGATTCATTCAGCTGCCTGATCGCTCTCTCAGTATCTTCGGGGTGTCTAACTCAAAAACACTATCACATCAGCCTAAGGAACAAAGCTGCTTATTTTGGAGAAACTGTATTAACTGGGGAGAGCAGGACAATATTTATTGCCACAGTGATGATGTGCATTAAAAAGGAACATGGGTCTGACAAACTCTTAAAAGACACTCAAGTAATCTAGGGGAGAAATAGCCTACAGTCCAACGCTGTCAAACGCTCAATGGTGAGCACACTGAGGGTGAACAGAAAATGAAAGCGGTCAGTTCCGTGGCCTGTCAATCAAAAATGAAAGGTCATGACTCCCAGTGTTAACCACAGACCAAAATGACATCATAGGGCCTGGGCTTACATCATCACCCGCCTGGCAGCCATCACAGAAAAGTATGTGATTGTTCCGTGAGCTCAAGACAACAATGATTTCAATGTGTAGCCAAATGGAAGTCCCGTGCTAGCCGACAAGCGATTCACCCCCACCTATTCCTAACTATGAAAGCCTATTGATTTTGTCAAGAGCTGTGTCATGCAAAGGTATGTTGCAAGCAGGGATCTACACACATTTTTTCCACTAGTGATTTGGTCGCACAATTTTTATTTATTTTTAGAATTGATAAATGACCTGGCCTGTGTCCCATAATGTGCCTGCATTCCATACAGAACCAGGCTAGTAATGATTAGCCATATTTTAAATTAGCGTGTTCTTACATTGATTTGGATAGATTTAGGCCTACAGCAAAGAAAAGAGACATAAAATAAAGTCATATTTATTGCAGATTTCAAAGTGCCATGTGTTATTTTCTGCAAAATCTTTTCAAGGACCTATATTATATATTTAATTGTTGTAATAGCCTATAGAAAAAAAACTCCCCCCAAAATGTATGCATTACCACCAAGAATAATGATTGTTTTTGTATAGGCCTACCCAATGGCATTGTGCATTGACATCCAAATTATAAAATGACAGAATAATGTGGGCATTGCCTGACTAAATTAGACAGCATGCCCCACAACACAAACATAATGAAATCTGTCCATGTGGTAGCTAGTCTGTCCTGCCATTTGAAATGTTGAAGAGTTGAGGGGTTATTGTATGTATTGTATGTTTTAAAACGAGAAAGCGACCAAAAACCGGATTCCCTTCATAATGGAACACTTTGTACAGAAAGTTGAAGCCAAAAATCTATGTTGACTTGCTCATAATAACATCACATGGTTTTACTGCAGGAAGCGCAACACCCCTCAATTGAAATGGCGGGAAACAAACAAAAGCGGCTACATCTTTCAATTATTTGGGGCATAAATGAAATCATGACATAATTATATTGGAGCAGTAGAACTTCTAAATCAGTTACCATAACTTCAAGACTTTTCAAATACCTAGTTTGCATACCCAATCTTGCATTAGCATTTACTGGTCTTCGGTGAGCTGCTCCACGCAACAACCAGCTGTTTGAGAGCTGCAAGCTCTCTCTGCCTGACAGATTATCTATAAGCTATACGTGTGCAGCGTGCGTGTGATACATAATCAACATAATGAACGAACAGCTTTCCATCTGTTTTTTTTATTTAAAAAAATGGCAAGGGTTTGAGTGAGACGACTAACTGGCAAGTCATTTCAATTCACTTTCATGACTCAAAAGAACAGTCTTCAACTAAAAAGGTGCTTTTTTTTCTTTCCTAGCTGTGCCGTTGAGGAACTAGAGCAAGCACTGTAGTTTTGTTTGAAATGCCCAGCATCCCCGCCATCACACAATTATTGCTGTTTTACGCAATCCAAAAACAGCCCATTACAAATCGCAATATAGGTCAGACGGGCATCGTTTGAAAGCTAGCTAAGTTATAAAATATGATTTTACAGTGTTAAGCTTTCACAGGGCAATTAATAGACCGATCGTAATTTTAGTGCACATAGAAAGGAGTAGGGTTGGGCGATATACCGTATGCCGGGGTATTTCGAAATACCCTAGGAATGATTTGTAAATTTACCTAGCATCAGATATGGGGATTCCTTAGTACTTGTTAGCATTCTGGTAAGTGGGCCTTTTTTTTTTTTTTTTTACATTTGAAAAAAAAAGTGCCCCTTGTGTACTGCCGATAATACCACCCAACCCAAGAAGAGTCATGTGTGCCTTTAAGTGCGTGTTTTCGCTGCAAATAGACAACAATAGGCTTCACAATAGACAACAATAGGCTCATTCTGTTCAGAACAACCCATGGTATGATGTCATGTCATCTTGTAACTAACTGTACATCAAACATAGTGATCATAAACATTGCAACTGTATATGACATGAGTTTTATGATATGGAAATGTGAAGTGCACATTTGGATTCACGGGTACTTGGCTTGCTAGTATGACAACTAAGCGATATTATAATCCTCACCGCAGGGATCTAGACAAACTTTTTCCACTGGTGGCATCAACTTTTTCAGTTGATGGTACCAGCATATGATTTGGTCGCATCTACCGTTAACTTGGCAATATCATATTTACATTGATTGTTTGGAGGGAAAAAAATAAAACCTTTCCTCGATCTCAAAAAGAGTGTTATTGTTTGTGATTTTGAACAGTACTTCTACAGTTGTAGGGCCCTATAAAGTCCGCTTTATCTTTTGGTAAATTCCGTTTTCCATGTTTTATTTTTTCAGGTTTCAGAGTTTAATTTTTTTTCCAGGTTCACTCAAAAACATGTTTTTATAGAAAAACTAAAAAAAAATATGCTCTGTCCACAACCATGCTTAACAAGATAACTGCTAAAGCTGTTATTTTGACTGCTCATTAATTTTCTTTTAAATGCCCCACTCTGTCCTTGACTTTCCCTAATTGTGTCGGTGTTCAAATCTTACTATCAACAGAATTGGAGTTATAACCAGTTTTAGGGGGGCATGTCATTTTTTAACTGGTTTCCCCCCCGTTGCACCTCCTTCTCCCAACAGTAGGGTCTGCGGAGCTCCTTCTTCTGACAGTTGAAAGTGCAGCGCCCAGTTGATAATTACCCCGATAATTGCCTCAAAACTGAACCTAAACTATACTGACACTAATTTCACACATATAACAGATGAGATAAATTAAGTAAAGTATGATGGGGAGAAAGGGGGAGTTGATGAGCGAGGGGAAGCGAACAACGCATAATTATATAATCACCAAATGTGAATGAAGAACAGGGCGGGCCATTCTATTGTATTGATATATTCGAATTATAATCTCAAAATTGTATGTACCATATATCAATCCACCTAATCCAAACAGTCTACTCTGGCCTACTTGAAGTAGGCAACACAGTGAAAGTGTGAGTAATTGTAATGCTGAATGGCTTTCAATATCTGGGAAAATAACCACATAGGGCAGCAGGTGAGAAAGTGTCCAAGAATGTGGTGATGAGGCTTGTGGAACCTTCAATTGGCAAGGGGAGAAATGTCACCATGGACAATTTCTTCACTGTCATTGGCCTGCACCATGAACAAAGTGAGACGGAAGCTCCCTCCCTCTGTGCAAAATAAGGCACCTGCACAGCCGTTGTACTCCACAATGGTGCTGAAGAATGATAAGACGACAGGGACACAATAAAAGACAAACCGGAGACTATTGCGCACTACAACCAAACAAAACTGTGTCGTCAAAGTGTGTCAGGCAAGCGCAGGTTAAAGATTTGTCTTAACTGTTAGGACAAGGGATAACAGCTAAATTAAATCCAACTGATACCATTGTGTGAAGATGCATACAATGTAATCACGAGTTGACAATAATTGACTATTTTTGACTGATGTCATAACACATTTCATTATAGCTTTTGTGCTGATTTTTATTATTTATCAAGGCCACTTGGCACTTAATGATGTTTAGGCTACTGATGTTTTCATCAATTGAATGTCTTGCTGACTGTGCATCTCGGTGGTTGGGGGGGTATTGATTTTATTTAGTCATTATAAAAAAGAAACTGTTACCGTGTTCCAACACATTTTTTCTGTTTCATAGTTGTAACAAAGGCACTCGTCAAATAAAATGTTTTGAATACTTGAATATGTTTTTACATATAGCCTACAGTAACAAACTAATGAAAATGCTATTGTGTTATTTGAAATAAAATGTTACCCAATACCTTTATAAACACAACCAAATGATTGTTTTTGTGATAACATATAGGACATGTATTAATTACAATGTTAGAATGTTGCAGTCAGAATGAATGCTCATTAGCTTGAAGAGGGGTCCCTCGAGGCCCAGAGGTTCTAGTGTTAAACCCCATCAGGAGAACATTTTTGAGGTCTGGAAATAAAATAAACATTTAAACTGGGGAGGGTGTAGTTGCCTTTAAATTCAAATAGGCACCTAGCAAGAGACTGTTGTTTGGCTTGCAGTGTTTTTGTACTGTACAATGTAGGCTACATGTGATTGCAGAGTTACAAAACAAATGCCCTGCGATTGATACAAATCAGCTCTATGGGACTCCCAATCACGGCCAGAAGTGATACAGCCTGAAATCGAACCAGCAACTGTAGTGACATCTCTTGCTCTGCGCCACTTGGAAGCCCTTAATGGCGTATCATCCCTCCCCCCCCCAAAAATCTGTTATGACTTCAGAAATCTGATCGGATCTGATCAGATTGACGTAATAAATTCAAAAATAGAAACTTTTGATGCATAAACTAACACAAATCCATGTTATAACTGGTTATGTTTATGTTATCTTCCCTTCAAGCAAAGGGGGAATACAGGTCAGCACTGCTAAAGCAAGAGCCAGAGCACCAGACTAAAATAGTGGGCTATTTAAAGCACAAAGGAAACAAGTTTCAGACGCCTACATTGCAAGAATGCAATTGTGATATAGTTAAGTAAAATGTTACGAAAATTGTTTGTCAAAAGTACTCAAACAAAAACAACCACAGAATGCGGAAATAGCCTAGGCCTAAATGACCCATAAAGTTTAATCCATTCCATAAAAAGAAAGCCTTGCCAAGTCCTTAAAATCAATAGGTGTTTGCAGCTTTAAGATAAAAGCATAAGGCTGTTTTCACAAAGTCCTTTTTTAAAAGAACCGATCTCAGTCCTCTTTAAAGTGAACTCTGAGGTAAAAAAACACACTTGAATTTACCCCAGGTGGACTCCAATCAAGTTGTAGAAACATCAAGGATGATCAATGGAAACAGGATGCACCTGAGCTAAATTTCAAGTCTCATAGCAAAGGGTCTGAATACTTATATTAAATAAGGTATTTCTGTTATTTATTTTTTATGAATTAGCAAATTATTTATTTTTTAACTACTGTTTTTGCTTTGTCATTATGGGGTATGGTGTGTAGCCTGATGTGGGAAATAATTGATTTAATCAATTTTAGAATAAGGCTGTAACGTAACACAATGTGGAAAACGGGAAGGGGTCTGAATGCTTTCCAAATGCAATGTAGTCTACTGTCCCATTAGGAGCTAGAATTGATTATGTACCATATGTTGTGATTCTCATCAAATATGTTATTTTCTTCTCACACTATTCAAACCCCACAATGGAATAAACAGCTTATGAAGCTATCAGCCTATAGATCACATATTGCAAACAAATAATCTGATCTAAAACCTCCACACATATTTTGGAATTTCTGTGCATCAATTACAATCGCTAATGAATATCCAAAAACAACACACGTTTTTTCCGTGAACCTGCACATTATCATCTTCTCTATTTTGTGGCACCAATTTGACAGTTTATGGCAGGGGAAACAATGTTGCAGTAATTTAGTGTGTGGTAAGGGAATAATGACAAGCGAACCTGGGGAGCATTGTGTTCACAATGCCCTAAAAAAGGGAACTGGACCGCGGAATTCAGGGTGTTTTCACATATAGTCCTCTTTAAAAGAAGCAATCTCAGTCAGTGAACACTGGGGTGAAAAAAAGCAAAAAACGTAGGTCTCTTTGTATACACACTGCCCTAGCCTTTGAATCAGGACTCAGCTCTCTTGCCGGTTCACTTCAAAATGTGTGTGGTCTGAGTTGTCTTCGCATCCACATTGCCATGTTTAGAAAAGAACCAAGATCTTTTTCCAACATTTACTCAATGCCCTCTGGGTAAATAAATGCACATTTCTGCACAAGCCATACTATCAGAACCGGTTATCGGACAGCCAGGGATGTCACAACATACATTTTGGAAGCTAATAGTTTGCATTTTGTTACAAAATAAGATAATTATAAATCAAAATATAATATTTACATGTTAAAAAAAAAAAAAAAAAAAAAGGACAAATGACAGAATAATAATTGCAGATTAAAAAATACTTTAATTATACTCAAAATTGTACCGCCAACCTGCACATCATCTTTTTTGTTTGTTTGTGGCTACGGCAGGGGAAACGGTGTTGGAGTAGCTTATTGTGCTTGGTGTGGAAATAATGATAACTGAACCTGGAGATCAGTGTTCACATTGCACAAAAAAAATGAATGAATCAGACTCTTGAGATGTCTCAGTTCGGGTTCGCGTCGGGGCTCTTTTGAGGGGTCTGAGTCCCTTTGGCGTGTTCACACCGCACAAACAATTAAGCGAACCGCAAAAATTGGCTGAAAGGGAACAGGTGTGAAAACGCCCTGAAACACAGAAAGAACACACAACTATGTGTTCATTTGGCATTGCAGCATCTCTTTAGTCTTCTAAATGACTAATCTAAAGCCTGGTAAGAACAAAATTAACAAGAATGCTATTTTGAATGTGTGCGATGTATAATCTTACCATAACCTTTTAATACACGTAAGAAACCAAATAGACGTCATAACACATGATTTGTTCTACATCATGCAGAACACATCAGAAATCATGTCATGATTATGCCTCAGCTTTATATCCGATTTAGGAATGCTTTATGAACTGTTTCACTTAATAGGCATCGTGAACCTTCTGAGTTGGGTTTAAGTTTTGGCTCACTTTAAGTACTACCTCAGCTCTTGCCCTTTTTGGGATCTCAGGCAGTCCCCTTGAGCACATTAATCCTATCTTGTTTGATGGCTCATTCCAGTGCAACCGATCTTTTGTGCAGTAGCACAGTTTAGTCTTCAGTACCAACGACATGTAAAGGCACGACACTTAATACATTCCTGATTATGTCCTTCTCGCTCTACGTCCGTGTAGGGGCGTAGCATGGGGTTAAAACGAGCCATGTTCAAATCAACAACATAAAAATTATTACATTTGTGACCAAGACAGAACATACCACTTGACAAATTTATCAGAAGGGAAACCGTTAGGGGACCAGCATTCTACCATCCTTTTATAGCCATAGTTAAACCTTTCTCCCACAAATGTTTCTATTTAGCCTACTAAATCAATTCAAACATCCAAAAATGTCTCCATCGTTTAGCCTCAAGCATTTTCCAGGTTAGGACTAGGCCTAGATAGAAAACAGGACTGGACTGAAAAGACAGGACTGAAAATTCCCATAATTCGATGACTTGACGTCTCACTTCCCAACAATATTTCCCCTTTGTAGTCCTATGGCTATGTGACATAGCTCATAGTACACAAAATACAAATTTTATTGGTCCATATTATTGAAAAGTATTGATTATTGTCTCGTTCTTTTTATTGGTGAGAAAGGGTTTTGGAGCTGGGAGGCCATGGAGGTATTGAGCTGCAAAACTGCTGGCGCACCAACCTTTTTTATAACCCATATAGACCTAATGCTTCTTTGAGTGTAAAGTTCTATCAAAGTTAAATGGAAAATACTATAAAATGGTGAGCCCTATACAAAAAATAAACCAGTCCCACGGGCCATTAGCATACAATGTAATGCACGGCTGTCATAACAAGTAGAGGACTTTTACTGCTGTTAGCGTTAGGCATGGCCTACATTCTGTCATGCAACCACCGTTTTCAATTCTCCGTTCAATGGGGAAGTCCTGTTGGAAATGGAAAGGAGCTTGCTCTTTGTTAACTTCTTAGGGAGCAGCTGCATAGGTGACGGTTTTGGAGAGTCTGGCGTGCCCAAAGTAAAATGCCTGCCACTCAGGCCCAGAAAATAGGATATGCACATAATTAGTACTATTGGATAGGAAACACTCTGAAGTTTCTAAGAGTGTTAAAATCATGTATGGGAGTATAACAGAACTGATATAGCAGGTGAAACCCGGATGGATTTTCCTCTGGTTTTGCAGTTTTTTTTTGTAAATGCCCATCTTCTCCATTGTGCCTATTGCAAGCAATCTTATGTAGGACTGAGACTGCAGTACCTATGGCTTCCACTAGATGTCAACAGTCAAAGACTGGCAATTCTAGGATTGACCAGAACGGATAGGGACAGGAAGAAGCCAGAGGACCACTTTTGTAAACAAGGTTTGACGCGCACGAGATTATGAACACGCACTACTTTATTTTTATTTCCTATCGTTCGCGTTATCGTCCGATTTAAATATTACAGTAAAAATACACAAACGGATACATTAAAAATGATGTTTGATTTGTTTGTAGAAAGTGTATAGGTATAATTTTAACGTGTTCTCTTCACGGTTCAATGGGCGACTCAACGGTGGATTTTATGATCATAACGCGCCAACCAAACGGAGATTTATGGATATAATAAATTACTTTTTCTAACAAAAGAACCATTGGATGTCTTCGTTGGACACTTGGGAAGCCCTCAGCAGAAGTTCTTCAAAAGGTAAGTAATTTTATATTAGCGATTTTATGCGTTCTGATGCGTTCTTTATGCGTTCATAAATCCATAATGCGAATGCATAAAATATGAGAGGGGCTATCCTCAAACAATCAAATGTTGTGCTTTCGCCGTAAAGCCTTTTTTGAAATCTGACAACGCTGTGATATTGTCAAGAATCAGAGCTTTTGTGGACTATGCAACACTTGTATATTGATGAATGTTTAATAATTCAACTTTTGGATTTTGAATTTGGCGCCTCACATTTCACCGGGTAGTGTTGGGAGTCCCTAAGTAGTTAAAGTCTTTGTAAATGAAAGCTTCACAAATAGCATTGTTTATCCTCAATCCTAGGTTGTATAGGAATTGCCAGTCTGATTGCATGCACTGGATGATTTCTCAACTAGGTTTGCGGTGAGAAAATCTGTCACACCATGGGAATGCCAGTTTCTAGGCTTTTTAAGTGTCAACAACTCCTTCCAGTATGCTTCTTTGCAAATAATCTGGAAATCCACTATCTGCAATTGAATTCATATCAGCCTACATATCCTAGTCCCTTCAATAAGCCTTCATCTAGGCTTTCTCAACAGCCTTTTTCCTTTCTGTAGCCTACTCCAACAGAGGCTTAGAGAAAAGAGTATGCAGAATTTAGGCTGCACCACACTCTCCAGTAAGCTCGGCTCTGAAGTGAAAACAACTTAGACTTTCAAATAAGGTCTTCTCAAAAAGGCCTTTGTGGGCATTGGCAATATAAATGCTAGTCTGATTACACAGATGTATCCTTGTCATCCTAAATTCAATTTGCTGTAACTAATGGATTGGAGATACACAAGCCTGGGGTTGCTTTTTTCAGAGTCGTTTTCTACCTCAGGTAACCCAAAAGGGAAAGGATATCTGGTACAATCTTCTTGCCTCGTTCAGAGCCAGTCAGGGAATTGTTTTTGACAAGAGAACAGAGAATTTCAGAGCTAAGAACACCATGGCTTAGCAGGGACATTTGGGTAGCAGAAGCCCTTATGGACCACACTAAAACTTTGAGCTGACAGGCAGATCTCAGATAACAAAACCAGAGACAAAAGGAGGCTCAGCACTGGCCCGCCATTCCAAAACGTAAGTGGCTTGTTCTTTGGTCTCCCTTTCAGAATGGGGACCAACAGATATGCAGTGAGATTGGGCAATTTCATTTTCCTTGTTCCTCTGACAAGGGTCTTAGCCAAGAGGCAGCATGTCAAAGGGAGTGACTTAGCAGACCTTCATCCTAACATCACCTCAGGCATCAGAAGCCTTGTTTTGCACGACTTGAGTGATTTAAATCAGATCATAGGCCTCAACTCAAATAAATGAGGTCATGAACTGTCACAATAATAACAGAACAATGGAGCCCATCATGTCTGGTGTCACCTCAATATTACATTTTTAACAACTTACAACGCCTCCAAGGCCCAATGTTGGTCATGATATTTTTACTCATGCAATCAATCAATGTTGCATGCAAAGGTCATGGCCTAGCTACATGGAAATGCATGCATTAAAGATTTTTCGAACTGGATATGAGCCAGGAGGTAGGGCTGGGAATTGCCAGGGACCTCACGATACGACATTATCAAAACACTTAGGTCCCGATGCGATATGGTTTTAAATTCTCACGACTCTCACGATTCTATATGTATTGCAATCCGATAATGAGATTTTATAGAGATTTGATGTTCCAAACAAATTGCTCACTATATGTCTGCTGCAGTGAGATGAGAGAGCATGAGAAAAAGAGTTTTGATCAGTCGGAAATAAAATGTCTGAAAACATGTTGGCTCACTATTTAAAAAGAAGATGTACTAGCTATAGGATGAAAAATACTGGAGTTTTGGCACAGGTACAGCCGACTAGCGCTAGTTAACGCTACCTACAGTAGAAATTAATAAAAATACAATTATACAAATTGATACTTGGATTCAAATATCAATATATATTGTCAAAAAATTATATTGCAATATGTACTATCTGGGAGGTGAACAAACATTAGGCGATGCACCAAAAATGTATCAAATTATTTTTCAATCTTCAACATAGAAATGCTAACAAAAACAATTTACTGAAACTTGTTACAAATGGAGTCACTCATGATTCACCAAACTATATTTACTTTAAGCATATGTTTGTTTCAGTCTCCTCCAGCCCCACTAACCGAAGCTAATTGTATAATGTTTTCCCTATTAATAATGTAAAATTAACAGAAAGACTAAGACTGTACAGAAAGACTAACGTGAAGGCCAAATTAAAGAGGAGGAACTTCTTGATGCAATTAAAGCCTTTAAGTCCGGGAAAACTCCAGGGCTGGATGGCATACCATTGTAAGTACCAAACGTATACCAAACGTATACTCAAAGGACCTTTATTAGCATGTTTTAACCACTCCTAAATAAATGGTAGATTATTGGACACTCAACACGGTGGTCTGATTTCATTATTACTGAAACAGGATCCAAGTGGTATATATAAAGATCCAGTCCATTAAATAAATTTGAGGCCTAACACTTCAGTGTTGTGATGCTAAAATTCTAGCTAAATGCTTAGCTCATAGAATTAAAAAAGGTTTTGTCAGATATTATTTAATATCTGATACCTAATCAGACAGGTTTTTTACATGGACGATACATTGGCGATAATATAAGTACTGGAAACAATAGAACACTATGAAATATCGGAGAAACCAGGCCAGGTTTTCATAGCTGACTTTGAAAAGGCTTTTGATAAAGTACGACTGGAATTTATATATAAATGCCTGGAATATTAAAATTTTGGAGAATCTCTTATGAAATGTATTAAAGTTATGTATAGAAACCTTAGTGGTAAAATAGTAAATAATAGCTACATCTGAGAAAGTAAAAAAAAAAAAAAAAAAAGTTGTCCACTATTGGCATATCGATTTATTAAGGGATTAGAAATCCAGGGTTAAAAACAAAGGTGTCATTGTACACTGATGATTCATGTTCTTTTAAATCCACTGATGATTCATGTTTTCTTTTAAATCCACATCCCCCGACAGCCTCATAGAGGATCTAGATACCTTTGCTAACCTCTCTGGATTAAAACCAAATTGTGTACTATATTACCTATTGGATCACAAAAAAATACAACTTTTACATTACCGTGTAGTTTACCAATAAAATGGTCTGATGGGGATGTGGACATACTCATTATACGTATCCCGAAATAATTTAATTATCTCACTCCAATAAATTTTAAGTTAGCAAAAATAGATAAGAACTTGCTACCATGGAAAGGAAAATAACTGTCGATTTGTGGAAAAATCACCCTGATTAACTCTTTAGTCATATCACAGTATGCCTATTTGCTTATGGTTTTGCCTACACCCGGCGACCAGTTTTTGTAATTATACGAGCAAAAATATAATATTTTTATTTGGAATGGCAAGCCAGACAAAATTAAAAGGGCCTATTTATATAATGAATATGGAGTGAGAAATTAATGAAATATTAAAGCATTAGACCTATCACTAAAGGCATCAGTCATACAAAAGCTATCATAAAATTTGAAATGGTTCTCTAGTAAATTAGTAAGAATGTCCCACCACATGTTCAAGAATGGCCTTTTTCCTTTATACAGATTACAACCGCACACTTTTGGTTATTTTAAAACAAAATCTCAAAAATCTCGTACTTTTTTTAAACAAGCCATAGAAAGTTGGTTGCAATTTCAGTTTAACTTCACCTGAAAAGACAGAACAAATAATACAACAAATATTGTGGTTAAACTCAAAACTATTTTTCAATAACATATTTTTTTAAAGGGATAATCTTTGTAAATTATATCATAAATAGGAATGGTGGAGGTGTCACACATGCAGTTAACACAGAGGCAAGTGGAAGGGGGGGAGTAAGGAACTTCACATTTTTCCATTTAAATTAATATACAAAATTCTTGCAACCAATAGAATGTTATATATATGGGGGATACAATCTTCCCAGCTCTGCAGATTTTGCTTTGAGGAGGCAGAGTCATTAGATCATTTCTTTTTTCGTACTGTCCATATGTAGCTCGTTTTTGGTCATAGGTCCAGGAATGGCTGAAGAACTGCAACATTTACCTAGAACTAATGCTGCAGATAGCAATACTAGGTGATTTGAAAAGTCAGTCAATCGATCAATAATAATTATTATTTCAGCAAAAAAAATATTTAATTTACAATCTGTAGAAACTATGAGAATAGAAAGGTTCAGTACTTTGCGAAGCATCACAGCACAGTTGAAAAATATATGGCAAATATAAATCCAATGTGGATGGTAATTGAGAGATCGACGGGAGGGGTTGAATGGAGCTGAAGGGTCGGACTAATAACAACAAGATAACAGATGTAAAACATACGGGGTCTGTAAAATGTATATAGGTTCAGAACTTTAGTGAAATAGCAGTTAAATATATGGCAAATAGAAATCAAACTGGATGGACATCAGAAATAGCGGAAGGGTAGGCCTAAAAACAAACAAAATATAACTATCGTAAAATAGATTGTGTCTGTAAAATGTATACGCTGGAAGTAGAAGCCTAAGTGGTATTGTTTATTAGTTTACTCCAATGGGGGGAGGGGCGCAGGGTTTGCGGGGAATAATAAAGGGAAAGAAAAAAAAAAAAAATTACATATATGTATGTATGTAAATATATATTTACCCCCAAAATATATGGGGGATTGGAAATGAGTCAGAAAATTACATTGTATATTTTTTTTACACAAATAAAATATAAAACATTAGTCTATGTTCATGAATCATTGTGCTGTTGCAATGGTTCCGTTTGTCAGTGAAAGTGTTTAGGCCCTTTGACAAAGATCATCATAAACAAGAGGAAAAAGAGTGAAAACATAGGCAACTATGATGTACTTTCATAAATGTCTTGAATTCAAAGTGTCTCTGAAATGGTTTTCAAACAACAGCAAGGCGAGGAGTCTAGGGAAATAGGCTACTCCTACATTACTTTGAAATCTATTCAGCTTAGGGCCTACATCTAGGTATAAAATTTGATTTGGGCCTAAGGGTCGCGGTTCGCCCTCTGAGAATAAAGACTGCTTTCACTTTGAGGATGGATACAGTGGACAATACATTTCTACAATGACAGAAATAGCCCTAAAGGACATACAGTGGGGCAAAAAAGTATTTAGTCAGCCACCAATTGTGCATGTTCTCTCACTTAAAAAGATGAGAGAGGCCTGTAATTTTCATCATAGGTACACTTCAACTATGACAGACAAAATGAGGAAAAAAAATCCAGAAAATCACATTGTAGGATTTTTAATGAATTTATTTGCAAATTATGGTGGAAAATAAGTATTTGGTCACATACAAACAAGCAAGATTTCTGGCTCTCACAGACCTGTAACTTCTTCTTTAAGAGGCTCCTCTGTCCTCCACTCGTTACCTGTATTAATAGCACCTGTTTGAACTTGTTATCAGTATAAAAGACACCTGTCCACAACCTCAAACAGTCACACTCCAAACTCCAAACTATGGCCAAGACCAAAGAGCTGTCAAAGGACACCAGAAACAAAATTGTAGACCTGCACCAGGTTGGGAAGACTGAATCTGCAATAGGTAAGCAGCTTGGTTTGAAGAAATCAACTGTGGGAGCAATTATTAGGAAATGGAAGACATACAAGACCACTGATAATCTTCCTCGATCTGGGGCTCCACGCAAGATCTCACCCCGTGGGGTCAAAATGATCACAAGAACGGTGAGCAAAAATCCCAGAACCACACGGGGGGACCTAGTGAATGACCTGCAGAGAGCTGGGACCAAAGTAACAAAGCCTACCATCAGTAACACACACTACGCCGCCAGGGACTCAAATCCTGCAGTGCCAGACGTGTCCCCCTGCTTAAGCCAGTACATGTTCAGGCCCGTCTGAAGTTTGCTAGAGAGCATTTGGATGATCCAGATGAGGATTGGGAGAATGTCATATGGTCAGATGAAACCAAAATAGAACTTTTTGGTAAAAACTCAACTCGTCGTGTTTGGAGGACAAAGAATGCTGAGTTGCATCCAAAGAACACCATACCTACTGTGAAGCATGGGGTGGAAACATCATGCTTTGGGGCTGTTTTTCTGCAAAGGGACCAGGACGACTGATCCGTGTAAAGGAAAGAATGAATGGGGCCATGTATCGTGAGATTTTGAGTGAAAACCTCCTTCCATCAGCAAGGGCATTGAAGATGAAACGTGGCTGGGTCTTTCAGCATGACAATGATCCCAAACACACCGCCGAACGCGAAGGAGTGACTTCGTAAGAAGCATTTCAAGGTCCTGGAGTGGCCTAGCCAGTCTCCAGATCTCAACCCCATAGAAAATCTTTGGAGGGAGTTGAAAGTCCGTGTTGCCCAGCGGCAGCCCCAAAACATCACTGCTCTAGAAGAGATCTGCATGGAGGAATGGGCCAAAATACCAGCAAGTGTGTGAAAACCTTGTGAAGACTTACAGAAAACGTTTGACCTCTGTCATTGCCAACAAAGGGTATATAACAAAGTATTGAGATAAACTTTTGTTATTGAGCAAATACTTATTTTCCACCATAATTTGCAAATAAATAAATTAAAAATCCTACAATGTGATTTTCTGGATTTCTTTTTCTCATTTCGTCTGTCATAGTTGAAGTGTACCTATGATGAAAATTACAGGCCTCTCTCATCTTTTTTAAGTTGGAGAACTTGCAATTGGTGGCTGACTAAATACTTTTTTGCCCCACTGTAAGTTACTCTCTTTTTACTGATGATCTCTGACTACAACAAATAAGTTAATATCCATGTCCAAGAATAATGAGGAAATGGTTTAGAGCTCAATACCTACACGTGTGGGTTTTTATTCTCGATTCAAACAGGATTGCAAACTAACAGCAACATCTCAACAACGAGAGGTGTGAGTGGGTGGTTTCACACGTCGCGGTAAACAAACAGACAAGTCGACTAGTAAGCAAACATCTGCCTTTTCCTTCAACTCCACTTAGCGCAGAAGATCCAGGAGTTAAGTTGACATATCAGTTCAAAGACAAATGCCATTGGAAGTTTTTATTTTTTTAACAATGAAACAGAGCTAGTCGGGTCTTGATCTACCACTGCAAGCACTCAAGCATGACATTGTTTTAAAGGTCATTATGGTGATGTTATTTTGCATCAACAAAATATGCTTGAAACATTGTTTGACTTGGGAAATAGCAAATTGCAACATGAAGAACCAATTTGGTTTCTCAAACCTATACAATAACTTTATTGAATTGTGTGTCTGTCTGCTGTTGATGTCAACTAGGCTGAATAGATCCTCTACACGGATGTAGTAAAAACAAAAAAAACGTAATAGACTAGAATTACCAGCTCAGAGATATAACATGGTGACCATAAACAATCCAATGTGTTTGTAGTTCACTGAACTGCTGCAGGGAGAATCAAAATGACACAGTGCACCAAGAGAGCAAACATTTCACATTTTAGACAGTAATATGTCATTTAACAGACTTATCCAAAGTGACTTACAGTCACGTGTGCATATATTTTACATAAGGGTGGTCCCGGGAATCAAACCCACTATTGTGGCATTGCAAGCAGCATGCTCTACCAACTGAGCTACAGAGGACCACAAGTAGACAATACTCAGTGATGTGTATTCATGGATGCCAGGCTTCCCCCCCCAATTTTTTTTTTTTTAAATGTATTGGTAAATTTGTCTCATGTCTGATCAAAAAAGAGTATGACATTGTTGCCCGCCCGTAGCATTAATTGAAAAGGAAGACAGCGAGCATTAGGCCTCCCATGATAAAAAAATGTAAAAAAATAAATAGCCAATCAGCAATGAGCTAAACTGAGTTAGCTCAACTGCGAATGGTCCTGGAGCACCAATAAAAAAAGGTCAACGGAAGGCAGTTTGGATTTGGATTCATACCAATCGCATCAAAAGCAAAACATAATTTACATAATTGCATTCGGTTGTGTGGTTGTCCTCTGGTGGATAGCTTCTTTTAATTTTTTAAATACAATCTACCTGCAGTGAAGCCACTCAACATTTACATTCAGTCATCTAGCAGACACTCCGATCCAGAGTGACCCCCAAGAGCAACCAGGGCCCAGACAGATCTCCCACCAAGTTAAATCGGGGACCCGAACCAGAGACCTATCGGCCACCGGCCCAAGCTTCCAACCACCAGGCCACCAACCATCCTGACCCCTATACCTTTTCCACATTTTGTTACATTACAACCTTATTCTAAAATAAGGCTGTAATGTATCTCAACACAATAACAAAGCGAAAACAGATTTTTAAAAATGTTATAAAAATACAGAAATACCTTACTTACATAAGTATTCAGACCTTTTGCTATGGGACTCAAAACTGAACTCAGGTGCATCCTATTTCCATTGATCATCCTTGAGATGTTTCTACAACTTGGGAGTACACCTGTGGTAAATTCAATTGATTGGACATGATTTGGATAGGCACACACACCTGTTTATTTAAGCTCTGCATTGCTTGTTTGAAAAGGAGAGATACTTTGAACAAGATTTCCTTTTCAACTAATAAAAAAATGGCAATCTGCACAAAGGTCATTTTTAAACAAGTGTTGAGATTTTCTTAGTAATCTACTTGAGAACCATTTAGGGTTCAAGTAAAACTTTTGAATAAGTGAAGCTTTTAGAGAGCGGTTGAGTGTTTTTATGTTAAATAATGTCAGCCCACCCAGATCATATTCATTATATATACACTTACAGAGTGGTGGGGCGCTAGGTTTTCACCTGCTATATCAATTCTGTTATACTCACATACATTATTTTAACACTCTTAGAAACTTCAGAGTGTTTCCTATCCAATAGTACTAATTATGTGCATATCCTATTTTCTGGGCCTGAGTGGCATGCATTTTACTTTGGGCACGCAAGACTCTCCAAAACCGTCACCTATGCAGCCGCTCCCTAAGAAGTTAAAGATAGGCATGATTTATCTTGTCTGGTTTAGCATCCCAGATAAAGTTAAAATATATTTTTCTCATATGATTTGAAAAAACAAAAAATCATCAGTAGGCAGCGCCATTGGTAAGAGAGTAAACTGAGATATGACTAAGGAGTTAATCAGTGTAATGTTTCCATAAATAGACAGGTATTTACCTCTCCATGGTTGCAGAATCTTGTCTATTTTTACACATTTTTTCCTGGAATTCACTGTGGTGAGCTCATTTATATCTTGTGATATGAATACCAAGTATGTCTACTTCAATGTCAGCCCATTTTATAGGTAAACTGCAAGGTAATGTAAAAGTAGTATTTTAAAGATCCAATACGTAATATGGTACACTTATCAGAGGCCAAAAAAGTTATCTAGGTCTTCAATGAGAAATTGCAGTGATCTAGCTTAATATAAAACTTAAGTCATCGGAGAACATAGACACCTTTGATTTTGAGCATGGGATTTCTAATCCTCTGTTGTTATTTGATCTGATTTTAATAACTACCATTTCAATGGCCATAACAAATAGATGTGGTGACAGCGGACACCCTTGTTTAACCCCACTTGACAGGTCAAAACTCTGAGAAGTAACTGCTATTTACTATTTTACACCTGGGGTTGCTATACACTACTTCTCCCCATTGAATAAAAGACTCAACTCAATTTTTTTTATATCCAGGCATTTATATATAAAACACAGCCTTACATTATTAACCTTTTCACAAGTACCAACAAACAAGTGTGATCGTTAACCAGTGATCACTGCAGTGTACCGGTGTGATTAGAATGCTCATTTAGAACATCCAGTTTCGATTGACTCAACATCTGAGCTGGCCACACTTTTTTCACAGAAACATTTTGCACAAACACAGTCCTTACAAAGTGATGTCCTGAATGTGATCGGTTTATTTTGGGATGAAATGTTCAGACATTCACAGAAGTAACGACAGCATAACACAATCCAAACCTGGAAAATTTAGTCTACATTAGTCCTAGTGTTAACTGTAAGCGGTCATATTTAGAGAACTCTCGGCTGACAGAAACCATAATATGAATTAGCTAATAGCAATTACTATTTACAATTCATCATATCACGGGTGAGCTCAACATTGATTTAAATAATTGAGTACAACAGTTTCTAAAATTTGAAAGTAATCCAATGATAGGTAGTTTGTGTGCGCCACCATGTTTGTTTTTTCACGTCAACCAAAGATAAGTGCAGAGTAGATGAGTTTGGTCTGTTTGTAGTATGCATGATGAATGGGGTGTGTCGTCTACGATCATTCACTTCTGGAAGTTTATTCGAAAGAAGAGTGAACCATTCCTACGCCTCATTATAACATCTTTGGTGTTATGTCAACAAACACGGCGCCACACATAGCTGGCAAATAGTTCAGCATTAGCTCATCATAATCAGTACAACCTTCAAAAAAGTATTTTACACACACATCACAGGTGTCCATTACCATCTCTGGTCCATTACCAGTTCTTGAAAACATGTGAATAAAACTAAATACATTATGCTCCATACATACATGCTACAGTAGAAACGACAACACAATATACAGAAAATAAGGCACTTACTTTGATAGGAAAGCACATAGTTATTATTTGTAAGGAAAACAACAATGAAGGCAATACAAGCACCAGCCAGAAAATGTGCCAGTCTGTCCAATACTGCGCAAATGTCTGCATACTTGATCTGCGAAAACACTAGGGAAGTGCTTGGGCTCTCCTCGAAAAGAGAAGTTTGTCCGGCTCAGTAAAGCGTCAAACAAAAATTGTCTGCAACAGTGAAATGGGGTACTTCTATGTGAATTAATGAGGAGGAAAACACCTGAATTGAAACTGTTAGAAAATCATTTGAAATTGACAAGTTGAAACAAAGCCTATAGATAATTAGCAGGCAGCACGGGTTAACTGTCCTGTTGCGTAACAATCACATTTTGGAACAGTGAGTGCATTATGACATCACGTGCATAAAACTACTCACGCTGGGGCTACCGTTAGAGATATTTGGAACTCACGCCTGAAAAGGTTAAAGGCCTTTTCATAATCCGCTATGAACATCAGGACTGGCTTAGATGTTTTATGTTTGTCTATTATTTCTAGTAGTTGTCGTGTATTATCTACAATGTATCGTCCATATAAAAAACATGTCTTATCGGGATGAACAATACCTGGTAAAACCATTTGAATTCTGAGTGCTATTCATTTCGCTATAATTTTTACATCACAACATTGAAGTGTAAGACGCCTCCAGATTTACCATCCGAGTCTTGTTTTAATAATAGTGTAGTAAGACCTTCCTGCTGAGTATCTGACAGACTACCATTTCTATAGGAGTAGTTAAAACAAGCTAATAATGGAGCTTTGAGTATATAAAAAAAAGCTTGACATACCTCTACGCCATCAAGCCATTGCAAGATGGCGCCGGAGAGGAAGGCAGACGTTTTGTGTCCCCAACCTGTTGAGTTTGTTTGTTCATTTGTGTTGATTGTAACTGATTTTTTTACTTATTTTGTACATAATGTTGCCGCTCCCGTCTCTTATAACCGAAAAGAACTTCTGGGCATCAGGACTGCGATTACTCACCACGGACTAGCAGAATCCTTTTTTTCCTTTGACGACTCTGACGAGCCCGACGCAAAGGATATACTGCTTTCTCAGGAACAGACCCATATCCCTGCGATTTGCGTGAAGAGAAGGCGGAGAAAAAGAGGCCAAAGGGTAGGCTGCCTTTTGAGAATTCGTAGGCGATCGAATAAACCCACACTTCCCTCCATTTTGCTAGCAAACGTGCAATCTTTGGAGAATAACATCGATGATCTACGCAGAAGATTAAACTACCAACGGGACATTACAAACTGTAACATCTTATGCTTCACGGAGTCGTGGCTGAACGACGACACTATCAACATACAGCTGGCTGGTTACAAGCTATGCCAGCAGGATAGAACAGCGGCGTCTGATAAGACAAGGGGCGGCGGACTACGTATTTTTGTAAATAACAGCTGGTGCACGATATCTGAGGAAGTCTCAAGCTATTGCTCGCCTGAGGTAGAGTATCTCATGATAAGCTGTAGACCACACTATCTACCTAGAGAGTTTACATCAGTATTTTTCATAGCGGTTTACATACCACCAGTCAGAGGCTGGCACTAAGACAGCATTGAATGAGTTGTATTCCGCCATAAGCAAACAAGAAAACGCTCAGAGAAGGCGCTCCTATTAGCAGGGAAACTGGGAAGCTTAAATGTGTTTTACCAAATTTCTATTAGCATGTTAAATGTGCAACCAGCCGGGAAAAAAAACTCTGGACCACCTATACTCCAAACACAGAGATGCATACAAAGCTCTCCCTAGCCATCCATTTGGAAAATCTGACCACAATTCTATCCTCTTAATTCCTGCTTACAAGCAAAAATGAAAGCAGGAAGCACCAGTGACTAGATCAATAAAAGAACGGTCAGATGAAGCAGGTGCTAAGCTACAGGACTGGTTTGCTAGCACAGACTGGAATATGTTCCGGGATTCCTCCGATGGCATTGAGGAGTACACCACATCAGTCATTGGCTAATTCAATAAGTGCATCGATGACGACGTCCCCAGTGACCGTACGTACATACCCCAACCAGAAGCCATAGATTACAGACAGCATCCGCACTGAGCTAAAGGCAAGAGCTGCCGCTTTCAAGGAGCAGGACTCTAACCCAGAAGCTTATAAGAAATCCCGCTATGCCCTCCGACGAACCATCAAACAGGAAAAGCATTAATACAGGACAAAGATCGAATCGTACTACACCGGCTCTGACGCTCGTCGGATGTGTCAGGGCTTGCAAACCATTACAGACTACAAAGGGAAGCACAGCCGAGAGCTGCCCAGTGACTGGAGCCTACCAGACGAGCTAAACTACGTTAAACAGGTCAATATTCACAAGGCCGCATGGCCAGATGGATTACCAGGACGTGCACAGTGAGCATGCGCTGACCAACTGGCAAGTGTCTTCACTGACATTTTCAACCTCTCCCTGTCCGAGTCTGTAATACCAACATGTTTTAAGCAGACCGCCATAGTGCCTGTGCCCAAGAACACCAAGGTAACCTGCCTAAATGACTACCGACCCATAGCACTCACATCCATTAAATGCTTTGAAAGTCTGGTCATGGCTCACATCAACACCATTATCCCAGAAACCCTAAACCCACTCCAATTTGCAAACTGCCCCAACAGATCCACAGATGATACAATCTCTATTGCACTCCACATTGCCTTTTCGCACCTGGACAAAAGGAACACCTATGTGAGAATGCAATTCATTGATTACAGCACAGCGTTCAACACCATTGTGCCCTCAAAGCACATCACTAAGCTAAGGACCCTGGGACTAAACACCTCCCTCTGCAACTGGATATTGGACTTCATGACGGCCGCTTCCAAGTGGTAAGGGTGGGTAGGTAACAACATATCCGCCACGCCGATCCTCAACACAGGGGCCCCCTCAGGGGTGCGTGCTCTGTCCCCTCCTTTACTCCCTGTTCACTCATGACTGCATGGCCAGACACAACACCATCATTAAGTTTGCTGATGACACAACAGTGGTAGGGCTGATCACTGACAACGACGAGACAGCGTATAGGGAGGAGGTCAGAGACCTGGCCGCGTGGGGCCAGGACAACAACCTCTCCCTCAACGTGATCAAGACAAAGGAGATGATTGTGGACTACAGGAAAAAGAGGACCGAGCACACCCCCATTCTCATCGACGGGGCTGCAGTGGAGCAGGTTGAGAGCTTCAAGTTCCTTGGTGTCCACATCACCAACAAACTAACATGGTCCAAGCACACCAAGACAGTCGTGAAGAGGGCACGACAAAACCTATTCCCCCCTCAGGAGACTGAAAAGATCTGGCATGGGTCCTCAGATCCTCTACAGCTGCACCATCGAGAGCATCCTGACTGGTTGCATCACTGCCTGGTATGGCAACTGGGGCCAAGCTTCCTGCCATCCAGAACCTCTATACCAGGCAGTGTCAGTGGAAGGCCCTGAAAATTGTCAGACTCCTGCCACCCTAGTCATAGCCTGTTCTCTCTGCAACCGCATGGCAACCGGAGCGCCAAGTCTAGGGACAAGAGGCTTCTAAACAGCTTCAACCCCCAAGGCATAAGACTCCTGAACATCTAATCAAATGGCTACCCAGACTATTTCCATTGCCCCCCCTCCCCTCTTTACACTGCTACTACTCTCTGTTGTCGTCATCTATGCATAGTCTTTTCAATAACTATCTACATGTACATACTACCTCAACTAACCGGTGCCCCCGTACATTGACTCTGTACCGGTACCCCCCTGTATATAGTCTCGCTATTGTTGTTTGACTGCTGCTCTTTAATTACTTGTTACTTTTCTCTTATTCTTGTCCATATTTTTTGGAACTGCATTGTTGGTTGGGGGCTTTTAAGTAAGGATTTCACTGTTGTATTCGGCGCAAGTGACTAATAAAATTGGATTTTCCAGACAGAAAGGATTTAATATCCTCATAGTTAGTTATTCCTCTGTAATTTGGCCTTCACACTGATCTTTTTGTGCATTTTTATTATTATTACTATTATGAAATAATAAAGAGTTTCTGCAAATTATTTTAGATACCGTTCATGTGAAGATTCGGGAAGAATTGTGTATTTTTCTCCATATTCCATCCAGTTTGCTTCATTTTTTTGTAATATATTACATTAGATTGTTGAGCCAATGCCACGGATGTTAGAAAATTTAGTCAGGATATTATGTGTGTAGTAGATCAGAGTAGGTTGATGCGTGTGATATTGGATGTGATTTAGTGAAAGTTTAGTGTCTGGATAAGAGCAAGACTATAATGTGTGATGTCTAAATAAATAAAAAAACAGCCAATTTGCATGGTTGAGTGTCTGTATGTAACATGAAGGGAGTGTTGCCTTAATATTCAGGATAATTGTAATCCATATTGTATCAACATTATAGTTGCATTAAACATCATTTTCATAGAAAAACACAACTCATTATTTCCATAGTAATTTCCATAGTAATTGAGGTTTCACATGATATTGAAACCGAGATCCCGTACAAGATGTTATTATTCCCCAACATCCCTGTTCTGCCATCTTCCCATTGCTTGTTACAAACATAGATGAACATGTAGACCACGATATACAAAAGATACACAAAAACATATTGAATTATAGGAAGTTCTCGACAGTAGAGAGAAGAGAGAGATCAATTCTGTATGTGTGTATGCGTGTGTGTGTGTAAGTGAGCGTAATTGAGTGTGTGTGTGTGTCCGGTGGATAGCTAGCTAGTTAAAATTGTTCCCTTTCCTAAATTAGCCATGGATGGATATGGGGATTTCTACTTGTGGTTTTACTTAATTCTCTGTGTTGGTCAAAGATTATAACAGTGATTCTGATCCAATCATAAATTCATACATTGTGCCCCTGGCCTGAGAGGATGGAAGTTCAACATGTAGCTAGATGTAGTATGCTAATGTTAACTAGCTGGCTCATCATTGCCCATGAAAAGGAAGTTAGGCTAGCGAGCAAGCATTTTAACCAGGTAGTCTAGGACAACAAAAACTAAAAGTGTGTACTGTATGAGAGTCAAAGACTGTTTCGTCAACATGAAAGAGAGGATGGCATTGGCGTTTCTCTACAAGTAGGGTGAGTCTACATGTTTTTTTCTACTTGAACGAAAGCACACACACAGAAATCCGAACCATGGACAGCCACATTCATATTTTGCTCATGTTGATTGGACTAAATTGTTTTTGGTAGCTTTTAGTTGTCACTGTATTAGACTAAGCAGAGGTGATTTGATGGTGTTGAAGTTGAAATAGTGCGGAAATAGTGGAGGCAGCTCCTGTTTTCTTGTGTGACAACTGTGGTTCTAAATCAATAGCTGTTTAGGAGTCTGAAAATGTCTGAAACATTAACTTGCTTGACCATGCTGTGGAGGTCATATAACTGAGATATAAACATTTTGTGAACTTAACCAGACAGATGTTGCTCTACGTTTTTTTATTAAATAAAAGGTGTGGTTTAATTTTTTCTGCCACTGTCTTCTTATTGTCTCAGCCTTAGGTCTATATATCATGGTGGCAAGGCATATGAACTAACAGGTTCTAGAGAAAACAACACAATTATCACAACACATAGGTTGTAATATGGCAATTTTTTTCTGGCTTGGCTTCCCCAGTGATTTTACCCACGCACCGCTATACTGTAACAATCCAGGGGAGACGGTGAGTGCCACGAACCCAGCTCGCCAAGAGAGGCAGCGGCTGTAGCCAATGGTAAAAAAAACAGCCATATTCTTGGGGGAAGTCATTGGTCACTTATATCAATGTCAGGTTTGTTACACTACCCCCAACATACGGGAAATACGTCTATGAGTGTGGCTCAAACTCTGGTCACCAAGACCAAGGACAGCAAATCTGCAACCATAAGCACTAGTACAAGGAAGCTAGTTCCCTTGGGAGAGCCAGGTTTGTAACAATAACCAGATTGCCTTGCATTGTTATCACAAAAATATTGCATTGAATAAAATGTGATGGTTGATTGCGATTTCACCACGCCTCTTGACTTGAGTCATCCAATCAAATATAGAGAAGTCAGAAGGCGACTAAAATGAACATGTTAAGTAGTCTAGGAACCCACTTACCCTGGCCCTTCTAGCGTCAGGTAGCATGGCTGTCCAGGCAAATACTGTGACATATGCTCTCACACACTGCAAATCATTAAGTTCTTTGCAAAAGGCTGAGCCAACCTACTAAAAGCCCACACTAGCTTGGTTTACGATAGACACCCTGTTAGCCAACTAATGTTGGATAGCAAAATCATCAAGTCACTTCCTAGGGAAACAGGACAAGTGTACAAGCATTGGCATAGAATAGCCATACCAGCAAATTGAAAGGAATAGCTATATATGCTGCTAATGTTAACAATTAACGGTACTCTTTAAAACGGCGTGTTAAATGGCTAAGATGAAAATAGATGGCGGTTAAACGAAATTCCCTCAATGCACACATTGCATTAGTGCATTATAATGCACACATTGCATTGGGGCATTTCATAAATGTCTACTTCTTAGGATCATTTGCTAGCTATGGCTAACGTTTGCTAATGCCATTTTAGGACAAGAGCCGAATAACTCATGGGTGCTTGTGTTGAAAGAGCTGCTCCTCCTGGGTCTTCAGACAAAGAGGGGTTCGCCAAAGCAATGCGTGAAAGCAGTTGTTAGCCAGATAAGCTAACTGTTAGCTAGCTAGCGCCCTTTCCAGGTTAGCATTAGCTAAGGAAGCTAGCTCACGCGCTAGTTACGTCCCGCGTTTCTAAAGTAACGTTACAGAAAAAAAATCCTACACTAGTATAAACTTAATGTTGTTAACTTACCCCACTTGCCAACGCCAATCCAACGAATGTTTATGTACACTCCATAGATCCTGATAGTAAACGTAAAACCACTTTGATGACCCCCAACGTGCTAAAATACACAGACAAATCAATCAACGCGCTCCCAAGAAATCCCAACAGCAGAGAAAAGGAAATGCCAATTCACTGGACTGCAGCCATCATCACACGTTGAGATCCTGTTGAAAATTGAAATATACCGGTTACGATGGGCATTTCAAATTAAGTTTCAAGCCTGGTTGGAAATATAGCACATCCTTTCTGTAGTCCGAATTGTAAATTCCGATATTCCGGTGATTTCCACCAGTTTTATTACTGGACTTGATTTCGCTGAATCTCTAATATCTTAATGGCTGTTTATCTTTCAATGCTGAGGGGAGCGAATACAATGTAACCAACAAGCAGAACGAGTCATTTGCAAATTCAGGAATAAGAGCCTTGTGGACTGAACCGCTAGGGGAGGTACACTACTAGCTGAGAAGAACCGGAACTGGATTTTAAAAGGGATTGGGGATGTTGGTGAATGAGTCTCCTAGGATGCCTAGGATCATTTGATTATTGGCATGACAGGAACATTATGGTTATATATATGGTAAATACGTGGCAGCAAAAAGAGACACAGCTACCTTAATGATATTTGGCTGTCAAAATGTACAGGTGTATGTTGTGCTTGAAATGAGATAACAAGACAACTCTACTAAATATTTAGTTGAAATACAAATAAGAAAAAGTATTGATGTCTGATTTTATATAACTTTATACAATATTATCCACATAGAGTTTGTTTCAAATAAATTCACAAAAAAATAATAATTTCAGAATTCTGTTTCAACTTTATAGATTTTACGTAGAGTGCAATTGTGTTTTTATGTTTATTTCCTCTGGTTGATAGTACAGCTATGGATACCAAGGATTGTGCAAAATACCAAAAACAGTACAAATCAAATCACATTTTATTTGTCACATGCGTTGTAAACAACAGGTGTAGACTAACAGTGAAATGCTTACTTACAGGCCCTTCCCAACAATGCAGAGACAGAAAAAAATGTGAAATAATATTAAAATAATAACACAAGGAATAAATACACAATGAGTAACGATAACTTGGCTATATACAAGGGGCACCAGTTCTGAGCCAGGGGTACGTATATGTAAACAGACCATAAATGTCTCAATTTCTTGGAAAAAAGCTGTGAGTTTTATTATATGATACAATATCAGTACTTGTTGCATTTACAACTTGTCTAAGTCCTATCATCAACTGATTTCAGCTAGTGTATGGCTGTGGATTTACTGCATTGTTTGAATGGAATGTTGGCATATTGGCAGTTAATTTGAAAAATGTATAATAACAATAATAATCATCATCATCATAATATATTTAATTTGTATAGCACTTTTCATTACAGTTTCATTACAAAGCTCTACTGAGAAGAAAAAATATATATATATATACAATAAAAACAACAAACATTTAGAATCAAGGCAAGTAAAATAGCGGTAACACTTTACTTGACACCCAGCTTCATAACACGTCATGACACGGTCATAACCATGTCATAACATCTGACATAACTTGTCAGAGCCTGTCATAATATGGTCATAACACTGTCATGACGCATATATTTACACCTGTTGTGACATATATTGTGTTATTTTATGGCTGGTTATGACACCTACATAAGTGGTTTATTCAAATATATGTTTTCCCTGCCAAGAAGTTTCTTAAGTCCTTTGTTGTTGTTGTAATGAATTCTTTACAGTCATGTTTGTTTTCGTCATATTTTAAATAACTTTATGACACTGTCAAGAAGCATTATGACCGTCCGGTGTCACTCTACTTGGACTAAGAAAATACACTTTGTGACACTGTCAAGAAGCATTATGATCATATTGTGTCATTATCACATACTTACCCTTATGTCAGTCATCAGTCAAATAGGGGGTGTCTTGTTCTGCACCTGAAATCTGCTCCTGCATTCACCCAGTTATAAGAAACAGAGCATTTGAGGTAGGTGCATGTCTAACATAAATGTGTGCGCAATTACAATGCTAATTTAATATGGTCAATTTCAGAAAATGTTATATAACATTAACATACTGTTGACAAATAGGCTATGGTGTAATGGAATGTTTTGCCTTGTGTGGTAGGTTTTGTGGGGTTTGACACTCTTATGTAGGTGTCATAACCAGCCATAAAATAATGCAATATATGTCACAACAGGTCTAAATATATGTATCATGACAGTGTTATAAGCATATTATGACCGTTATGACAAGTTATGTCAGCTGTTATGACATATTATGACATGGTTATGACTGTGTCATAACGTGTTATGACGCTGGGTGTCAAGTAAAGTGTTACCAAAATAGCAATAGTGGTCTAGGTGCTAAATTGGGGCTAGAACTACGAAAATTACAGTCTGTAGAAGTGGATTTTAAGGCCGTTTTTAAAAGTTCAATGTGATGGAGCGGCTCTCAGATGGTCAGGAAGAGCATTCTATAGGCGAGTGGCAAGGAAGTAGAAGGCTCAGTCCCCCATAGTTCGGAGACGTGTCTTGGGGACTTGAAACAGTAGGGAGTGGCGAGCAGAGAGTGCGGGGTGGTTTGCTGATTGAGATTAAGTCACTGATGTAGATGGGGCTCAATCCATTCAAGGCTTTAAATACAAGCAGGAGAATGTTGAAGTTGATCCTGTAGTTGACCGGTAGCGAGTGGAGTTTGGACCAGGATTGGGGTGATGTGGTCTGGTCAGGACCCTAGCCGCACTGCTCAGGATTAGTTGGAGCCTATGTAGTGATTTGGCTGGGAGGCCCCCCAAACAGCGCATTGCCGTAGTCAATCCGAGAGAAGATGAGGGTGTGGATGAGTTTCCCTGCATCTGTCTGGGAGAGTGATGGTATGACCCGGGCAATGTTTTTAAGATGGAAAAATTACGTTTTAAATATTTGTTTTATTTGGGATCGAAGGACAGAGAAGGATCCAACTTGACTCCTAGGTTGGAGATGAAACAGGACAGGTGGATGGCCTGGTCATTGATTGTAGGGCAGATGTTTCCAGCACTGGTGACCTGCTTGGGTGTCCAAATAAACATAGCATTAGTCTTGCTGCTGTTCAACTAGAGGAATTATCTTACAGCCATGCCCTGATGCCCTCTAGACGGCTGCTGAGTTTTGCTAGGGCAGAGATAATGTCCGGTTTGGTGTTAATGGAGACATGGGTATCGTCAGCATAGCAGTGGACATTGATGTTATAATCTCTGAGGATTTGGCCGAGAGGAACCATGCAAGTTAGAAACAGTATAGGCCCCAGCACTGACCCCTGTGGGACACCGCATGTGACTGCAGACTCCTCCAATCTGGACTCTCCAAAAGTGATGTTTTGCTTCCTGTTGGAGAGGTAGGAGGAGAACCAGTTTACAGCTGTTCCAGAGACAGCAGTGTTCTCTTTGAGACGCAGCAGAAGGATGATGTGGTTTACGGTGTCAAAAGCAGTACTGAGATCTAAGAGGTGAATGCTAGAAGATCCTGAAAAAGCAGCCATTTGTAGGTTGTTGGTAACTTTAACCAGAGCTGTTTTGGTGATGTGCAAGGGCTGGAAGCCAGACTGGAAAACCTCGTACAACTGATTAGATGACAGATGCGATTGAAGCTGGTTTGCAGCCACTTTCCCTTTTTTTTATGAATGATAATAGATTAATTCCTCTTAAACTGTCTGACTAGCTAGCTAACAAACATACAGTGCAGATACATTCTTAAAATAAAATATTATTATTACATAATATCTTTTCACAGCACTGGCAAACCATAGTTGACCAACTCCCTATCCAAAATGGCTGACCTTTATCCCATTATAAGAAGGTTCATGTGTATTCTAGTATTCAAATTCCTAATTCTATGGGGAATCATCTCTGCAGCTCTCCAAGGCAGAGGGCACAGGGAGGCCAGGCAAAACTGAATTAATGGGATAATTTTCACACAGTCAGGGCCGGCACTCCATCTTCTCATCGCCTCCTCCGCTCTGTGCACACTGTACTCATGCTGGCTTACAATTCATCCACACACACAGGAACAGCTTCCATTTTGAAGAAGGCAGGGCTAGTTTTTTTCTTTCTCTCTCATTCTGTCTTTTTTTCCTCCTCTCTCACTCTCACCATCACACCTTTCTCTCTCGCCTTTCTATCTCCATCTCTCTCTCTCTCTATCTCTCTCTCTCCCTCCCCCTCTCTCTCTCCCCCCCCATCTCTCCTCTTACCTTGGTTTGAGTGCTGAACAGCAGACTACACAGTAAGGGAACAGAGATCGGAGGCTTCAAGCCGCGCTGTCTGTCAGGCACACAGGGCTGCAGCCCTAAATTAACTGTATCAGGAACACACATTTCCCTTGCTTACAGTTGTAAATCAGTCATTAGGATGACAGAGCTATGAGCTTCATTCAAGTTCACAACGGCTCAGAAGCTTGAATGTGACATATTGTACCTGGTGGGGAGAACAGGATCAGATAAATCAACAAACTTATTAAAGAAAAGCAGCCACTCGGATCACCTGTGTGGGAGTATGTGTGTGTGTGTACATGTGCAAGTAGAACAAACATGTTGACTCACCCTACTTGTAGAGAAACGTCAATGACCCGCTCGTTCATGTTGCCGAAATGGTCTGTGACTGTCATATAGTACACACTTTTAGTTTTTGTTGTCCTAGGCTACCTGGCTAAAATGCTTGCTCGCAAGCCTAACTTCCTTTCATGGGCAACAATGTGCCGGGCCAACTAGTTAACGTTAACCTAGTACATCTAGCTACATATTGAACTTCCATCCTCTCAGGCCAGGGACACAATGTATGAAATTATGGTTGGATCAGAATCGCTGTTATAATCATTGGCCAGTCTGGAGAATTAAGTAAAACGACAAGTCCGAATCCCTATCTCCATCATTGGTTCATTTAGGAAAGGGCCAATTTTAGCTAGCTAGCTATCCACCGGAGGACAACGACACAAAGAGATTTTTTCTGTAAACTATGTTCTTTATGTGATTGGTGTGAAGCCAAATCCAAACTGACTTCCTTGACACTTTTTTTTGGTGCACCAGGACCATTCACAGTTGAGCTCACTCAGTTCAGCTCAATGCAGATTGACTATTATTTATAAAAAAAATTATCAAGGGAGGCCACTGGCTTCCAATGCTCACTAGCTTCCCTTGCATTCAACGCTACGGGAGGCAACAATGTCATACTCTTTTTGACCAGACAGCATCAGATATATGGGCTACACATACTGAGAAAGAGGGGCACTGTTTCACTCACTCGGATGCTTTCTCCGGTGAAACAAATTGAGCCTCTTGCGAATTGAAGGGAAATTATGAAACATATAGAGACGAAAGATACAATATGTTATATGTTTTTAATTTTTTGGCATAGCCTGGCTTCCCTTGGCATATATGTATCACATTTAGGTAAGACCCAGATACAGACGGTGTAGAAGTAACAACCACAGGGCCAGGCAAACGACTGGTCAAGGCAGGCAGGGGTCAGTAATCCAGAAGGGTGTAAAGGGTCCAGAACGGCAGGCAGTCTCAGGGCAGGCAGGGGTCAATAATCCATAACAGTGGGGTAAGGTACAAAAGGGCAGGCAGTCTCAGGGTCAGGCGGAGTGGGAGTTTCCTGGTAGAGAGCCAGACACGGTCCCCAGGATGGAACACAGGGGTCTCACTGCGGTGGTAGTCTGCCTGTTTCTTCTGACAATGGACAAAACCACTCATCTATCGCAGGAGCTGCAGTCTGGCCCAGGGTGTACGGGGCCAGGGCCAGCTGGAAACCCAAAACACACTGGAAGGGGGTCAACCCAGTGGAGGAGTGACGTAGGGAGTTCTGGGCGTACTCTGCCCAGAGAAGGAATCGTGCCCACTCACCCTGCCGATCCCGACAGGGACTCCTCAGGAACCTCCCCAGCTCCTGATTCAACCTCTCCACCTGCCCGTTGGACTGAGGCCGATACCCGGAAATGAGGGTGACCCTGACCCCGAGAAGGCCCTCAACTCATGATGTGAATTGGGGGCCACAGTCGGAGACGATGTCCTCCGGAAGGCCATAATGCCGGAAGACCTGCTGAAAGAGTGCCTCAGCAACCTGGAGAGCAGTGGGGAGACCAGGAAGAGGGATTAAGAGACATGACTTGGAAACCATCAGAGGGGGGGATGATCGGTTAAGTCAATGGATAGATAGGACTAAGGTCGCTGAGGCACGGGAAGCGGCAGGAGCTTCCCTGCTGGAGCATTCCGGGGGGACTTGGTTTGAGCACATGCGGAACAGGAGTGGACATACCGAGTGACATCCTGCACCAACGTGGGCCACCATTATTATTTCATTATTTCCTTATCCCTGTGGGAATGTAGATGCGCTCGGGAGGTCAATTCCTGTGTGCAGACTCCCTCTTTAGAGCTGTCCACATCTAGGTCCCAAACCACTGGACCCACGACTCGGGAGGATGGGATTATGGGTGCCCTCTGGACGGGAACGTCTCCCGAATCATAGATATGAGATAGCATCGGTCTTGATGTTCTTAGAACCTGGGTGATAGGTCAGCGTGAAGTCGAACCTGGCAAAGAAAAGTGCCCACCTGGCTTGGCTCGGATTCAGTCTCCTTGCTGTCCATATGTACTCTAGGTTCCGATGGTCGGCGAGGATGACAAATGGTTCCTTGGCGCCCTCCAGCCTGTGTCGCTACTCCTCTAATGCCAACTTCACCGCCAAGAGCCCCCAACGTTGTAATTCCTCTCTGCAGAGATTAGTTTCTTGGAAAGAAAAAAGCACAAGGACACAATTTCAATCAGTTATCCTGTCTTTGTGACAAAACTGCTGTGTCTACCTCCCACAAAAGGTAGCGTGGGAACTGGGTGTTTTAGCAAGGAGGTGGAGGTGAAACGCCCCTTGAGGAGACGAAAGGCCTCATTGGCTGCTGGAGACCACACCAACCTACGAGGCCCACCCTTGAGGAGGGAGGTGAGAGGGGCGGCGACGGCGCTGAAGTTCCTGATGAAGCGGCGGTAGAAGTTGGCAAACCCCAAAAACAGTTGTAACCCCTTGATGGTGGTTGGGACTGGCCATGACCTTACCACATCTACCTTATTGTTCTCCATCCTCACTCCCTGTGGGCTGATTTGGTAACCCAGGAAGGATACATCCCTTGGAATTGGCACCTTTCCGCCTTGACAAACAGGTGATTGACCAAGAGGCGTTCCAGGACTGCTCGAACGTGGGTGATGTGATCTTTCAGGTTGGTTGAGAAGATCAGGCTGTCATCGACCGAGCGTGTCCCTGAACACCTCGTTGACGAATGCCTGGAACACTAACGGACCATTGGCTAAGCCAAAGGGCATAACCAAATACTCGTAGTGACCAGACATCATGCTGAATGCCGTCTTCCACTCATCCCCCCCTCCCGGATGCGGATGAGATTGTAGGTCCAGTTTGGTGAAGAACTGAGTCCAGTGGAGCTGCTCTATGGCTCACGGCACCAACGGGAGAGGGTACTGATACTTCTTGGTGATGTCATTGAGTCCTCAGTAATCGATACATGGGCGTAATCCTCCATCCTTGGCCAGGAAGAAGAAACCAGCCGACGCAGGAGACGTCGATGTGCAGATGAAACACTGTTGGAGAGCCTCTTGAATGTAATCCTCCATGGCCTGAATCTCAGCCACAGACAGAGAGTAGATGTGTCTGCGTGGAGGTGTAGCAACGGAAAACAGGTTGATGGCAGAGTCCCAGGTGCAATGAGGAGGGAGACAAGTAGTGCGGGTCTTGGAGAATACCTCCTGAAGGTCCTGGTATTCCTCCAGGATGTGGGGCTGAAGGGCAACCATAGGACTCTCAACCGACATGGAACCACAGGGGACAGGGAAGCAGGTCTTCCGGCATTCAGGTGACCAGTGTGATTTTCATCCTTGACCTTGAGATAGGGTTATGGCGTTGGAGCAAAGGGAGGCCGAGGAGGATTTTGTGACCTGGTGCACTTGTTATGAAGAAAGAGATGCTCTCCTGGTGATTGGACTCCACGATGAGTGATGTGTGTGATGGTCCCAGATCCTAAGGGCCGAAAGTCGAGTCTTTGAACCGGAAAAGGAGAGTGGATAGATGGTAATGTTGAGGGAGGAGGCAAGGGTCTGATCCATAAAGTTTCCCATGGTGCCAGAATTCACTAAAGTTGTAGACACAGTACATGAGGGACAGTCAGCCCCCCCAAAAATTGTCTAGCAAGAAGAGCTGAATCTGGAATACTCACTCCTGGTCCAGGGGATGCAACATCATGTGACCGTCCCTCTGCTCTAGTATATCCCGGATTCTGAAGTACAGGACACCGCTGGAGCTTGTGCCCTCTTTGCCCACAATACAGACCCAGCTGTATCCGTCTGTGTTGTTCTTCCGCGGAAAGGTGTGTGACCTCTACCACCATGGGTTCAGGCTCTGATCCCAAGTACTCTCCAAAGGAGGGATAGAAGCAATGAGAATGCCGACGCTCTCTGAGAAGGTTATCCAGGCAGATGACCATCGCAATGAGTGCGTCCAGGATGAAATTGTCGTCCCAACAGGCCAGTTCCGTCTGGACCTCCTTGCGCAGATGTCTTCTGAATAGCGTGCGAAATGCCAGCTCATTCCAGCCACTGGAACAACTGCTACTGTCCGGAAGGTGAGCGTATACTCAGCAGCCGTCTGATTCCCCTGCTGTAGCTGAAGCTCACCTCCCTCTCTGCCCTCCGCAGGATGATCGAAAATGCATTTAAACAGAGCCATGAACCCCTCATAAGAATCTAGCTCCTCCTCTCTCCCAGACGGCCGTAGCCCATTCCAATGCCCACCCGGTCAGCAAAGAAATAACAGTGGCAACCTTAGATCTCTCGGTGGTGGGGGCTCCCAACTGGTGTGAAAAATAAAGGGAGCACTGAAAGAGGAAGCCACGGCATTTGGATGGTGTACTTATTTATCCGGGAGGGATAGACGGGCATCGCTGACCTGAGCGGGTTGCTGAATGGGCCGTTGCGCTGGCTTGTTGGGTAGACTGGCTCTAGAGTATCCTCCGATGCTTGGCTGCAACGTCTCTCAGGGGTGTTCGAGACGCTGCAGACTACGGAGAACCTCTTCCATGGCCGTCTCCTGTTGAGCCAGCTGGTACCCTTGTTCGTCGACCGTCAGAGATTTCCGACTTTCCTGCTGCTTCCATAGTTTGAGTTGGTATTCTGTAATAACGGAGCTGTGAGTCGGGAAGCAGGTGCAGGTGAAACGTTTAATAAAACAACAAAACCAGTAACGAGACAATTCCATAAAGCTACACGCCGGTAAACAAGAACAATACCAACTGGTGAGAAAACCTAAGGGAGTGACATATAAAGGGGAGGAAATTATGAAAGTCCAGGTGTGAATAATAATGATTAACAGGTGCACGTAATGATGAGTGCCAGGTGTGCTTAATGATTAATCCCAGGACCGGTGGTTATTATTCTGGCGACGTCATACACCGGAGGGGAGGAGCAGGAGAAGATATAAATACAGACCCGATAGGTTGGAGGTTGGAGGTTGGAGGCTGGAGGCTGGAGACCGTGGCACAGCTTCAAGTTTTAGAAGCAAGGCTATTCATGAGATTAATAAATCTGTTTTCATTTCAATCATTTGAAAAGAGTGAGAGACAGACAATAGAGAAAGACATTCAGGTGATTCCTTAATAACAATACAAACATGCCTGAAGCAATACATACTGTACCTCTCTGCAGACATGTTCAGGGTTGTCAGTTCCTGGTTTTGCACCTTCAACTATTTCACAATTTTTTTTAAGAGCCTTAATCTCCTCTTCCTCCTCTTCGTCAGCCTTATTTTCCCTTTCTGTGTTTTTGTCCATAAAAAGAGGACCCTTTGTTCCGTCAGCAACCTAATCAGTCAAAAGTTTAATGTGAGAAAATAGGAGCTCCTAGAAATTGAGAGAGTAATATAATGATTTATTATAACTACTTACGGAGTGGTGGGGCGCTATTAAATTATTAAACATTCATCAATATACAAGTGTTGCATAGTCATCAAAAGCTCTGCTTCTTGGCAATATCACAGCGTTGTCAGATTTCAAAAAGGCTTTACGGCGAAAGCACAACATTTGATTGTTTGAGGGGAGCACCTCCAATATTTTCCATTAGCATAAATTCATAAACCATCGTGGTTCACACAAAACACATTTTACAGCGAAAACAAATCCCTTACCTTTTGAAGAACTTCTGCTGAGGGCTTCCTAAGTGTCCAACGAAGACATCCAATGGTTCTTTTGTTAGAAAAAGTCATTTATTATATCCATAAATCTCTGTTTGGTTGGCGCATTATGTTCCTAAAATACAGCGTCCACTCGCCCATTGAACCGTGAAGAGAACGCGTTCAACCTATACCTATACACTTGTCCAAGAACAATCAAACATCATTGATAATGTATCCTTAGGAACACTGTTATGTATATTTACTATAATATTTCAACCAGATTATAAACTGGATGATAGGAAAGGAAAAAACCACAGCGAGCGCGGGCCCGTGAACGCACTTCCTCTTCTGTTTACATCCGATGACTAGTTCAAAATTATTTTTCTATTACTATCCAGAGCAACTAAACATCACCAAACACTGTCTAGAGACTGTTGACATCCAGTGGAAGCATTAGGTACTGCAATCTTACTCCCAGAAACGGCTGTTTTCAATAGGGAGGGGTTCAAAATGAGGCAATGTGTCAAAAACACTTTTTCCAGGACAGAAATTCCTCAGGTTTTCGCCTGCTATATCCGTTCTGTTATACTCACAGACATTATGTTAACACTTTTAAAAACTTCAGAGTGTTTCCTATCCAATAGTACAAATTATGTGCATATCCTATTTTCTGGGCCTGAGTGGGAGGCATTTTACTTTGGGCACGCCAGACTCTCCAAAACCGTCACCTCGGGAGCCGCTCCCCTAAGAAGTTAAGTATCTGCACAAGAATAAAAACTCTTGGGCCTACCTTTCTCGTCTTCTTTGCCAGATTGGTTTTGGTCCTGGCAGACTGGAGAGTACTGCGGGGAGTGTATGGGTGCTTGGTCTGCGTTTGTCTTTTGCTTTTGGATTCCTCGTCCTTCCTTTGACTCTTAGGTGCCTCTAGTTTGAGTAATTCCCTCATCAATTTGTCTTTGTGCTCTATAAATGTGTGACTTGATAGACAGCAACAATTAGGCAAACATTAGAGAAAGAGAGAACCAGCCAGACAGACATGTGAGAGAGAACTGATGTCACATAAGTTACAGACAGAACGAAACCTACCACTTGTTTCAATCACTTTCGCAGGAGAACCCCTCGTCCTCCCACACAACATCCACTATTTGCCCCAGGTGGAACTCACCTATGAGTATTTTTTGCGAGGTACAATTCTGCATTTACAGGTTCCTCCTGCCACTCTATTAGCACCCACTTATCTGTAGGTTAAACACGGAGAAATCATTACAGTGAGGTCATTGTCAATAGGGATATGCCTGAGACTAGGCAGCTAACCCCTTTAGTCTAATGTTAGCTAATGTTAGATGAACCCTGGCCTCCAACTAAGCTACTGTTATGTGACTTAAGCTAGCTAAAGGTATGTTGTTTATGTTAGATAGCTAGCTAATGTTAGCTACATTAGCTAACTTTAACATTAGCTGTAAGCTAATCGTGGCTAGCCAAAGTTATTTTCTAACTTACAGTAGCTAGCTAACTTAGCTAGCTAGCTAATGTTAGCTAGTTGGCTAGGTGGCTAGTTATTCAATAGGACAGACTAATTACCTACAGTTTACTTACCCAACATACTTACTTGAATTTCTGGCCATTTTAGGAGTCAGGATTGGAGATTGCATGTAACTTGTCTTGGGATAGCTAGCTAGCTAGCTAGTGTAATATGTGACCGTTGGAAGAAATGTGAACATTCCCTGTCTCGCTCTCCGGACTAGCTACACCAGTCTAAACCAATCACGCACGTAAAAGGAAATCAGTCAGGTGGCGGGAACCACTTCAGTCTAGCAGGCGACTACATCAGGAGAAGACCAGATGTAGCCAAGGTAAGTCTTAGCTAATTACTATTTATAAAGAATCTGTATTTTTACATAATGTTAATTTTAATATACAGATATGTTGCTCTTTGTTGAATTAATATGTTGTTTGGATGTTAGCTAGATACAGTACTTTGCTACTTAAATGCTAGGTGGGGCTAGCTAGCTAGCTAACGTTAGCTAGCACAGCCATGACTTAGCAGGCCAACTAAGTAGCTAGCTACGTTAGCTAAGAGTAGGGATATAACCTGAAAATACTAATTAGCTAGCTAATATACTTATACAGGGCCTCCCGAGTGGCGCAGCGGTCTAAGGCACTGCATCGCAGTGCTAGCTGCGTTACTACAGATCCTGGTTTGATATCGGGCTGTGTCGCAACCGGGAAGACCCATGAGGCAACGCACAATTGGCCCAGCGTCGTCCGGGTTGGGGAAGGGTTTGGCCGGCCGGGATGTCCTTGTCCCATCGCGCTCCAGCGACTCTTGTGGCGGGCCGGGCACATGTACGCTGACACGGTCACCAGGTGTACGGTGTTTCCTCCGACACATTGGTGTGGCTGGCTTCCGGGTTAACCGTGCATTGTGTCAAGAAGCAGTGCAGCTTGGCGGGGTTATGTTTCGGAGGACGTGCGGCTCTCGACCTTCGCCTCTCCCGAGTCCGTACGGGAGTTGAAGCGATGGGACAAGACTGTAACTACCAATTAGATATGAGAAAAAGCCTAAATGGATAGGTGATGTTGGGGTGTTTTTTGTTCTCTGTCTCAACCCAGAGCCTGATAGGCCAGTTATTTCTGCCGTGTTTCCTCGATATGCATTTAGGAGTGGCCACTGATTTTATTTACATAGAGTGAGGGAAAAAAGTATTTGATCCCCTGCTGATTTTGTACGTTTGCCCACTGACAAAGATATGATCAGTCTATAATTTTAATGGTAGGTTTATTTGAACAGCGAGAGACAGAATAACAACAAACAAATCCAGAAAAACGCATGTGAAAAATGTTATAAATGGAATTGCATTTTAATGAGGGAAATAAGTATTTGACCCCCTCTCATTCAGAAAGATTTCTGGCTCCCAGGTGTCTTTTATATAAGTAACAAGCAGAGATTAGGAACACACTCTTAAAGGGAGTGGTCCTAATCTCAGTTTGTTACCTGTATAAAAGACACCTGTCCACAGAAGCAATCAATCAATCAGATTCCAAACTCTCCACCATGGCCAAGACCAAAGAGCTCTCCAAGGATGTCAGGGACAAGATTGTAGACCTACACAAGGCTGGAATGGGCTACAAGACCATCGCCAAGCAGCTTGGTGAGAAGGTGACAACAGTTGGTGCGATTATTCGCAAATGGAAGAAACACAAAAGAACTGTCAATCTCCCTCGGCCTGGGGCTCCATGCAAGATCTCACCTCGTGGAGTTGCAATGATCATGAGAACGGTGAGGAATCAGCCAAGAACTACACGGGAGGATCTTGTCAATGATCTGAAGGCAGCTGGGACCATAGTCACCAAGAAAACAATTGGTAACACACTACGCCGTGAAGGACTGAAATCCTGCAGCGCCCGCAAGGTCCCCCCTGCTCAAGAAAGCACATATACAAGCCCGTCTGAAGATTGCCAATGAACATCTGAATGATTCAGAGGACAACTGGGTGAAAGTGTTGTGGTCAGATGAGACCAAAATGGAGCTCTTTGGCATCAACTCAACTTGCCGTGTTTGGAGGAGGAGGAATGCTGCCTATGACACCAAGAACACCATGCCCACCATCAAACATGGAGGTGGAAACATTATGCTTTGGGGGTGTTTTTCTGCTAAGGGGGACAGGACAACTTCACCGCATCAAAGTGACGATGGACGGGGCCATGTACCGTCAAATCTTGGGTGAGAACCTCCTTCCCTCAGCCAGGGCATTGAAAATGGGTCGTGGATGGGTATTCCAGCATGACAATGACCCAAAACACACGGCCAAGGCAACAAAGGAGTGGCTCAAGAAGAAGCACATTAAGGTCCTGGAGTGGCCTAGCCAGTCTCCAGACCTTAATCCCATAGAAAATCTGTGGAGGGAGCTGAAGGTTCGAGTTGCCAAACGTCAGCCTCGAAACCTTAATGACTTGGAGAAGATCTGCAGAGAGGAGTGGGACAAAATCCCTCCTGAGATGTGTGCAAACCTGGTGGCCAACTACAAGAAACGTCTGACCTCTGTGATTGCCAACAAGGGTTTTGCCACCAAGTACTAAATCATGTTTTGCAGAGGGGTCAAATACTTATTTCCCTCATTAAAATGCAAATCAATTTATAAAAATTTTCACATGCGTTTTTCTGGATTTTTTTGTTGTTATTCTTTCTCTCACTGTTCAAATTAACCTACCATTAAAATTACAGACTGATCATTTCTTTGTCAGTGGGCAAACGTACGAAATCCTCAGGGGATCAAATACTTTTTTCCCTCACTGTATATACTGAACAAAAATATGAACACAACATGTGATGTGTTGGTCCCATGTTTCATGAACTGAAATAAATGATCCCAGAAATGTTCCATATGCACAAAAAGATTATTTCTCAAAAATGTTGTGCACAAATTTGTTTACATCCCTGTCAGTGAGCATTTCTCATTTGCCAAGATAATCTATCCACCTGACAGGTTATCAAGAAGCTGATTAAACAGCATGATCATTACATAGGTGCACCTTGTGTTGGGGAAAATTAAAGGCAACTCTAAAATGTGCAGTTTTGTCACACAACAATGCCACACACGTCTAAAGTTTTGAGAGCGCGTGCAATTGGCATGATGACTGCAGGAATGTCCACCAGAGCTGTTGCCAGATTATTTAATGTTAATTTCTCTACCATAAGCCTCCTCCAATGTTGTTATAGAGAATTTGGCAGTACGTCCAACCGGCCTCACAACCGCAGATCATGTGTAACCACGCCAGCCCAGGACCTCCACATCCAGATGTATCACCTGCTGGATCATCTGAGACCAGCCACCCTGAATGCTGATGAAACTGAGGAGTATGTAATAAAGCCCTTTTGTGGAGAAAAACTCATTATTATTTGCTGGGCCTGACTCCCAAGTGGGTGGGCCTATGCCCTCCCAAGCCCACCCATGGCTGCACCCCTGCCTAGACATGTGAAATCCATAGATTAGGGACTAATGAATTTACTTCAATTGACGAATTTCCTTATATGAACTGTAACTCAGTAAAATCATTGAAATTGTTGCATGTTGCATTCACTACTGTAAGTCGCTCTGGATAAGAGCCTGAAAAATGTCAAAAATTTAAATAGCATAAGAACACGACATACAGTAAGCCATGACAAAATGTGTAGAATTGCAGGAAACTACCTTCTCTCAGCCCCATGACAAAATGTGTAGAATTGCAGGAAACTTTTAAAACAGCAAAATGTTGTCTCTGCGGCCTAGAGGGCCTCTAAAACTGTGTCTTTGGCCACACCTACTACCATCCTAGGGGAAACACTGTTCTGGGTCTTGGTTAGCTATTTTCATCTCCTTTTCAATGCCCTCTTACCTATTCTACCCCATTCATTTAATCTAGCCTATAGGCGTAGTCTTGGAATTGAAGGCCTACCTCCAAGAACCTACGCCATTCCCAAGACGGACAAAAAGGAGATGGACAAGGCAGGGACATCATAAATCAAGTTGGAGGACAGGGTGAGGGGAGAAAAGTCTAAATCTATCCAAATGTAAAAATGACTGAAGATGAGTCCCTGCTCTCAATACTCTGCTATGCTCTAAGACACAACCACCAAGATATCTCTCAGTGATTTACTAGACATTATAAATCCCAATGGTCTCTACAGGTTTATGAAGTCTTTTGACTGTATTGACACTTTTGAAATGCAGTATATTTGCCCAACATGCCAGTATTTCTTTGGCAGGGAGGGAAGTGCCAGATCATTGCATATAATGTGGTTGCCTCCCTGGGGATATGCCATCTCTTGTCAAGAGTGGATCAATCAGTGTTCATGAAATTGTCAGTCAAAAAACAACTAGAAGAAAAGTTATCAGACCCGAAATTCTGCAAAGTATTCTAGGTCCAAGAGCAGCCCAGATAGGATAGATGACATTTACTGTATAATGGTGCACTGTACAAGTCAATAGATGCCCTTAATGACACTGATTTAATTAACCTTTCACTCTCATGGAATTTGGAAGGCGTTCCAATATTCAAGTCCTCTCCCTTTCACATCTTGCCCCTACAAGTCACAGTTAATGAACTGCCCCCGAACCTAAGAACGAAGCACATCATTCTTGTGGTGCTGTGGTTTGGGCCAAAGAGCCCAGAAATGAATTATTTCCTTCAGTCCTTTGTGGATTGGTGTGTTTCACTTGAGGGGGAGGGATTGACATGCCAGTTGAGAGGGACACCCACAAATGTACGTGTGTACAGTTTACTATGTATTTGCAATTCCCCTGCTCGCTGCAAAGTACAGAATTCAATGGTGACCATGGGTGCAACTGGTGCTATCACAAAAGAGAAGAGGTAGAAACGGGTAATGGTAGAAATGGGTAATGGATTCACTAGAGTGCATCCGCTTGAGAGCGAACCAGAGCCACGCACAGACACTAAACACCGCAGAGAGGTTGCCTTGGTGGTGGAGTCAGGGAATATCATACATGGTGTTAAGGATGCATCTTCTTTAATGTTCCGTAATGTTTCCGACAGGATTGCAAGGTTTGCTTTTGATTACATGCACGGCATCTTACTTGGCTTGAGTCCAAATATCACCCTGAGTCCTGGTACATTGGAAGAGAAATAGAGTGCATGAACAAATGATTGCTTGCCACAAAACCACCTGTAAATATGACAAGACCAATTAATTTACTCAAATATTGGAAAGCCACAGAGATCCGACACTTCCTGCTGTTCTATAGCCTCCCCTGTTTAAATTGAATTTTACCCAGGCAGTACTTACACCATTTACTGCTACTGGTGCAGGGTACCTATACTGAATGACACGGTTACCTCTCATGACATTGATTGTGATGCAACTGTGTGTAGCTGGTGTAGAGGAGTCAGGCGCAGGACAGCAGATATGAGTAATAATAGCAATTTACTCAAATATAATAACAAAATCACGTCAAATATTGCCAAGCCCACAATAACGGACCGCAAAACAATAAACAATCTCTCACAAACAAACATTGGGAAACAGAGGGTTAAATAATGAACAAGTAATTGTGGGATTGAAAACAGGTGTGTAAAAAAAGGACAAAACCAATGGAAAATTTAAAATTGATCGGCGATGGCTAGAAAACCGGTGACGTTGACCTCCGAACGCCGCCCGAACAAGGAGAGGGACCGACTTCGGCGGAAGTCGTGACATTGATATGGCTTAGATGTTCTTTCAAGAATTTGTTATTAGGTTTGAACAATTGTATGTGAAATGTCATGTCAGCTACAATGTCCATATACTTTTGCATGTACCTACATCTGTCCGAAACTGGGGAACTTTGTGGGCTCAAAGTGCATTAATCTTTGAAAGTAGTTATTGGAGACTTGGTAAACTCTTCCACGGCACTCAAGGTTTACCAGGACAAATAGTAGAAATGTTCACTATCTACCAACTACTCACTATTACATTCAGCACAGAATCAAACCAAGCTAGCAAAAGGTTTGTTGAAGAAATGTTATGGGGCTACAAACTCGCTAACAAATATGAAAAAAAGAAGAGTGTATTTTTACTAGGGTATCCTGTTGTATGGAACCCTACATCAAGGGAGGCTTTTCTCCTTGGAAAGTCAGACGTTACTTACAAAGAACAATGTAAATTTCACCATAGAGTGAATGTTAATTGGAATCGCATTCATTCCAAAACAGGAAGTACCTTATCGAAACGAGGAAACCATGTAATGGTCACACAACATGGGTCAGTGAGGATGGTCAGGTCTTTGTTGACGTTGGCAGTGAAGTTGGCTATAGACCCAGTGATGACAACAAGATGCACAATAAGAGAACTAGAAACAGGAGGCACTACCTCTGGGATTCTTAATTAGATTGGCATTTCAAATGAGGTTCAGTTAATCAAATGAACAGACATCCGTACCACCTGTGTTTACCTGAAAGACATCCCAGGTGTACAAGTGAACTACATCTGTTTACAGCCCAACAAGTGGGAGGTAGACTGAGAAAAGGTTGAACAGTTTAACTTATTACATTCATTTATTACATTTATTATCATTTATTACATTTCTCACATCTGCTGAGTTGAAATGTCTGATATTAAACTATATTTCAAGTCTCTTTTCTCTGTTGTCACAACATACTGTATCTCAAATCCTGTAGTTAACTTGAAATTGCCATATCCTGCAGGAATATCCTGCAGGTATTGCCATATCCTGTATGCAGTGGTGTAAAGTACTTAAGTAAAAACACTTGAAAGTACTACATAAGTAGTTTTTGGGGGTATCTGTACTTACCTATTTATAATTTGGACAACTTTTACTTCACTATATTCCTAAAGAAAATAATGTACTTTTTACTCCATACATTTTCCCCTGACACCCAAAAGTACTTGTTACATTTTGAATGCTTAGCAGGACAGGAAAATTGTCCAATTCATGCGCTTATCAAGAGAACATCCCTGGTCATCCCTACTGCCTCTTATCTGGTGGACTCGTTAAACACACATGCTTCATTTGTAAATTATGTCTGAGCGTTGGCCTTCCGAAAGAAAATGGGGAAAAAATAGGGCCATCTGGTTTGCTTAATATAGGGAATTTGAAATTATTTGTACTTTTACTTTTGATACTTAAGACTTTTACGCAAGTAATATTTTACTGGGTGACTTTCACTTGAGTCATTTTCTATTTTTAGGTATCTTTACTTTTACTCAAGTATGACAGTTTTACTCAAGTACTTTTTCCACCACTGCCTGTACAAATATCATAATCCTGCAGCTGTCACGTCCAGGCCTGAGAAGACAGGCTGGAGTGTTTAGTTTTGGTTTTGGTGTAGGGTTTTTTTATGTTCTAGGTGTTATATTTCTATGTTGGGGTAATGGTTCCCAATTAGAGGCAGCTGTGTGTCGTTGTCTCTAATTGGGAACCATATATATGTTTGGGGTTTTCATATAGGTTTTGTGGGTTATTGTTTGAGCATAGCGTCATTGTTTTACATGTTATGGTCAGCGTTACGGTTGTCGTTTTTGTCCCAGTTACGTTTGATTAATAAAGATGTATACTGGATGCCTCGCTGCGCCTTGGTCTGTCCCTTCAGAGGATTGTGACAGCAGCTTTTGGTCCTGCAGGATTCCTGCAGGAATGTACTTGGTTGTGCAGGATTTTCAAAATATATGCAGGACAAGTCATACTCCTTCAGAAGTCATGTAAGAGCATCAATTACTTTTCCTTCAGGATTTTGTCAATCTTACTGGATTCCTGCAGGACACCTGCACAATTCCTTGTCATGGCGTGAACCTTAATGGGTGTAGATCATGGCCCCTCCCCCCCGCCCCTGATAATTAGTGAAACCTCACTCTGACCTCAGCAGCGATACCAATCCTAACTATGCCATTAGCGGAAAAACTGTAGAAATTGAGACAAACGCTCTCCAAAATCAACCATCGGGCGTAGGCCTTGTAAAGGTTCTCTCCAGTTTAGCCCTGATGTCTTGCCATCCAAGATTGGCATCGGTCCAATACCGCAGTGCACAGCTGAAGCACGAGCAGGACACGGTAGACATCAAGGGACAGGTGGAGAGAACCAGGGAAAATTCTGCTAGCTATGGAACTGTGTTTGAAAACTGAACAATTAAATGTAATTGCAAAAACTTATGACGACGAACGAGCACAAACTCGTTTCTTCTACAGGAACAATATTGCATTCTACAGCCAAAACCAAATACGATGATGTCCACTCCAAACTAGATAAATCTGAAGAGTTATCTACAAACAGCAGTGCTCAACTTGATAATATGCATGCAGTTTTGTTGAACGTTACTCAAAGTAACAATGTTCGCCGGACGAAATGGCAGCAGTTTTATGGGCGCCCAACCAATAGTGCTATGTGTTTTCTTTTGCGTTATTTGTAACTTATTTTGTACATAATGTTTCTGCAACCGTATCTTACGGCAAAAAAGAGCTTCTGGATATCAGGACAGCGATCACTCACCTCGGATTAGACTACGATTTTTTCTACAACAAGGAGGACACACAAGACATTCTCCAAACACCCCACAGGGCCGACATCCACGCTATTTACAAGAGGAAGCGACGCAGGTACAGAGGACAAAGAGATGGATGCCTGGTCAGGACCCGGAGAAGGCGAGTGGGAAAGCTGCCGCTACCGTCAATACTACTCGCCAACGTGCAATCATTGGACAATAAATTAGATGTGGTACGATCACGAATATCCTACCAACGGGACATAAAAAACTGTAACATCCTATGTTTCACGGAATCCTGGCGGAATGACGACATGGATATTCAGCTAGCGAGATACACGTTGCACCGGCAAGATAGAACAGCACATTCCGGTAAGACGAGGGCGGTCTGTGCATATTTGTAAACAACAGCTGGTGCACGAAATCTAAGGAAGTCTCTAGATTTTGCTCGCCTGAAGTAGAATATGTTGTGATAAAGGCCACACTACTTGCCTAGAGAGTTTTCAGCTATACTTTTTGTGTCTGTTTATCTACCACCACAGACAGATGCTGGCACTAAGACCGCACTCAGTCAGCTGTATAAGGAAATAAGCAAACAGGAAACCATTCACTCAGAGGTGGCACTCCTAGTCGCCGGAGACTTTAATGCAGGGAAACTTAAATCAGTTCTACCAAATTTCTATCAACATGTTAAATGTGCAACCAGAGGGAAAGAAATTATAGATCACCTGTACTCCACACACAGAGACACGTACAAAGCTCTCCCTCCCCCTCCATTTGGTAAATCTGACCACAACTCTATCCTCCTGATTCCTGCTTACAAGCAAAAATTAAAGCAGGAAGCACCAGTGACTCGGTCTATAAAAAAAGTGGTCAGATGAAGCAGATGCTAAACTACAGGACTGTTTTGCCATCACAGACTGGAACATGTTTCGGGATTCCTCCGATGGCATTGAGGAGTACACCACATCAGTCACTGGCTTTATCAATAAGTGCATCGAGGACGTCGTCCCCACAGTGACTGTACGTACATACCCCAACCAGAAGCCATAGATCACAGGCAACATTCGCACTAAGCTAAAGGGTAGACACTGAACGCGTTCTCTTCACGTTTCAATGTGCGATTCGACGTTGGATTTTCTGAACATAACGCGCCAACCAAACAGATTTATGGATATAATAAATGACTTTTTCTAACAAAAGAACCATTGCATGTCTTCGGTAGCGCCCCACTGCTCCCTAAGTAGTTAAACAAGTCAACATACACAATGCAGCGGGGCCAGACGGATTACCAGGACGTGTGCTCCGGGTATGTGCTGACCAACTGGCAGGTGTCGACCAACTGGCAGGTGTCTTCACTGACATTTTCAACATGTCCCTGTGCCCAAGAACACAATGGCAACCTGCCTAAATGACTACAGACCCGTAGCACTCACGGGTCTGTAGGCCCTACAAATTGTCAATGACCCCAGCCACCCCAGTCATAGACTGTTCTCTCTACTACCGCATGGCAAGCGGTACCGGAGTGCCAAGTCTAGGACAAAAGGCTTCTCAACAGTTTTACCCCAAGCCATAAGACTCTGAACAGGTAATCAAATGGCTACCCGGACTATTTGCATTGTGTGCCCCCCCAACCCCTCTTTTTACGCTGCTGCTACTCTTTGTTTATCATATACAGTGGGGCAAAAAAGTATTTAGTCAGCCACCAATTGTGCAAGTTCTCCAACTTAAAAAGATGAGAGAGGCCTGTAATTTTCATCATAGGTACACTTCCACTATGACAGACGAAATGAGAAAAAGAAATCCAGAAAATAACATTGTAGGATTTTTAATTTATTTATTTGCAAATTATGGTGGAAAATAAGTATTTGGTCAATAACAAAAGTTTATCTCAATACTTTGTTATATACCCTTTGTTGGCAATGACAGAGGTCAAATGTTTTCTGTAAGTCTTCACAAGGTTTTCACACACTGTTGCTGGTATTTTGGCCCATTCCTCCATGCAGATCTCTAGAGCAGTGATGTTTTGGGGCTGTCGCTGGGCAACACGGACTTTCAACTCCCTCCAAAGATTTTCTATGGGGTTGAGATCTGGAGACTGGCTAGGCCACTCCAGGACCTTGAAATGCTTCTTACGAAGCCACTCCTTCGTTGCCCGGGCGGTGTGTTTGGGATCATTGTCATGCTGAAAGACCCAGCCACGTTTCATCTTCAATGCCCTTGCTGATCTCACGATACATGGCTCCATTCATGCTTTCCTTTACACGGATCAGTCGTCCTGGTCCCTTTGCAGAAAAACAGCCCCAAAGCATGATGTTTCCACCCCCATGCTTCACAGTAGGTATGGTGTTCTTTGGATGCAACTCAGCATTCTTTGTCCTCCAAACACGACGAGTTGAGTTTTTACCAAAAAGTTCTATTTTGGTTTCATCTGACCATATGACATTCTCCCAATCCTCATCTGGATCATCCAAATGCTCTCTAGCAAACTTCAGACGGGCCTGAATATATACTGGCTTAAGCAGGGGGACACGTCTGGCACTGCAGGATTTGAGTCCCTGGCGGCGTAGTGTTTTACTGATGGTAGGCTTTGTTACTTTGGTCCCAGCTCTCTGCGGGTCATTCACTAGGTCCCCCCCCGTGTGGTTCTGGGATTTTTGCTCACCGTTCTTGTGATCATTTTGACCCCACGGGGTGAGATCTTGCGTGGAGCCCCAGATCGAGGAAGATTATCAGTGGTCTTGTATGTCTTCCATTTCCTAATAATTGCTCCCACAGTTGATTTCTTCAAACCAAGCTGCTTACATATTGCAGATTCAGTCTTCCCAACCTGGTGCAGGTCTACAATTTTGTTTCTGGTGTCCTTTGACAGCTCTTTGGTCTTGGCCATAGTGGAGTTTGGAGTGTGACTGTTTGAGGTTGTGGACAGGCGTCTTTTATACTGATAACAAGTTCAAACAGGTGCCATTAATACAGGTAATGAGTGGAGGACAGAGGAGCCTCTTAAAGAAGAAGTTACAGGTCTGTGAGAGACAGAAATCTTGCTTGTTTGTATGTGACCAAATACTTATTTTCCACCATAATTTGCAAATAAATTCATAAAAAATCCTACAATGTGATTTTCTGGATTTTGTTTCCTCATTTTGTCTGTCATAGTTGAAGTGTACCTATGATGAAAATTACAGGCCTCTCTCATCTTTTTAAGTGAGAGAACTTGCACAATTGGTGGCTGACTAAATACTTTTTTGCCCCACTGTATGCATAGTCACTTTAACTATACATTCATGTACATACTACCTCAATTGGGCCGACCAACCAGTGCTCCCGCACATTGGCTAACCGGGCCATCTATCTGCATTTGTTCCACCACCCGCCAACCTCTTTTTTACGCTACTGCTACTCTCTGTTCATCATATATGCATAGTCACTTTAACCATAGCTACATGTACATACTACCTCAATCAGCCTGACTAACCGTTGCCTGTATGTAGCCTCGCTACTTTTATAGCCTTGCTACTGTATATAGCCTCGCTACTGTATATAGCCTGTCTTTTTACTGTTGTTTTATTTCTTTACTTACCTATTGTTCACCTAATACCTTTATTGCACTATTGGCTAGAGCCTGTAAGTAAGCATTTCACTGTAAGGTCTACACCTGTTGTATTCGGCGCACCTGATAAATAAACTTTGATTTGATTTGATTCTACTCAACATGCTGCAGACCAAAGACGATCAGTTAATGAACACAATGACTAAGTTGGATGACAGGTCAGCAGAACTCATTGAAGTAAAGTACGTTGAGCGATGCGACACTACACTTCAAGGTTTCACTCAGACTACCTCGCCTCTCACATTGAGAGTCATGCTGAAACTACACTTCCAGGACGCATCGCTCGTTCACCCTGTGTATGTTCCCAGCCTCGAATCTGAACCCTGCTCCTCGGAGCAGAATTGATAGAAAACCAACCATGTATAGTCACAGGCCATAGTGCCTTCTTCACTGGCCACCGTGCCTTCTCCACTGGCCACACTGTCTTCCCCTAACGCTAGCTGCAACACAGTCATTCAACAGGGGTATCTGTTGGGAAAAATACGTTTCGAAACCTTTTGGTGCAGAGTGCTCTAATCATGTGTTCCGGCAGGATAATATTTCAGAATAAATCGGTAGGACAACTGGTCCCCTTAAGTACCAGTACCAATGCCAACACAGTCAGTCCAGCAACAATCAGTAAGAGGATTAAAATCCTCACAAGTCAAATCACTATTGATAATAGCGACAGAGGAGTTAGTTGTCACTCAGATTGCAACACGTGTAGGGGAATCTCCAGAACACTCTTCTGATGGTCAACACACATGCCACTAATAAATAGAACCCTCCGTTCAGGAGGAAAGTTAATAGAAGTCATGAACCATGATCACACCGCATACGACTGGTTTAGTGCTTAGAGAGTACTTCCGTCGTGAGGTTAGCTCCTCCGTGGATAACATAGCTATGAAATATACTCCTTCATACCTATAACCGCTACAATGGTGTAAGACACAGTGACGTGTAGTAAAACTACTGCAGGTCCCCTTAACACGTCTTGAGGTTGACATCAAGTCTTACTGACCTCCAGGCATCAACCTGGAAATTATCTGATGACGTCAGACTCATTCTAAACAAGTTGTAACATAACAGGATACTTGGTTCTTTCCCTTGTTATGTGCGCTTATGTAAGCACACGTACAATGGAACATTTAATGAGGATTTATGCTCGGATCACTTAGGGGTCCGAAGAAAATACCAGCCTTAGTAGAGTTGAACATTTACTCTTAGGCCTTTTTGACAGGTACAGTACTCACCAGTTTCTCCACAGAGGTCCATAGGTGATCCCTGTAGACTTCCCAAAGCTGGTGCCTTGCAGCTGTAGACTTATCATGTAGTTATCAACTTAGGATAGTGCCCAAAGCAACACACCGCAAATTAGGAACGCCCTAACATTAGACAATGCCATGAAAGTGTCTTTTTGCCAAAGATTTTGAATGCATGTAGAATACAGTCCAATTAGATGATTAAGGTGTGATAACTATATTTTGTATATCTTTTTTTATGCTTTCATTCCTTTTCATTTTATTACCTTTGACACTTAGGAAGTGATAGAGCCATAAACAAGTTCCCCATACAACCATCACTTAGTGCCACAACGCCGCTCATTTGGGAAGAAATGTAATTATATATTTTGTGAGTGTGTGTGCGTTGTTAACATCTGCCTAAGTTACTGCCCAGATCTTCCAGTCTGGACGACCAGACGATAGGGTCCGGCACGGCGAACCCAATCTGGACATCCGCTGCCCATCCTTGTGTCGGCCTGTTCCATTTGCAGAAATCCTACATGGGTCGACCACCAGAGGAGGACTGCAACAGCGATCACCAACCGGACACCCACTGCCCATCCTTGTGGTGGACTGCTCCGCTTTCAGAGAGCCTACCAAGGTCAACCACCAGAGGGGGAACCGCAACGGCGATCACCAAACTGGACATCCCCTGGCCATTCCTGTGGTACTTTGCAGCTTCCAGGAAACCTACAAAGGTAAACCACTAGAGGGGGACCGCAACGGCGATCACCAACCGGACATCCACTGCCCATCCTAGTGGTGGAGAGCCTACCAAGGTCAACCACCAGAGGGGGACTGCAACGATGATCTACAGGACATCACGTGGTCATTATTTTTATGTTGGTTTGCAACTTGCAGGATAATCACAAGATTTAAACCACCAGAGGGGGACTGTCATGACGTGGCCCTTTCTGGGTGTAGATCATGGCTCCCTCCCTCTCACTCTCTCTCCTAACCCAGGTTTAATACCTCTGGTCGTAAATACCAGGTAGAAATTACCATGCAGTATTGAGGGAGAGAGTCTCCCAGAACAGAGATTTGGCCAAACTCCTAATCCCCAAAATGGGAGAATTAAACAATATTGTTACTTTTGAGAATGTGGGAATAGTCCGTGGACACTTAAGGGACAGTTATGACGAGTGTTTATTCTCATGAAGAACAGGAAACACACATAACGGTATCTCTTAAAGTGTACATTTCCCAGCTGTCAGGTTTACATCTAAATATTGTGAAAAGTATGTGATTAAACATGAAACTATTTGTGAAAAGATGTAATGTGATATTAACCTTCTAAATGAGAGTATGGATTTCATATAAAGATTAACCAGTCAGTGGCCACACCCCCGTGAGCCCAGGCATCACATTAGGAGTCATGGACCGCCCTTTTCCACTGTTACGTATAAAACCCACTCCTGATGAAATTCACACCAGACCACGCAAACCTAAGGTTACAAATGGGTGAATTTCTAAGACCAAAACATGCCGGGTGATGCTGGTGTGTGAAGTGGTTTCAACTACAACTCTACTAAAGGACAAGACTACACCACGTGGAGGATTGGCTACACGGCTGGTTAAACTCTGAGACTATTGATCCATACAGAATAAGAGCAAGTGTTAGCCGTAAAATTACTAGTCTGCAGCTAGAAATTACGTAAACCTAGGACGAGAATACAGACAACTGCCGAAGCAATTATTCTATGAGAACATTTCTGAATGGTACTTTGAAGTATCTATTCTAACCGCTTTGTGACTTCAATGAGAGTTAACCAAAGAGACTCTGATGAACTCTCCAGCAGACGGACCGGATTCCAAAAGAGAAGACAGCAACGGCATCTGGGCGTGAATTTGAATTGCAATTTCATTTAGAATGAGCGGCCGTTCATGGGCAAAGGATTAGCATTTTAATGAATATAATTATAGACTGTGTGTAATGAATCCCTTTGTCTTTCCCTCTCTTTCTCAGTCCACACCCCCTTCCCTTTGTCTACCAAGCCGTCATATCGGCTTAGCCCACTAGGGACTTTCCTATCATTGTTAGTAACCAATATCTACTTTATGTATTTCTGTGATTATTTAGTTAGTTAGTAAATATATAATTAAGCCAATTTGTATATTGCTGATTTATAATTTATGCTAGGGTTCGTGCAGATAACCAAAAATGTTATGACATTCAGATGAGACTGATAGAAGGTAAAGCATAATTAATGATTGACTGCTATTGATATAAAAGATCTTCAGATCTTTAAGAGTGGATTCGGGAGATAGCCGCTCTGTATAAACGAATGCTTCCGTGGTGCCCCAGGTTATTAATGGTTTAATTGTTGCATGGTTTAATTCAATCACGTAATCAATTAAACATTTGGTAATCGATTGGCCCCTTTCTTTCAATTTTCGCATAAAATTACATACCCAAATCTAACTGCCTGTAGCTCAGGCCCTGAAGCAAGGATATGCATATTCTTGGTACCATTTGAAAGGAAACACTTTGAAGTTTGTGGAAATGTTAAAGGAATGTAGGAGAATATAACACATTAGATCTGGTCAAAGATAATACAAGATAATTGTTTTTGTACCATCATCTTTTAAATGCAAGAGAAAGGCCATAATGTATTGGCTATCTGGCAATTCTGGCAAATGCCAGATGGGCTGTACCATTTTTTTAGTTGGGTGGGCAGGTCGAAATTGACACACACGTAATAATCCTCTAACCTTAATTTTTACAATTAACATAGCCGCTGAAGAGAGGGCAGTGCTTGCCAGTTTTAATGCCAGCAGAAAAGCCTTATTAATGAGCAGGCTGTCCAAGGTCTACCCACGCCTCAGCGATAGTGTTAGTGCTCACTCAGTATGTGTTAGAGGCTAATGGCGGGGGCAGCACACTGTTATTAGAGAGACACCAACCAACAGCTGCAAGAAAGGGAGAACCAGTGCTTATTACAGCAAACATGTCATGCTATTTGTCATACAGCAGCACAGAGATAACCTCTCGTGTTTACTCTCCTTCTGTAAGGTGGGAGGAAAAGCAGGAAGGGGGGGGATGATACTCGCTCTTCCCACTCCACAGAGGCATTCTGAGCTGGTATTACGGGCAACAAGGATATGATCATGTTGCCTTTGACATGACGGAGGGAATCATCTTGGCGGCTGTGCGAGGCAGTGGGCACAGGGAGGCCAGGGGAAACTGAATTAATGGGATCATTTTCCCATAGTGAGGCCTGCAGTCAGGGCCGACACTCCATTTTCTCATCGCCTCTTCCGCTCTGTGCACACTGCACTCACACTGGCTTACGATTCACCCACACACAGGAACAGCTTCCATTTTGAAGCAGGCAGGACTTGTTTTCTTTTCTTTTTCTCTCGTTCTGCCTTTCTGTCTGCTCTCTCTCTCTCTCTCTCTCTCTCTCTCTCTCTCTCTCTCTCTCTCTCTTTAGCCCACCTTTCTCTTGCCTCTCTCTCTCTCTCTCTCTCTCTTTAGCCCACCTTTCTCTTGCCTCTCTCTCCCTCTCTCTCTCTCTCTCTCTCTCTCTCTCTCCCCATGTCTCCTCTCTCCCTGGTTTGAGTGGTAAACAGCAGACGGCCCAGCGATGGAACAGAGCACTGTTGATTTGCTCTCAGAGCCACGCTGTCTGTCATGCAAACATGGCTGCAGTCCTAAATTAACAGGCTGTGTCAGGAGCACACATTTTCCTTACTTACAGTTGTAAATCAGTCATTAGGATGACAGATCTATGAGCTTGATTCAAGACCACAACGGCTCAGATGCTTGAATGTGACACATTATGTCTAGTGGGGAGAACGGGATCAGATAAATCAACACGCTTACTAAGGAAAAGAAGCCTCTTGTATCACATCACCTGTGTGGGAGAATGTGTGTGTGTGTGTGTGTGTGTGTGTGCATGCGTGCTGTGTGTGTTTATGCGTGTGTGTACAGTGGGATCCGATATTATTGACACCCTTGATGAAGATTAGCAAAAATGTCTGTATAAAATAAATAATTCAAATACTGAGCTATATTATATGCTCCAAAAAATGGGGATATTATATTATTTTATAGTAATACAATTGCTCATAGAAACATTTTGTTTAACAAGTAATATATATATATTTGTTAAGGTAGGTTTACAAAATGATTGACACCCCTGTTTTCAATACCTCACCTTGCGAGGAGAACGGCACTGAGCCTTTTTCTAAACTATTTTATGAGTTGGAGAAAACAACTCATAAAATTGACAGAATCCTTCCAGATTCTTGATATCCTTCATCTGCGCTTTTGGAATGCCATCTTCAATTCAAACCACAGATTTTCAATGGGTTTCAAGTCCGGAGACTGAGATGGCCATTGCAAATTGTTTCTTTGTGGATTTTGATGGGTGATTGGGGTTATTGTCTTGCTGGAAGATCCACTGTTGGCCAAGTTTCAGCCTCCTGGCAGAGGCAACCAGGTTTTTGGCTATAATGTCCTGGTACTGGGTAAAGTTCATGATGTCAGTGACATGTCACTGGTGTGACGAATCCCCCTTGATTACAATGCATGCTTCAGCCCATTTGCTCTTAATTTAGCGCTTGTTTATTGCTTGAATTATTGAGTAACGTGATTGGCTTCTTGCTTTCCCTGCCCCTATAACCTTTGTTTCCTTTGTTTGAGGTGTGGCCGGCCCAGCGAAAGCAACGTTTGTTGGGAGACTGTGGCAGAGCTCCGTTGAAGCCTTTGTTTTAACATAGAGGAAAAGGCAAAGCGAGAGGGAAAACTGAGCCCAAAATGTTCTCTAGCAGGTGTTTTTTTCTTCTTCTCGCTCACCAACCTGAGAGTGTTTGTATCAAGGTCAATGAGAGAGCGTCGAATTTGGTTAACAAACTGATGGCACCGACAGACATGGCAGCTCTGCTTTTAGCTCCTAAGCAACTTTGCAGTATATACAGTACAGTCAAATGTTTGGACACACCTACTCATTCAAAGGTTTTTCTTTATTTTTACAATTTTCTACATTGTAGAATAATAGTGAAGACATCAAAACTATTAGTAACCAAAAAAGTGTTCAACAAATACAAATATATTTTCTATTTTGAGATTCTTCAAAGTAGCCACCGTTTGCCTTGATTACAGCTTTGCACACTCTTGGCATTCTCTCAACCAGCTTCACGAGGAATGCTTTTCAACAGTCTTCAAGTAATTTCCACATATGCTGAGCACTTGTTGGCTGCTTTTCCTTTACTCTGCGGTCCAACTCATCCCAAACCCTCTCTATTGGGTTGAGGTCGGGTGATTGATCACGACTCCATTCTGCTCCTCCATTCCTGTAGGCAAAACCTCAAACAGGATGTGCCCGTGCTAAGGTCTATTCAATGCTGGTCTGACCAATCGGAATCCATGGTTCAAGATTGTTTGATCGCGCGGACTGGGATATGTTCCGGGTTGCGTCTGTGAATAACATTGACGTATACACTGACACGGTGACTGAGTTCATCAGGAAGTCAATAAGGAATGTTGCTCTTATTGTGAATATTATAAACGTCTTAAGGATCCCGTAAGATCGGTGTCCCTATACCGGGACGGTTCTTGCTAACGTGTGCTAATGTGACTAGAATGATGTTGCAAGTAACAGCAAACCTTTCAGAACATAGACATGTCTTATATGGGAAGAAAGATTAAATTATTTAAATCTAAATCCACTGTCCAATTTACAGTAGCTATTACAGTTGAAAAATACCATGCTATTGTTTGAGGAGAGTGCACAACAACAAAAAAACCTTTATCACAGCAACTGGTTTGATACATTCCTCTGAAGGTAAATAAATCAAATCTAAATCAAATTGTATTAGTCACATGCTCGAATGCAACAGGTGTAGACCTTACAGTAGAATGCTTACTTACGAGCCCCTAACCAACAATGCAGATTAAAAAAATACAGATAAGAATAAGAAATACAAGTAACAAGTAATTAAAGAGCAGCAGTAAAACAATAATAGCGAGACTATATACAGGGGGTACCGGTACAGAGTCAATGTGCGGTGGCACAGGTTAGTTGAGGTAATATGTACATGTAGGTAGAGTTATTAAAGTGACTATGCATAGATGATAACAACAGAAAGTAGCAGCGGTGTAAAAGAGGGGAGGGCAATGCAAATAGTCTGGGTAGCCATTTGATTAGGTGTTCAGGAGTCTTATGGCTTGGGGGTAGAAGCTATTTAGAAGCCTCTTGGACCTAGACTTGGCGCTCCAGTAGCGCTTGCCGTGCGGTAGCTGAGAGAGCAGTCTATGACTAGGGTGGCTGGAGTTTTTGACAATTTTTAGGGCCTTCCTCTGACACTGCCTGGTATAGAGGTCCTGGATGGCAGGTAGCTTGGTACTGGGCCGTTCGCACTACCCTCTGTAGTGCCTTATGGTCGGAGGCCGAGCAGTTGCCATACCAGGCAGTGATGCAACCCATCAGGATTCTCTCGATGGTGCAGCTGTAAAACCTTTTGAGGATCTGAGGACCCATGCCAAATCTTTTCAGTCTCCTGAGGGGTAATAGGTTTTGTCGTGCCCTCTTCACGACTGTCTTGGTGTGCTTGGACCATGTTAGTTTGTTGGGGATGTGGACACCAAGGAACTTGAAGCTCTCAACCTGCTCCACTGCAGCCCTGTTGATGAGAATGGGGGTGTGCTCGGTCCTCTTTTTCCTTTAGTCCACAATCGACTCCTTTGTCTTGATCACGTTGAGGGAGAGGTTGTTGTCCTGGCACCACATGGCCAGGTCTCTAACCTCTTCCCTATAGACTGTCTCGTCATTGTCGGTGATCAGGCCTACCACTGTTGTGTCATCAGCAAACTTAATGATGGTGTTGGAGTCGTGCATGGCCGTGCAGTCATGAGTGAACAGGGAGTACAGAAGGGGTCTGAGCACGCAGCCCTGAAGGGCCCCTGTGTTGAGGATCAGCGTGACGGATGTGTTGTTACCTGCCCTTACCACCTGGAGGCGGCCCGTCAGGAAGTCCAGGATCCAGTTGCAGAGGGAGATGTTTAGTCCCAGGGTCCTTAGCTTATTGATGAGCTTTGAGGGCACAATGGTGTTGAACGCTGAGTTGTAGTCAATGAATAGCATTCTCACGTAGGTATTCCTTTTGTCCAGGTGGGAAAATGCAGTGTGGAGTGCAATAGAGATTGCATCATCTGTGGATCTGTTAGGGCAGTATGCAAATTGGAGTGGGCCTAGGGTTTCTAGGATAATGGTGTTGATGTGAGCCATGACCAGCCTTTCAAAGCACTTCATGGCTACAGACGTGAGTGCTACGGGTCGGTAGTCATTTAGGCAGGTTACCTTAGTGTTCTTGGGCACAAGCACTATGGTGGTCTGCTTAAAACATGTTGGTATTACAGACTCGGACAGGGAGAGGTTGAAAATGTCAGTGAAGACACTTGCCAGTTGGTCAGCGCATGCTTACTGATCACGTCCTGGTTATCCTTCTGGCCCTGTGGCCTTGTGAATGTTGACCTGTTTAAAAGTCTTACTCACATCGGCTGCAGAGTGCGTGATCACACAGTCTTCCGGAACAGCTGGTGCTCTCATGCATGTTTCAGTGTTATTTGCCTCGAAGCGAGCATAGAAGTAGTTTAGCTCGTCTGGTAGGCTCGTGTCACTGGGCTGCTCTCGGCCGTGCTTCCCTTTGTAGTCTGTAATGGTTTGCAAGCCCTGCCACATCCGATGAGAGTCAGAGCCGGTGTAGTACGATTCGATCTTAGTTCTGTATTGACGCTTTGCCTGTTTGATGGTTCGTCGGAGGGCATAGCGGGATTTCTTATAAGCTTCCCGGGTTAGAGTCCCGCTACTTGAAAGAGGAAGCTCTAGGTTTTTAAAACCTGCCCAAACCAAAAACCGTGGATCAATGGCTTCATTCGCACAAAACTGAACCACCTCATTTAACCACGGCAAGGTGACTGGGAATATGGTTTAATACAAATTGTGCAGTTATACCCTCCATAAGGCAATCAAACAGGCAAAACATCAGCACAGAGACAAAGTCGCAATTCAATGGCTCAGACACAAGACGTATGTAGCAGGGACTCCAAGCAATCACGGATTACAAAGGGAAAACCAGACACCAACGTTTTGCTCCGGGACAAGCTAAACACCTTCTTCGCCCGCTTTGAGGATAACACAGTGCCACAGATGCGGCCCACTCCTGAGGACTGTGGGCTCTAGTTCTCAGGAGGCTAAAGATATTAGGCTTGGCCCCAAACTTTTGTGTCGTCTGCCCAACGCATCACCGGGGGCGCACTGCCTGCCCTCCAGGGCACCTATAGCACCCGATGTCACAGGAAGGACAAAAAGAGCATCAAGGACATCAACCTGTCGAGCCACGGCCTGTTCACCCCGTTATCACCCAGAAGGCAAGGTCAGTACAGGTGCATCAAAGCTGGGACCTAGAGACTGAAAAACAGCTTCTATCTCAAGGCCATCAGTCTGTTAAATAGCCATCACTAGCCAGCCTCCACCCAGTACCCTGCCCTGAACTTAGTCACTGTCACTAGCCGGCTACTACCCGGTTACTCAACCCTGCACCTTAGAGGCTGCTGCCCTATGTACATAGACATGGAATCACTGGTCACTTTAATAATGGAACACTGGTCACTTTAATAATGTTCACATACTGTTTTATTAATGTAATATGTATATACTGTATTCTACTGTATAATAGTCAATGCCACGCAGACATTGCTCGTCCTACTATTTATATATTTTTTAATTCCATTCTTTTACTTTGAGATGTGCGTATTGTTGTGAATTGTTAGATATTACTGCACTGTTGAAGCTAGGAACACAAGCATTTCGCTACACCCACAATAACATCTGCTAAATATGTGTATGTGACAAATAACACTTGTTTTGAACAATTTAATGGCTTATTTGCTACATGTGGCTTATTTGATTGAGTAGTTTCGTAATGTTTAGGTTGTTACGAGTGTACTGAAATAAGTAGACGTTTCGTAATGTTTAGGTTGTTACGAGTGTACTGAAATAAGTAGGACACGTGACATCCCGACAACTTTGCTGTTAGCTTGCTAGCATACAAACGGTTCTCAAATTCAAATCAACTTTGCTTACCTTTTCAAATAGAAAAATAACGTGTTTATTGGTAGGGTATTTGCAACCTCCTCCTCTTGCGTCTTCATGCTGGAATGGCAGTTGGTGCCTGGTGGACCTTCTAGCTAGCATTTATACTGAACAAAAATATAAACGCAACATGCAATCATTTCCAAGATTTTAATGAGTTACAGTTCATATGAGGAAATCAGTCAATTGAAATAAATTAATTAGGCCCTAATCTATGGATTTCACATGACTGGGAATACAGATATGCATCTGTTGGTCACAGATACCTTATTAAAATAAATGGACCTCACAATGGGCCTCAGGTACTTGCCACAGTATTTCTGTGCATTCAAATTGCCATCAATACATTTAAATTGTTGTCCATAGCATATGCCTGCCCATACCATAACCCCACTGCCACCATGGGGCACTCTATTCACAATGGGGCACTCTATTCACAGCGGTCTGCGGTTGTAAGGCCGGTTGGACGTACTGCCAAATTCTCTAAAACGACGTTGAATGCGGCTTATGGTAGAGAAATTAACATTAAATTCTCTGGCAACAGCTCTGGTGGACATTCTTGCAGTCAGCATGCCAATTGCACCCTCAAAACTTGAGACATCTGTGGCATTGTGTTGTGTGACAAAACTCCACATTTTAGAGTGGCGGTTTATTGTCCTTAGCACAAGGTGCACCTGTGTAATGATCATGCTGTTTAATAAGCTTCTTGATATGCCACACCTGTCAGGAGGATGGATTATCTTGGCAAAGGAGAAATGTTCACTAACAGGGATATAAACACATTTTTGCACAACATTTGGGAGATATAAGCTTTTTGTGTGTATGGAACATTTCTGTGATATTTTATTCCAACATGGGACTAACACTTGTTGCGTTTATAGTTTTGTTCAGTATAGTTTGCAACAACAGAGGTTTATATGAACCTTGCTGTTTGTCCCTCCGACTTCGGCAGCAATATTGCAAAATACAAATTAGACGAGAAAAGTAGCCATTTTTTTGACCAAGCTGAATCATGCAGCAGCATCATTAATATGGATATGCAAAACAGCTAAAACAAATTAAAAGGCAGCTAGTTAAGTTTCATTTAAGAGTTTGATGTAACTGTTAGCTTTTTTTAGCTGTTGTTTGCTAAAATCCATTAGACATTATACATTATACTCTGTGGTAGGGATAGAACCCACAAGATTATTTGCCTTCATTAGATTAACATAGGGAACCCGTCCAAAGTACAGAAAGGTTATATATAGAACCCCAAACAACCCTTTTTTCTAAGAGTGTAGGGTTGTGTAGTCAGATCTACAGTACTGAATTGTGTGTAGTCACAACCTCTCTTGGCCAGAGTGTGACATTAGTATAAAATATAATTTCCCAATGTTTTGGAGCATACAATATAGCTCAGTATTTTAATAATTTATTTTATACAGTCATTTTTGCTAATCTTCATCAAGGGTGTAAATCATTTCAGACCCCACCGTATGTGTGTATGTGTGTGTGCGAATACATGCATGCAACGCAGTGTGTGTGTGTGTCTTACCCCTGATTACATGTTTAATCAATGCCGGTCTCATCGCGAGCTAGGGAAGTGAGGAGCGGAATTTACATTTTCATTTGATTCCCCTCTCTGGTCCGTCTGGTGCTCGCTATGCTAATTAATCAGTCATTCTAATGAGCTGTTAAAGGGAGATGGGGAAGAGTAATGAGGGGGGATAAAGGGAAAGCCAGCCTCTTGGTTTTCTCCCTGCCTTTGTGTCATCTGTGCCGCATTATCATGGTAAACCGACATTGCAGTGTACGGAGCTAGCGCTTCCTTAGGTTGCTACACATTGCAGATGTTCCTTTTCTCTTATCTCTGTGGACAGCCTAATTTGACAGAGAAGGGCAACAAAGAACAGGATGCGAGAAATGGCGTGTGATTCGCAATGGGGAAAGACAAGAAGGGCTGTGTCCCAAATGGCACTCCATTCTCTCTATAGTGCACTACATTTGACCAGGGCCCTAGGGCAAGAAGACAAGCATGAAGCCGTGCATCAAATGGTGGTCTCCGGCAGTGAGGGCTCTAGGCTTTGGTGTTGTTGTCATGCCTTTTGTCACGTACAAAAGAGCAACTGATGTCACAAATGAAAGAGGAGCTTCTCACACAACCTGTCTGCTTAAATAGATTGGCGCTACATACGCACATGCATAGTTTACACACCCACTTACTCTTCAGACATACGTCACACACACAAACACACACACTAGTATAACAAAAACATAAACACCTCCTGGCACACACTGCCATTTTCCGCCCTCTCATGCATGTTAAACACAGTATACCCCCACGCAGTCCCCTCCTCCCCCAACTACTCTCCTCCACCCCTTGACACCATGATGCACAACCCCTAGCAGGTTACATTAAGGTCAGAGAGTGATGAGCGTAATGCGCCTGCAGCCGTTGTGACGGAGGAGTGCTTACCATCCTGTTCCCTCGTTCATCATACTTGGAGTAAATCCCCTGTAATAAATGTCCACGGAAACCTGCAGGGAACCCACTTAAGCGATTAGAAAGGTGGGTCTCCTACTTTAACTCTGCATGATGCACCAGGGTAGTGTCCCAAATGGCACCCTATAACCTCTATGGTGCACTACTTTTGACCAAGGCCAATAGGGCTCTAGTGCACTATATGGGGTTCTGGTCAAAAGTAGGGAATAGGGGGCCATTTGCGACGCAGCCCTGGTGTATCATGCTGAGCTAAAGATGGAGACCCACATTGTGGACTTGTGTCACCATGTAAAGAAATGTAGTTAAAAAAAGTAACATACAGTATAGATTTTTTTAACACACACAGTGAACACACAACTGTTCACCATTGAAAATGAAATTACTAGGATCATTCTAGAAAAAAATACTTAATAATAATTCATTTGCACTTAATCACTGGGTTTGCTACATTATTTGTTATCATTTAAGGTTTTAGACTGCAGAAAATAGAAGTTACATGTCACGACCTTCATGGACGGACCAAGGCGCAGCGTGCCGGGTGGAGTTAAACATATTTATTTGGTTAACTCACTCAATACAAAACAACAAACGAAGATCAAAAGTATAGCACCAACGGCACATAAACAGAGTCAACTTCCCACAAGGAAAGGAGGAAAAAAAAAAAGGGCTACTAAAGTATGGCTCCCAATCAGAGACAACGATGGACAGCTGTCCCTGATTGAGAGCCCTACCCGGCCAACAACAAAGAAATACAAAAACTATAACATAGAATGCCCACCCCAAATCACACCCTGACCAGACCAAAAGGAGACATAAACAGGCTCCTACCGGTCAGGGCGTGACAGTACCCCCCCCCCCAAAGGTGCGGACTCCGGCCGCAAAACCTGACCCTATAGGGGAGGGTCTGGGTGGGCATCTATCCGCGGTGGCGGCTCTGGTGCGGGACGTAGACCCCGCACCACCTCTGGCTCAGAGCTGGGCAACCTCGTTGCGGGCCTCGGACTGGGCACCCTCGTTGCGGGCCCCGGACTGGGCACCCTCGTTGCGGGCCCCGGACTGGGCACCCTCGTTGCGGGCCCCGGACTGAGCCGTGGAGCAGGCACTGGATACCTGATGCGTGGAGCTGGAACAGGACGTGCCGGGCTCTGAAGGCGCACAGGGGACCTGGTGCGTGGAGCAGGGGCAGGACGTGCCGGGCTCTCGATGCGCTCAGGGGGCCTGGTGCGTGGAGCGGGCACAGGCCGTGCCGGGCTCTGAAGGCGCACAGGGGACCTGGTGCGTGGAGCAGGGGCAGGACGTGCCGGACTCTGAAGGCGCACAGTGGACCTGATGCGTGGAGCAGGGACAGGCCTCACCGGGCTCTGAAGGCGCACAGGGGGCCTGATGCGTGGAGCAGGGACAGGCCTCGCCGGGCTCTCAATGCGCACAGGGGGCCTGGTGCGTGGAGCGGGGACAGTGCATGCTAGGCCCACAACGCGCACAGGAATCCTGGAGCGTGGGACAGGGACAGTGCATGCTGGGCTCTGAACACGCACAGGGATCCTGGAGCGTGGGACAGTGACAGTGCATGCTGGGCTCACAACACGCACAGGGATCCGGGAGCGTGGAACAGGGGCAGGATACACTGGGCCGTGAAGACGCACTGGAGGTCTCGGGCGTACAGCCTGCACAACCCGTCCTGGCTGAATGGATAAATCCACTCTGCACCTGCGGGGCGCTGGCACAGGACGTACTGGGCTGTGGAGACGCACCGGAGACACAGTGCGCAGAGCTGGCGCAGGATATCCTGGTCCGAGGTGGCGTACTGGAGGCCAAGAGCGCTGAGCCGGCACACTCCTCCCAGGCTGAACACTCCTACTTCGCAAGAACGATGCGGGAAGCTGGCATGTCGCGCACCGGGCCGTGAACACGCACTGGTAACACTGTGCGTTTCGCCGCCTGACACGGTGCCCTACCAGTGCGCTGCTCCTTCTGGTAAGCACGGGGAGCTGGCCCAGGTCTCCAACCTGGCCCAGCCAAACTCCCCGTGTGCCCCCCCCAAATTTTTTGGGGGGCTGCCTCTCGGGCTTAAAGGCCAGCCGTGTTCCCGCATATTTTTGCTCGTAGAAGCGCCGCTCCTTCTTAGCTGCCTCCAGCTCCTCCTTGGAACGGCGGTATTCCCCAGCCTGCCTCCCGGGTCCCTTCCCCGTCCAGGATCTCCTCCCATGTCCAGGACTCCAGATAGGCACGCTGCTTGGTCTCTTGGTGGTGGGAAGTTCTGTCACGATCTTCATGGACGGACCAAGGCGCAGCGTGCCGGGTGGAGTTAAACATATTTATTTGGTTAACTCACTCAATACAAAACAACAAACGAAGATCAAAAGTATAGCACATACACATAAACAGAGTCAACTTCCCACAAGGAAAGGAGGAAAAAAGGGCTACTAAAGTATGGCTCCCAATCAGAGACAACGATGGACAGCTGTCCCTGATTGAGAGCCCTACCCGGCCAACAACAAAGAAATACAAAAACTATAACATAGAATGCCCACCCCAAATCACACCCTGACCAGACCAAAAGGAGACATAAACAGGCTCCTACCGGTCAGGGCGTGACATTACAGCTGTTCAAAAACACACAAATCTCTGAGTCCAACGGGGGGCACATCCACCCTCCCCCTCGACTGACTCATCAGCACCACCAAAACAATTCTGGGGAGAACCATGTTTGTAGTGGGACCATGTGGTCTGTTTTAGCACTGGAAAAGGAGAGGAAGAGGAGGATGAGGGGGGAGAGGAGGTGTATGAACACAGGCAGTGTTATTTTATTTCATTGATTTATTCACTTGACCTTCTTATTCACTGTAAAGAGCGAGAGTCGTGGTAGTAGGGGGACGCCCGCGGCACGTAAACGTAGAGCGTTTGTTTTCCTTCTCCGGCTGTGGCAAGCAAGTCTAGCGTGAAGGGAAATGACTTTTGCCTGGTGCCTGTGGCCCCACAGTGTGGTGTCTCCTCCTTCCGGTGCAGTGTTTACAGTACCCTGGCCCACATGACCAATAGCAGCGCAGCGTTCTGCCCCGGAGTGATGACAGGCGGGCTCTCTGGTTTGACAAATAGCAGCTGCCCTTGACAGGCAGACCCGTCTACTCAACAGCTGGCGGCACTCAAAGCTAGCTCCACCGCCGAGACCCTGAGTACAGGCTCACACTCACATACACACTATACACATACACGCACACACACATTCAAAAGTAAAACTTAGCAGAATGTCCCATACCCTGTCCCTGCTCTGAGAGAGCTGTCAACAGAAGTGTCCAAGTATGTCAACAGCACAGGTGTCTAATGGCCCTCTCTCTCCCACAACACACTCAGGCCATGGTCTGGAGTCCTAACAAGCATGAACATGTGCACTGACACACAAAGGAGTTCGTTGAATGTCTCTAACCATAACATATGGATGGGGTGGCAGAGAGACAACGAAGACAAAGAGAGAAAGAGAGAGAGCGAGAGAGAGAGAGACTGTGTGATATCCACACTAAAGCCCCCTGCCTGGAGGAACGGGACGTTCAAAAGTTCATGCACTTTCAGCTTCCCCTCAGAGAGCCGCCAACCTACCAACAGTCCTCCACTAGCACAATAACAGTAAGACCCACCCAGGCGGTGAGGGTGGACACTCCCCTGTGGCAAGGGGACAGGCACGGGTGACAAACCCATGCTGTTGATTTGGTTGTTCCATACAGTGGGAAGATAGGCCTGGGAAGTGGGAGCAGCAGTTTGTGAAAACTGAATGTTGTTTTTGTTTTGTCGTTCAGTAAAAGCAAGGTCACAGGGATATGTTTCTGCCACAAAGTATTTGTTTCGATTAGATTACGCTATTATGTTATTACACTACTGCACCCGCACATTATCAGTATTTGTCTTTTGAGAGTATGGCATTGGCATGCCATATTTATTCTGAATACTAACAAGGAATTTGTGGAATTGTGGAATGAGGAACAGCATGTGAAAACATATTATATCCTGCATCCCAAATTAAACCCTATTCCCTTTATAGAGCACTACTTTTGACCCATATATAGGGAATAGGGTGCCATTTGGTTTGCAGATATATATCAATGTGACAGTCATACAGGAGACTGTGAAGAAAAAGGAATCCTGATAATGTGCCACATACAGCACTCAAACAGTGGGGAATCGAAAACAGATCAGCCAGTGTCTGTGTTTTCACTAGCCTCCCTGGACCTCCTCAGAGGCGGAAAATATTGGACATATGAGGAAGAGAGGAGAGCGACTTCATATTCTTTGAAGGATCCGATATTAACACATCAAACAGCTTCTCTCTTCTTCAAGCTCTCTTTTAGTAGCCTTGCAGCAAATGTTACGCAAGCCGTAAAACGCAAATTCTGCTCACTCTTTTCTTCCCCCACCAAGCTAACTCAATTTCCACATATTTAATGCTCGCAGTAGGAGGTGAAAATACCTTTTGGGATTTCTTCTCTCCCACTTCTTCCAAACCTAATCCCAGTGTATTGGAGACATTTCCTGCTGTACAACTTGGTTGACATTTTGACCGCATGCTTCAGGCCTCACTCTTTCTCTCTCCCTCTGTCCCTCCCTCTTTCTCTCAGAATCCCGCTATAGCAGCACGAGGTAGGGGATGGGCAGGAGAGCGGGGAGTGGAGCGGAGGGGGGTTGTCAGAAGCAGACTCAGTACCGACTGAAGTAGAGTAGGGTTTCTTTTACCCCATCACTCGACAGAAGGTGATTTGAAAGCTGCAGGAGTGAGAGTAGACTGTGGCAGTGGAGTGTTGGTTGTTACCACAGATCTGTCTGTTTCACTCGCTAGATAGATGGTCCCTGTTTGATCAATAATGTTCACCGGCCTCCAACATTTCTCATCCTCACACACACACTGTGGTGAGAGAGGGGGGTTCTCGTTCAAATACTTATTTTGATGTATCACATGTTGGGTTTGCTAAGACCGCCTGCTCTCTCGGAAGTACCTATCAAAAGCACATGTTGGAGAAAGACAGGTAGAGTGGAGAATGTGGTGAGACCCTCACTTCCATAAAAGGAGCCACTCTGCCGCCCTCGGGTTGTTCTCGTTTCTCTTCCTCACAAAGAGTGTCACTACTCTAGCTCTATATCGACTGGATACCCGTTTGCCTGCTTAATCAGCTCACAAGCAAACTTTGAAGGATATCGCTGCCGAGCGTAGGTCTTCAGACCCTGTTGATAGGTTGAGTACTAACCCGGAGATTCGAGTAGAAATGTATTTTTACTTCTCAGTCTCCGTTGGTAGCTAGAATCACTGCTAGCTATTGAGACTCAGTTAGCCCACGCTGCAAGGCTTAGGCTAACTTAGCTAGCTTGCTGAGAGGCAAGCTAACCTCACTAGAATACCCTACCTGCAGCATGGTAGCATTGCTTGCTCCCTTCTCTAGTCTAGTTAACCTACGTTTACCCATTGGGTTAACTAGACCGACCTCTCAGTCTTCACGGCACCGTCGGTTACGGGAATCAAATCATATCCAATTTTATTGGTCACATACACATGGTTAGCAGATGTTAATGTGAGTGTAGCGAAATGCTTGTGCTTCTAGTTCTGACCGTGCAGTAATATCTAACAAGTAATCTAACAATTTCACAACTACCTTATACACACAAGTGTAAAGGAATGATTAAGAATATGTACATATAAATATATGGATGAGCGATGGCCGAACGGCATAGGCAAGATGCAGTAGATGATATAGAGTACAGTATATACATATGAGATGAGTAATGTAGGTCTGAGCCCTTGAATTGCGACTCTACTTTGTCTCTATACTGACGCTTAGCTTGTTTGATTGCCTTGCGGAGGGAATAGCTACACTGTTTGTATTCGGTCATGTTTCCGGTCGCCTTGCCATGATTAAAAGCAGTGGTTCGCGCTTTCAGTTTTGCGCAAATGCTGCCATCAATCCACGGTTTCTGGTTGGGGAAGGTTTTAATAGTCACCGTGGGTACCACATCACCGATGCACTTGCTAATAAACTCGCTCACCGAATCAGCTTATACATCAATGTTGTTGTCAGATGCTATCCAGAACATATCCCAGTCCATGTGATCGAAGCAATCTTGAAGCATGGAATCAGATTGATCGGACCAGCGTTGAACAGACCTGAGCACGGGCGTTTCCTGTTTTAGTTTCTGTCTATAGGCTGGGAGCAAGAAAATGGAGTCGTGGTCAGATTTGCCGAAAGGAGGGCGAGGGAGGGCTTTTTATGCGTCATTGAAATTAGAGTTGCAATGATCCAGGGTTTTGCCAGCCCGGGTCGTGCATTCGATATGCTGATAAAATTTATGGAGCCTTATTTTCAGATTAGCCTTGTTAAAATCCCCAGCTACAATAAATGCAGCCTCAGGATATGTGGTTTCCAATTTACATAGAGTCCAATGAAGTTCTTTCAGGGCCGTCGAGGTGTCTGCTTGGTGGGGATATACATGGCTGTGAAACAAAGAATGTTACAATCTCTGATGACTCTCTGGAAGGCAACCCTTGCTCGAATTTCGTCTACCTTGTTGTCAAGAGACTGGATATTGGCGAGTAGTATACTCGGGAGCGGTGAGCGATGTGCCCGTCTACGGAGCCTGACCAGAAGACCGCTCCGTCTGCCCCTTTCTGCTGCGCCATTGTTTTGGGGGTCCAAACAGAGGATCCGCTTTGGGAAAGTCGTATTCCTGGTCGTAATGTTGGTAAGTTGACGTTGCTTTTATATCCAATAGTTCCTCCCGGCTGTATGTAATAAGACTTAAGATTTCCTGGGGTAACCGTGTAAGAAATAATACGTAAAAAAAACAAAATACTGCATAGTTTCCTAAGAACGCCAAGCGAGGCGTCCATCTCTGTCGGCGCCAAATTCCCACTTTCTGAAGGCTATCTCGGTCACTCGGTTTCCTTCAGCCAGCACTGAGCAAGCCATGGCACACATTCACCACAAGGTAGCTGCTAGTTAGCTAACGCCCAAGGCAATGTAATCAAACCAGCATTAGGACATGCAACACAGTAATATTGCTATATCTTTTCTCTAGTCTCGTTTAACCTACGATACCAGTCAAAAGTTGACACACCTACTCATTCAAGGGTTTTTCGAATTTTTTTAACTATTTTCTACATTGTAGAATAATAGTGAAGACATCAGAACTATGAAATAACACATATGGAAGTAGTAACCAGAAAAGTGTAAAACATAACATATATTTTAGATTTTAGATTCTTCGAAGTAGCCACCATTTGCCTTGATGACAGCTTTGCACACTCTTGGAATTCTCTCAACTAGCTTCATAAGGAATGCTTTTCCAACAGTCTTGATGGAGTTCCCACATATGCTGAGCACTTGTTGGCTGCTTTTTCTTCACTCTGCGGTCCAACTCATCCCAAACCATATCAATTGGGTTGTGGTCGGGGTCAGGTCATCTGATGCAGCACTCCACCACTCTCCTTCTTCGTCAAATAGCCCTTACACAGCCTGGAGGTGTGTTTTGGGTCTTTGTCCTGTTAAAAAACAAATGATAGTCCACCTGAGCGCAAACCAGATGGGATGGCGTATCCCTGCAGAATACTGTGGTAGCCATCCTGGTTAAGAGTGCTGTGAATTCTAAATAATTCACTGACTGTGTCACCAGCAAAGCACACCCACACCATCACACCTCGTCCACCATTCTTCACAGTGGGAACCACACATGCGAAGATCATCCGTTCACCTACTCTGCGTCTCACAAAGACACAGCGGTTGGAACCAAAAATCTCCAATTTGGACTCAGCAGACCAAAGGACAGATTTCCACCAGTCCAATGTCCATTGCTCGTCTTCTTATTGGTGTCCTATAGTAGTGTTTTCTTTGCAACAATTCGACCATGAAGGCCTGATTCACGCAATCTCCTCTGAACAGTTGATGTTGAGATGTGTCTGTTACTTGAACTCCAAGTAACAAGCATTTATTTCTGCTGCAATCTGAGGTGAAGTTATCTCTAATGAACTTGTCCTCTGCAGCAGAGGTAACTCTGGGTATTCCTTTCCTGTGGCTGTCCTCATGAGAGCCAGTTTCATCATAGCTATTGATGGTTTTTGCAACTGCACTTGAAGAAACGTTCAAAGTTCTTGACATTTTCAGAATTGACTGACCTTCATGTCTTAAAGGTATGAAGGACTGTCGTTTCTCTTTGCTTATTTGAGCTGTTCTTGCCATAATATGGACTTGGTCTTTTACCAAATAGGGCTATCTTCTGTGTACCACCCCTAACTTGTCACAACACAACTGATTGGCTCAAATGCATTAAGAAGGAAAGAAATTCCACAAATTAACTTTTTTACAAGGCACAGCTGTTAATTGAAATGCATTCCAGGTGACTACCTCATGAAGCTGGTTGAGTGAATGCCAAGAGTGTGCAAAGCTGTCATCAAGGCAAAGGGTGGCTATATATTTTGATCTGTTTAAAACCTGTTAGGGATACGGATCGATTTTTACAACATCCGGTGAAATGCAGAGCGCCAAATTAAAATTACAAAAATAGTCATTTTAAACATTCATGAAAATACAAGTGTTGCACACCATTCAAAAGCTTAGAATCTTGTTAATCTAACAGCATTGTCAGATTTCAAAAAAGCTTTACGGCGAAAGCAGAACATTTGATTGTCTGAAGACAGCGCCCCGCTCACATATTCAATTAGCATAATAACATAACCAGCAGAGGTCTCACAAAACGCAAAAATAGCGATAAAATAAATCGCTTACCTTTGAAGATCTTCATCTGATGGCAATCCCAAGCGTCCCAGCTTCACAATAAAAGGTCCTTTTGTTTGATAAAGTCCCTCTTTATATACATAAAGCTCTGTTTGGTTGGCGCGTTTTGTTCAGTAATCCACCTGCTCAAAGGCGTTCATCCATGCAGACAAACAATATCCCAAAAGTACCAGTAAAGTTAGTCGAAACAAGTCAAACAGCGTTTCAAATCAATACTCAGATACCCTAATATGAATATAAACAATAATATTTCAGACGGAATATAGCCTGTTGAATAGAAAAGAAAAAGCGCTAAGAGCGCGCTCACTGTTTCACGCGCAAACCATAACAGTAGACTTCACGAGACCCCAGGAAGAACACCTCTTACTCCTTGGTTATTCAAGGTAAAAGCCTGAAACCTTTTCTAAAGACTGTTGACATCTAGTGGAAGCCATAGGAACTGCAATCTGGGAGCTAAAATACCCTGCTTTGAATAGCATGCCAATTGAAAACAGTGTGACATGACAGATTCAGATTTTCCGGATGGATTTTCCTCGGGTTTTTGCCTGTCAAATCAGTTCTGTTATACTCACAGACATTATTCTAACAGTTTCAGAAACCTCCGAGTGTTTTCTATCCAATACTACTGATTATGTGCATATCCTAGTTTCTGGGCCTGAGTAACAGGCATTTTACTTTGGGCACGCCAGACTCTCCGAATACTGCCCCTTGCCCGAAGAGGTTAACACATTTTTGGTTTACTACATGATTCCATATATGTTATTTTGATAGTTTTGATATCTTCACTATTGTTCTACAATGTAGAAAATAGTAAAAAATAAAGAAAAACCCTGGGATGAGTATGTGGGTCCAAACTTTTGACTGGTACCTTAGCTATGAGGTAGCTGTTAGTGTAACCAACTCCATATAGCAACCCAGAAGAACGGCACAAGGACACCCACATTTAAGGTTTTTGTTTTTATCTGCAGTAAAAGGTATCAAACAGTGATGAGAGGCATTGACCGGACCGTCACAGCCACACCTTCACTGCCCTCAGAATTTCTCTCTCAAACTCAATGCACAAAGTGATCATATCTTATAAACGTGTTGTGTTTAGAAAATAACAAAACATACAGTAAAACATACCTGCAGTAAAAGACATCAAATGGTGATAGGCATTGACAGGACCGTCACAGCCTCACGTTCACTGGTTAGACACAACACACAGGACACAAGATATATTTTATATAGGAGCTATAATGATAATACATGCCCTCAATGTGAAGCAACATCAATCCATAAATGCAGAGCACAAGTAGAAACCTTTTTATATAAACCTTTTAAGGTAGTAATACACTAACCATTCACTTATTAATATTTAATTAAAGAACCCTTGGATTACCAATTACCTGCTAGCAATATCTAGGGTGATATTGTAGGACACTGACTGACGGTGCTAGTTAGCTCATCATTAACATGGCTAGCTAAGCCATGAAACACTCGGTTAACTCGCTAATGACTTTGGGATATATGAACCAGTTTTCAAAAGGCACTATTGTGTTAAACATTTTTAAACAGCTTTTACGTACAGAGGAAGGAGACAGGAACCTGCTTTCAGAATGTCTCTCTCGGACTCAAAAGCAGGCGGACCAACTTTCCAAATAGGGGAGACGCACTCAAAACCCTCTAGTTGTTCTTTCAAGGAAAATAATATAAAAAAGGTAAGTCAGAAGACACATCTAGTAAATGGTTGCACCCACTACTCTGCCCACAAACAGCGGTGTTCTTTGATTTTACATTGCGCATGGCGCAAGTGAGGATGGTGGAAACTCAACATGTTCACAAGCAAGGAAAGAGACAGGCTCGCGACTCTCGGGAAAGAGTGCCAGCCCCTTATGCACGCTCTCTGTTTTTTGCATTTTTTTGTCATGGAGAAGTGGTGTGACTATAAAGATTGTTCCTCCCAACTCTGTTTTCCATAGTCTAATGCTCCTTGGAGGATCTTTTGGACGGAGACCAGGTTAATCTTTGCCGCTTTCTTGGCCTGCCAAGGCCCCGACAGTGATACAGTTCATCCTTAACTGTTGTGTAGTTTCTAAGGAGAGCACTTCGGCTACGCCTAGTCTCTAAGCGTTAAGCTCATCCTGGGACGTGCCTATTGTGATTAAAATTCTTTCACAGATGCTATCTTCCTCCTTCTTTTGCTTTACTACTGCCCTTGGCGTCCTTAAGTGTATAGATGGACAGTGCTCTACCAGCTACTGTTCGCAGCTACTGTTCGCACCCACAGTCTGCCCAGCGGTTTTTAATGTACCTGGCCCAGGTCAACTTTTTTCCGTAGTCGCACTTTGGAGCTTATGGCTTTTCGCCTGTCAACTTTCCTGGAAGTGTGTCCCCATTGTTGTCCAATACACACGGTCGCATCTACTTGGACTGTAGGACAGCTCACAAGGGTGTCGTGCTCTTCACTTATTGGGCAACTTTATCCTGCTGGAACATGGGGACCATTATATTGATTTATAATGGTGAGGGTGATAGCGTTCTGAGGGGCCTGGAAGGACCCTTTCCTACTGAGGAGTTTACCTATTGGGCACTATTTTGGGGACATAGCTCATTAAACTGAGATTTTGTGTGCCATGTATTGGGCTTCCCTTCACTTTGTTATGAGGTTTTTACCGATGGGTTGTCTCCGCACCTTCTCGGTGCGTACTCCCTTAGTTTTGGTACCTCTGAGGGTTGCTGATGTTCAAACTACCCTGGCTTAAGAGAGCATGTTTTGCAATTCGGGAGTTAGACAAATGCTTAAATACTTATATCGAAACAAGTATTTGAAAAAGAACTTAAGGTTGCTTGCGTAACCCCCAGGTTCTCTGATAATATGAGTGAGATGTATCACTGCATTCCCCTGCTCGCAAGAGCGTGAGTAAGAGAAGCATGCTTGAGAATGCTTTCCTTTTCTGAAAGTGAGGGTCTCAACTTATTTGCCACTCTTCATGTCTGTCTCCAACAGACACTTTTGATAGGTACTTCCAAGTGAGTAGGCAACCTAGTGAACCCCACATGTGATACATACAGTGAGGGAAAAAAGTATTTGATCCCCTGCTGATTTTGTAGTTTGCCCACTGACAAAGATATGATCAGTCTATAATTTTAATGGTAGGTTTATTTGAACAGTGAGAGACAGAATAACAACAAAAAAATCCGGAAAACGCATGTGAAAAAAAATGTTATAAATGGAATTGCATTTTAATGAGGGAAATAAATATTTGACCCCCTCTCAATCAGAAAGATTTCTGGCTCCCAGGTGTCTTTTATACAGGCAATGAGCTGAGATTAGGAGCACACTCTTAAAGGGAGTGCTCTTAATCTCAGTTTGTTACCTGTATAAAAGACACCTGTCCACAGAAGCAATCAATCAATCAGATTCCAAACTCTCCACCATGGCCAAGACCAAAGAGCTCTCCAAGGATTGTAGACGTACACAAGGCTGGAATGGGCTTCAAGACCATCGCCAAGCAGCTTGGTGAGACGGTGACAACAATTGGTGCGATTATTTGCAAATGGAAGAAACACAAAAGAACTGTCAATCTCCCTCAGCCTGGGGCTCCATGCAAGATCTCACCTCGTGGAGTTGCAATGATCATGAGAACGGTGAAGAATCAGCCCAGAACAACACGGGAGGATCTTGTCAATGATCTCAAGGCAGCTGGGACCATAGTCACCAAGAAAACAATTGGTAACACACTACGCTGTGAAGGACTGAAATCCTGCAGCGCCCGCAATGTCCCCCTGCTCAAGAAAGCACATATACATGCCCATCTGAAGTTTGCCAATGAACATCTGAATGATTCAGAGGACATCTGGGTGAAAGTGTTGTGGTCAGATGAGACCAAAATGGAGCTCTTTGGCATCAACTCAACTTGCCGTGTTTGGAGGAGGAGGAATGCTGCCTATGACACCAATAACACCATCCCTACCGTCAAACATGGAGATGGAAACATTATGCTTTGGAGGTGTTTTTCTGCTAAGGGGACAGGACAACTTCACCGCATCAAAGGGACAATGGACGGGGCCATGTACCGTCAAATCTTGGGTGAGAACCTCCTTCCCTCAGCCAGGGCATTGAAAATGGGTCGTGGATGGGTATTCCAGCATGACAATGACCCAAAACACACGGTCAAGGCAACAAAGGAGTGGCCTAGCCAGTCTCCAGACCTTAATCCCATAGAAAATCTGTGGAGGGAGCTGAAGGTTCGAGTTGCCAAACGTCAGCCTCGAAACCTTAATGACTTGGAGAAGATCTGCAAAGAGAAGTGGGACAAAATCCTTCCTGAGATGTGTGCTAACCTGGTGGCCAACTACAAGAAACGTCTGACCTCTGATATCCAACAAGGGTTTTGCCACCAAGTACTAAGTCATGTTTTGCAGAGGGGTCAAATACCTATTTCCCTCATTAAAATGCAATTCCATTTATAACATTTTTCACATGCGTTTTTCTGGATTTTTTTGTTGTTATTCTGTCTGTCACTGTTCAAATAAACCTACCATTAAAATTATAGACTGATCATTTCTTTGTCAGTGGGCAAACGTACAAAATCAGCAGGGGATCAAATACTTTTTTCCCTCACTGTATACCTCATATTATCAGAGAACTGGGGTTACGCAAGTAATCTTAAGTTTCCCATTGGTTTTCCCCCAAGTAATCTCTTTCTGAAGAAGAACACCCACCTTCTGCAAACCTCACCCCCTCAGCCACCCAGGAATGAGGCACCGCTGTGCTGGAACATTCTCTCAGCCTCACTCTGCCGTTCATTGGAACATTCTCTCAGCCTCTCTCTGCCTTTCATTATTTTTTGCTTTCTGTATCAGGGTTTTTTAGAGATATATGATTCCCTGTGTTGCATATTCATAAATTCATAGTCTTTGGAGAAGTGGGGATTATATTTTGTGTCTGACAGAAATGTGTGATTTAGATTTGTTTGCTGTTGATCTGTACTGGCAGGTAAGTGAGAGTAGTCATTGACAGAATATGTAAGGGCACGTTGTGTCTCCCACACACACACTCCCCCTTTTCTACCCCACCCAGGTATTATTCATACACCTTTCAAACAAAGGTGTTTTGCTGAAAAAACGGCAGTCTGCATGGAGCGGTCCAAATAGCAACATTACCTGCTCATTTTAAAAATGTATTTAGGATATGTATTTAGGACATTTCTAGAGAAAGTTTTGGTTTGTTGCTAGCATATTAGCTAACTTAGTTATATAGCTAGCTGGCTAGCCAGCTCATATTATTACCAGAACATATCTGACAATGTTTTGAGTTTAACTGTAGCTAGCCATATTATTTACAAGTATTGGAGGGGGGGCCCTACACCTAGGGGCCCTTAGATGTTTTAAATGTACCAAAAACCAAAGGAGAATCTTCATTTAACACTATAAAACATGGGCAAATTGATATATAATATCTTATATTACATGATTTCATTAAATCCTGGAATTTGTCTGAGCTGGTGTTGCTTATTTTACAAAGCAATGCACAGCTGTGTCTGTCGCTATACTCCCTTGAGGGGCCCCCTGGCCTAAGACTTGCGGCTGCGCTGCTGGTTGGCTGCTGGTGGGGGTGGGAGTGGGAGTGGGACTAGGGCCTTCAAAATGATTATTCATTTATTTATTCAGTAATTTGTTAGTTTAAAACTACTTTTGGTATCTTACTTATAGCCTACTTCCTACAGTACCAAAACAACATGAAAATGAAAACAAATTGTTTTTAGCCAAGTCCTTTCAATGTTCATAGTTATTTTTTTATATAGAAATTACCCGGGCCTGTCATGTTTGATTGCCGTGTAGCCTACCGTGTCTGTTGCACCATCTCAATGTCTTCAGGTCATGTATAGCTACAGTTGAAGTCGGGAGTTTACATACATCTTAGCCAAATACATTTAAACTCAATTTTTCACAATTCCTGACATTTAATCCATTTAACTCCCTGTTTTTTAAGAATGTGAAATGTCAGAATAATAGTAGAGAATTATTTATTTCAGCTTTTCTTTTTTCATCACATTCCCAGTGGTTCAGAAGTTTACATACACTCAATTAGTATTTGGTAGCATTGCCTTATAAATGTTTAACTTCGGGTAGCCTTCCACAAGCTTCCCACAATAATTTGGGTGAATTTTGGCCCATTCCTACTGACAGAGCTGGTGTAACTGAGTCAGGTTTGTAGGCCTCCTTGCACGCACACACTTTTTCAGTTTTGCCCACAGATTTTCTATAGGATTGAGGTCTGGGCTTTGTGATGGCCACTCCAATACCTTGACTTTGTTGTCCTTAAGCCATTTTGCCACAACTTTGGAAATATGCTTGGGGTCAATGTCCATTTGGAAGACCCATTTGCGACCAAGCTTTAACTTCCTGACTGATGTCTTGAGATGTTGCTTCAATATATCCCCTAAATTTTCCATTCCTCATGATGCCATGTATTTTGTGAAGTGCACCAGTCCCTCCTGCAGCAAAGCACTCCCACAACATGATGCTGCCACCTCCGTGCTTCAAGGTTGGGATGGTGTTCTTCGGCTTGCCAGCATCCCTTTTTTTCCTCCAAACATAACAATGGTCATTATGGCCAAACAGTTCTACTTTTGTTTCATCAGACCAGAGGACATTTCTCCAAAAAGTACAATCTTTGTCCACATGTGCAGTTGCAAACCGTAGTCTGTCTTTTTTATGGCGGTTTTTGAGCAGTGGCTTCTTCCTTGCTGAGTGGCCTTTCAGGTTATGTTGATATAGGACTCATTTTACTGTGGATATAGATACCTGTACCTGTTTCCAGCATCTTCACAGGGTCCTTTGCTGTTGTTTTGGGATTGATTTGCACTTTTTGCACCAAAGTACGTACATCTCTAGGAGTCAGAACACATCTCCTCCCTGAGCGGTATGACGGCTGCGTGATCCCATGGTGTTTATACTTGCGTACTATTGTTTTTACAGATGAACGTGGTACCTTCAGGTGTTTAGAAATTGCTCCCAAGGATGAACCAGACTTGTGAAGGTCTACAATATTTTTTCTGAGGTCTTGGCTGATTTATTTTGATTTTCCCATGATGTCAAGCAAAGAGGCAGGGCGTTTGAAGGTAGAAATACATCCACAGGTACACCTCCAATTGACTCAAATGATGTCAATTTGCCTATCAGAAGCTTCTAAAGCCATGACATCATTTTCTGGAATTGTCCAAGCTGTTTAAAGGCACAGTCAACTTAGTGCATGTAAACTTCTTATCCACTGGAATTGTAATACAGTGTCATGCACACAGTAGATGTCCTTACCGACTTTCCAAAACTATAGATTGTTAACAAGACATTTGTGGAGTTGTTGAAAAATGAGTTTTAATGACCCCAACCTAAGTGTATGTAAACTTCCAACTTCAACTGTAGTTAGTGAAGTTACATTCAGGTGAAAAATGTAAAGAAAGTACAAGTCAGGTACGAAAAAACGCAAGGAGCGAGAGAATAAGAAAGGTTTGTGTGCATCCTGTGTTCCAATTACAACGTACTTCTCGTCTTCGTCGTCCTTGCAAAAATAAATCCAACCGCTACTGCTAGTGCTAGCGCTAGCTCTAGCTCTTCCCTGACAGTGTCTAATGAGGCAGGTGCTGATAGAAGCATGGCCTCCGCACCCGTGGCCTTGAAAGTAAAATACTGTTCAATCAAGGCTTTCTATGTGCATTGTTTTTTGTGGTACACTGGAGACCCTGTAGACCTACTGCTTCTAGCCTCCCAATGTTTAAAATACTTGAGAAAGAACAGGAAATCCTGCAGCTGGAGAACGCCATTCTCACGCTGAAGAGCCTATGAAGCCGATCGCCTGCTCTAAAAAATGTGGACTTGAGTTTAAATTGATGTTAGTGTTTTGGAACAGTTTTCTAAAGAAGACGTAGATCCTTTCTAACTATATGACGCCTGCATGGCTGAGATCAGACAGATGCGCACAGATGAGGTCTATAACAAGATGGAGGACACTGCGAAAGAGATGGCCCGACAAAAAAACGCAACAACTGAGTTTGCAGAGGAGAGAGCGTGCAAGAGGAAGAGGTTTCATGACGAGGACGCAGAGGACGAGAGAAGTGTAAAGCTGATGTAGCCTATACGTAGGCTACTATTACATACTTGTTGTGCAGTTTTAGAATCGATTTGCCGACTTCAGACAAATGGCTTGGGTGTTCTCTGTGCTCAACCCAAAGCGCTTTGAGTGCCCTGATGCAGAAAATAATATGCTTGAGCTTGCAAGTTTCTACTCCGAAGACATTTACAAGCCTGAGGAAGTTCCTCTTTACGCACAATGTATTTCTGAGTTAGCCATGGATCTCAACACTGACGCAGTCCTACCATTCATTCTTTATTGCCAACGATATGTACCGAGTATATCCAAATCTGACCCTTCTCCATAGAATCTACAAAACCATTATAATCAAATCAAATTTTATTGGTCACATACACATATTTAGCAGATGTTATGGCGGGTGTAGCAAAATGCTTGTGAAAATGCATTGTGAAATTAATTCCTATCAGCAGTGCCAGTGCCGAGCAAAGTTTCAGCCACCTGAAGCTCATCATGAACTACTTGCGTGCATGCATGATTGAGGCCAGACTATCCAACTTAATTTTGCTTTGTACTGAGCGGGACATAGACATTGACAAAGTGGTTGGCAAGTTTTCCGACATGAAGGAGAGGAGGCTGACGCCTTAAAAATAGAACCTTGGTTTGTGCATAGTTTGTTCACCTGTTGGGATTATTATTTTGTTCTATGGAATGGATGATGGAATTAACAAATTAACTAGACTACATCAAACTACAACATGGCTACATCGGATTTAGTCTTTGGTTAAGACTAAAGCAGTCAGAATGTTATTACAAGCCCTCTTGCTCATCACCTCTAGGCACCTATCGGCAGGCAGTGTGTGTGTGTGTGAGATACTGCCTGCCTGCCTTATATGTTGCTTAAGCACACAGCCAAAACAACACAGGTGTGACTTCGGGATAAGTCAATGAATGTCCTTGAGTGGCCCAGCCAGGGCCCGGACCAAACATCTCTGGAGAGACCTGAACATATCTGTGCAGCGACACTCCCCATCCAACCTGACAGGTGCTTGAGAGGATCTGCAGAGAAGAATGGGAGAAACTCCCTAAATACAGATGTGCCAAGCTTGTAGAGTCATACCGAAGTAGACTTGAGGCTGTAATCGCTGCCGAAGGTGCTTCAAGAAAGTATTGAGTAAAGGGTCTGAATACTTATGTAAATGTGATATTTCAGTAAAAAAAAATACAAATAAATTTGCCAAAATTCTAAAAACCTGTTTTTGCTTTGTCATTATGGGGTATTGTGCGTAGATTGATGAGAAAAAACAATGTAATCCATTTTAGAATAAGGCTGTAATGTAACAAGATGTGGAAAAAGTAAAGGGGTCTGAATACTTTCCGAAGGCACTGTATATACATATAATAGAATACAACATCTAAGTCATGGTAAGCACAAATAAAACATCCCAAATCCCCCAGAAAAACAGTTACATTCATCCACAAATAAATCCCCAATACTTGAGATACCAATACCAGAACATCACGATTAAATGTATTTTCTTTTTTAAATACAGCAATACGGTGCATTAAAACTAAGAGACCCTCGGAACCTCCAGAGTTAACCTGTGAACGGGTTAGGCATCTCAGGTGTCTATACTTCAACAGCAAAGTTAGATAAGATGGAAGTTTATGAAGTAGGGCCTAAACAAAAAGGGAGTAATGTAGAGAAGATACAGGTCTTTAGTCCAGCCAACGTTTTGATACAGGATATAGAACGAAGGGCACTATGGTAGATGGCTTCCAAAGGTTTAAGAGTAGTAGCAGCTGCACTTTGAAAAAAACAATATCACCATAATCAAGAACAGATAAAAAGGTTGACTGAGTAATCTGCTTCCTACTGCTTAGAGAAAGGCATGATCTGTTTCTGTAGAAAAAGCCAACTTTAAATCTTAGCTTCTTATCCAGCTCATATATATGTTTTTTATACATCAAATCCATATCAATCCAAATGCCTCAGTATTTATATGCAAGACACGTTCGATTGGAGAACGATCTAATGAGTGGAAATGTAGTTCATCTGAAACTTTCTAACAAGAGTTTAAAAACTAAATGTATTTCGTTTTGCCCGTATTAAGCACAAGTTTTAAATCAGTAAGGGAATCCTGCATAGCTATAAAATCTGACTGTAGTTTTGACACAGCCAGGTCAACAGTCGGGCAATAGCATCCATAACAGTATCATCCACATATAGATGAAGTTTACAATTTTGAACAGATTGACCAACGGTGTTATATAAATAGTGAAGAGAGCAGGACCCAAAATCGATCCATGTGGTACACCTTTATGTACTTCAAGAAAGTCAGACTTAACCCCATCCATCACGATGGCCTGAGTTCTGTCACTAAGATAATCATGAAACCAAGAACAGGCGTCAGAGCTCAGGCCTATCGAGGACAACTTAATCAATAAAATAGCATGATCAACAGTATCAAAAGCTTTTGACAGGTCCACAAACAAAGCAGCACATTTCATTTTAGTGTCTAAAGCATTGACAAGATCATTAACAACTAAAGTGGTTGCTGTAATAGTACTATGCCCAGGGCTAAACTCTGATTTACATTCAAAATACATTTCTAAATTAAAAAAGAGCAAAGTTGTACATTTACCAAGGATTCGAGAATCTCAAGGAAGGCAAGGAAGCCTTTGAAGTGGGGCGATAATTATTAAGATCACTACTATCCTTGCCCTTGTGGAGTGGCAACACAATAGCTATTTCCTGATAACAATGTGGGTTATTATACCAACAATGATGTGCGCTGCACACTTAAGCAGATCAGGATCAAATTTGTCGGCCTCTGTGGATTTCTTGTTGTCTATTGCTAGTAAAGCATCCAGGATTTATTTTTCTGTAAATAGCACGTCCTCCCCAATTAAGATGCCACCAAACGTCTGTGCCCTGTATGCTTTATTGGAAACAGGCTTCCATGGTTCAATATATGATGATGCCTAATCAGCTAACCTTTTTAAAATGATTTGTGCTGATACCCTGGCAAATTAATCTGAAACATTTGGCAATGTTCAACTTCAATGCACTGGCACTATATGAAATAGCTTAGCCATACTCATTGGTAGCCTAATCAATAATTGAATATACTTTTTGTTGAATTTACTAGGCATTGCAAGACAAGACATTGCGATAGGCTATAGATTACCAAGATTTAGCCTATGTGCATGGTACCAAATGTCTATCTGCCTGCCCCTCCTCTCTCTCCCTTGCTGGTTCACCTGCTCTTTATCTTCTCTAAGAAAGATGCGAGTTTGTTCAGTCTTTGATCTGTTGTAGAATAGCTAAGCCTACTCATTGCAAGCCAATAAAATGTGAGATACAACATTGTGGTATAAGCCTACAATTGTTGATTACCAATGGAAGGTTCTGACTCTGTCTGCCTGGTGGCCGACCTGCCTACCTATACCTGGCTGTGCCCCTCCCTCGCTCTTTATTTGCTGTGAAAGATGCAAGAGTTTTTGTTCTCGGAAGTAGACTACGGCAATTACTCAGTCTCAGAGACAATTTCTAGCGGAATCTAAGCTTGACACCCAGAAATGGGTGTCCACAGCGGGAGTCGATGGGGAAGGAGTTGAGGAATTAATTAATTTGGAGTCGACTCCCCACCACTAATTGTCTCAAGTGTTTTTCCTACAGATTCTCAGGGCTGCGTCCCAAAGGGCACCCTATTTTGACAAAAGTAGTGCACTATGTAGGGAATAAGATGCCCTTTGGGACGCAGACCTCGATGACATGACTCATCTGTGGATTAATCAGAATGTAGGCAGCATATTATTAAGAAAATATGATATATAGTCAAAATCGATCCCATTTTACATGCAGTCTTAACAACCAAGAAGGAAAAAAGAAAAAGAAAACTAAAAAAACGTCCAATCTTTGGTTATTTTAGATTTCAATCATTCTTAATTGCTCACACTTATAGGCATAATGCATTTTGTGAGCTAGCTTCAAGCACACATTGGGGGGTTGGAGGCAGAGTGCTCGGAGGCAAAGGGAGTGGGTGTTTTACGGTTCTTCTGCTCCTAAGCCTCTTGGTATGAAGGGGGTGTTGGGTGGAAGAGGTGGGAATGGTTCCCATGCCAGACTCATTCTGAACACAATCCTATTACAGATGTAAAATGCACACAAAAAAAACTCACTCTAGCATTAGCTCCTTCAGCTTCCTCTCTGTGACTAAAGAACATGTCAAACTAACATCCAGGGTTCACTTGCCTCTTTCACCTTCAACTAGAACCTTTCAATTCCATTTTGACATAATTTCACCATCTCCCGTTTCTCACTGAAGTGGAAAAATGACCTTAATAAAAAGCAGACATATTGAGATGGTGATGTGGCTCCCGCAGGCTGGAAGCAGGAGGCCATGAAAGGATTTGAGAAGCCGAGTGCCTCTCGCTGGGTATTCACTCTGTGTCACACACACACACACACACACACACACACAGGGGGCTGCCCACCCCGTTACACAGGGGCTGGTCTGACATAAATCTTGGTGCCAGCTGCATTTGGCAGCTCTCCTTGTGGCTCCGGATAATGGAGAGTGAAGAGAGTTAGATAATGGAGAGTGAAGAGAGTTACGGACCTTTTGATCAGCAGATCTCACTGAACTGAGAGACTGTGGCTGCGTCCTAAATGGCACCCTATTCCCTATATAGTACACTTATTTTGACCAGGGCGCTGCTCAAAAAGTAGTGCACTATGTAGGGAATAGGGTGACATTTGGGACTCAGCCTGTGAGAGTGGAGAAATTCCACACTTACATGGGCTCGACCAACTGCGGGATTCAATCTGGAACTGTTCTCAGATTAGTGTTATTTATGACCGGGTATAGCTTTTTCAGCTGGCTGAAATACAGGAAAATATTTTATATTCAGGATGGGAAGAAAAGTATGAATACAATATAATAGATTAAAAGGCATTTTGTTCCCTATGAGAAAAATAAAGCTAAAATTTGAATTATTCTGTTCAGTTCGTTGGGTTCTGTTCTGTTCTATAATATTCGGATGGCTTGAGTCACAAATTTCCATTTTAGAGCCTTCATCAGACCACCGAGACTGTCGGCTGCGGTACTACTCTGAACCTATGTCCAGGATGTCCGCAGTCAATCTTTTTTTGCGGACACATAGCACATTGGCCGTTAACCTGATTAGAATACAGCATAGACGACAGGCCAGAAGTTGGTAGTGGCATTGCTTTCTTAAGCTTTGCTTCCATTGGAATGTCCATGCTAGTTAGCCAAAGCTTACTAGCTGCGCTAATGTTGTTAGCTCGCCACAACTAGATAACTAGCTAGCAAGATGAATAAATAATTTAATTCACTACATTATACCACAGAGATATCTGTTATACCATACTGCCAGTTTGCTTTCTAGAAAAACATTTAGCATCGTCATTCGCTATGACAACCTTTCATTTGTGACTCAGTACTGCACTGACTTCGTCAGAATAGTCAGCTTGCTTCATGAAATTCATTGTGATTTAATGTTACTAACAACAGTGGCTAGATAGCTATTGGAGAAAGCATTTAGTATCCCATTCATTTCATATTTGGTGTGATGCTCAGCTAGCAAGCTAGCTAGCTAATAGACAATTTTCCTCCACATTGTCACACATAAGAAATATTGATCCTTCAAGCACAACTGAGACTTGCTCTATAAAAAAACGTCAAAATTAGTTGCATGTATTTTTTTGTTGTTAAAGTCCTACTCCAGTCTCCTTTTCAGATAACTTATCACCTGATTTACTTTACAAAAGACACATCTCATTACTAGTAGGGAAGTCGAATGAATGGGCTGTCACTATGGGGAGCTTTTTATAGCACGGACGATTAAATTGTGCATAAGAGCATTTTTTTATCTCTAAATGGTTAAACTAGTGAGACATATATGTGATTATTGAAAACAGTCTGTTGCTTAAAATGGGGGTCGCGGGACTTAGAATGCAGTTATAATTTTTCTTCTCGAATGGCACGGATCATTCCAGGCGGTCTCTCTATAAAGGTAGCTGGCAACACACCAATACACTGATTTTAAGGTCAAACTATCACTTAAATAGCAGCCAACCGTTAACAAAAAAAGTGTTGCATTACATTTACCGCGTTGACGACCCACTTAATGAAAATGCAACAATTCAAAATGTAGCTAGCCGTCTTCTACAAATAGTCCTCTAACCAGTTATGTACATGTTATTCCAAGATTCAGTGTGGTCTTTAAGCAGTGTTAGTTTTAACAGGATGTGCAACGTTCTCTACCGCCTCTCGCGCAATTAATTTCAACGTGATAATCAATGAGTGATTGACAAAAAAGCGTTGTTATAGATAGTACATTTTATGTTAAGGTTTTCAATATATCACAAACTGTTTATGCATTTTAGTTATTGATTTGGACACAAACTATTATTTATCAGTATGTCTTGTCAACAGGAAGCAGCAACAGCAACATTTTCAACTTCAGTTTTAGGAATATAAATAGACATTTTCAATTGGTATTGTACAGATACAATGGTATTGCACAGATGTAAGATCTTAATTTGAGCCAGTTTGCTACCGCAGGAAAATAATCCTGCAGCAACAAGACATGTGAATTATTATGTGTATTATAATGTATGGAGGTTTTTGTAGGGGTGATACATTTTTGCAAGGAAAGTCAAGTCTGAAATTTCAAAGTGAAAATTACAAACTTCAGAAGTCTTTTTAAACCTAAAATACACTACAAATGTTCACTTTCGTGAGTTGCAGGAAAGTTCTCCTGCAACATGGTGACTGTACTTAATCAGGTAAAAAACTGCTGAATGAGTCAAAAAATGTGCAAAAACATGCTGTGAAAACATGACTTAGTACTTGGTGGCAACTCGAACCTTCAGCTCCCTCCACAGATTTTCTATGGGATTAAAATCTGGAGACTGGCTAGGTCACTCCAGGACCTTAATGTGCTTCTTCTTGAGCCACTCCTTTGTTGCCTTGGCCGTGTGTTTTGGGTCATTGTCATGCTGGAATACCCATCCACGACCCATTTTCAATGCCCTGGCTGAGGGAAGGAGGTTCTCACCCAAGATTTGACGGTATATGGCCCCCGTCCATCGTCCCTTTGATGCAGTGAAGTTGTCCTGTCCCCTTAGCAGAAAAACACCCCCAAAGCATAATGTTTCCACCTCCATGTTTGAGGGTGGGGATGGTGTTCTTGGGGTCATAGGCAGCATTCCTCCTCCTCCAAACACGGCGAGTTGAGTTGATGCCAAAGAGCTCAATTTTGGTCTCATCTGACCACAACACTTTCACCCAGATGTCCTCTGAATCATTCAGATGTTCATTGGCAAACTTCAGATGGGCATGTATATGTGCTTTCTTGAGCAGGGGGACCTTGCGGGCGCTGCAGGATTTCAGTCCTTCACGGCGTAGTGTCTTACCAATTGTTTTCTTGGTGACTATGGTCCCAACTGCCTTGAGATCATTGACAAGATCCTGGGCTGATTCCTCACCGTTCTCATGATAATTGCAACTCCACAAGGTGAGATCTTGCATGGAGCCCCAGGCCGAGGGAGATTGACAGTTCTTTTGTGTTTCTTCCATTTGCGAATAATCGCACCAACTGTTGTCAACTTCTCACCAAGATGCTTGGCGATGGTCTTGTAGCCCATTCCAGCCTTGTGTAGGTCTACAATCTTGTCCCTGACATCCTTGGAGAGCTCTTTGGTCTTGGCCATGGTGGAGAGTTTGGAATCTGATTGATTGATTGCTTCTGTGGACAGGTGTCTTTTATACAGGTAACAAACTGAGATTAGGAGCACTCCCTTTAAGAGTGTGCTCTTAATCTCACCTCGTTACCTGTATAAAAGACACCTGGGAGCCAGAAATCTTTCTGAATGAGAGGGGGTCAAATACTTATTTCCCTCATTAAAATGCAATTCCATTTATAAAAATTTTAACATGCGTTTTTCTGGATTTTTTTGTTGTTATTCTGTCTCTCACTGTTCAAATAAACCTACCATTAAAATTATAGACTGATCATTTCTTTGTCAGTGGGCAAACGTACAAAATCAGCAGGGGATCAAATACTTTTTTCCCTCACTGTATTATATTAAATGAAGTGCCCTGTAATATAGACCATATGCAAAATTCAATACATCTAATTTATTATATGAAGAAAGACTTGCTAAAGTGCCAAAAATCGATTTTGACAGGTACCTCTATTCACCCTCTGTGACTTCTAGAAGATTTGAACAACAACTTAACCCCAACATTTCTCCAAGTTTTCACCATCATTGTAAAGCCTTAGTTATTGTGTGGCTTTGACAAAATCATTTCGGAAGATTCTTATTTATTTCATGTGATTAGTGATTCATTTTAAGGTAAAAACAAAACCTGTCCCTCATTTTAAGGTCAATCCTGTTACGTGAACTGAACACTCTTTTTAATATGGTAAAACGATTCCTTTTGAAATATTGTGCCCAGTGGAACATAATTGGTGGAACGACCCAAGTAGTACTTTGGGTGAATATGGTTTGGCATAATGTAAACAGCTTAGATGCAAGCAGAGGTCATGGAGAGTAAGTCATTCATTATGAAGCCACTTGGGTGACATATAGATGTAAATGACTGGTCCCAGTGGTGGTGTGTCACTCTCAATTCCCTCAGCAGCTCAGCCCAGACCAGCCATGCCTTTCTCTCTCTCTCACCCTGTCACCTTGCAGCTGGTGACTCCACTCTCCTCCGCCTGCACGCGCACACAGACACACACACATACGCACGGGCACACACGCAGGCACACATGCACACACACACACCAGGGTTTCTGCTAGGAAAATGAGGCGCTGTACATTTAACCTGTAGAATTTTAATTTACCGGACATTTGAGAAGTTTACTGGACCCATATGCATTGAGTGCATAATCTGATTAGGGCGTCCACCCACAGTGTTCAGAATGACGTAAATCACATTTAGATTATGGTAATTCATATTAACAGAACATGCAAGTCCAGGATGCAACAATGCCCTTCTTATCGAATTCAGATGTGCACTTTGAAGCTGCTAGAATAACTGTCCACATGTACTTTTCCTCAGCCAACAAGATGAGAAACGAACAGCAAATATACTATCCCCCATGGTAGAAGCCTAGGCTACACAATTTGTTTTTTTAAGTATTGAGTCTGATTCAACAGACCAGAACATTTAACTTAAAATGATGATAAACTATTATTTCTTCACATTATAAGCGCAGAAATGCAGTAGGCTATGCACAAATGTTTATGCAATTAGTGGGAAAACACCATTGTCAAAAGCGCACCGCACATGCGAGACAACAATGAAAATATCCATTAGAAATGTACGAAGAGATCTAATATGCAACAACTAGCATGGGTTGTTAATATGACTAGGATTGTGCCTTTGGCTAATGGAAAATGAAATAAAGTTTATATCAAATAATTGCCTCCATGGATATGGTCAGATTTTGGCTACTTTGAATCAAGATACGATATGACCTCATAATATGTAGTAAAACGTTCAGGTTTCAAACAATTAAGTACATGATTTTCAAAATGTATACTGCTCATTGCAAGTGGTATGTGACGTTGAAAGCCTGTCTTCCGTGACCTATACATTTGCTGTTTGAGATGCTCTAGCAGCAGTTCTCTCACCGTCTGACAGATTTTCCACTCAAAGGCTCTGTATCTGTATGCTGTATGAGCAGTGGTGGAAAAACTACACTATTGTCATACTTCAGTAAAAGTATAGATACCTTAATAGAAAATGACTCAAGTATATTTTACTTAAGTATCAAAAGTAAATGTTATTGCTAAAATATATGAAAAGTATGAATAATAATAAAATCCTTATATTAAGCAAACCAGACAACACAAATTATTATATATATATATATATATATATATATTTATTTTTTATTTTTTTATTTTTACGGATAGCCAGGGGCACACTCCAACAGTCAGACATAATTTATAAACGAAGCATTTGTGTTTAGTGAGTCCGCTAGATCAGAGGCGGTACGGATGACCAGGGATGTCCTCTTCATAAGTGTGTGAATTGGACCATTTCCTGTCCTGCTTAGCATTTAAAATGTAACAAGTTCTTTTGGGCGTCAGGGAAAATGTATGGAGTAAAAAGTACATCTTTAGGAATGTTGTGAAGTAAAAGTGATGATTTATTAAAATGTACTTTACACCACTGTGTACTCATGTGATAAATAAGACACATTACGAATATTTTGTACACTGGCCAATTCAATTCCACAAAATTATGCAAATTAACCTATAAGCATGACCAGTCAAATGTATTTCCATCGACTGGTATTTCCATCAGTGAATAGGCTAAAATGCATTATTTTGTAAATGGGATATTTTCTTCTTCTACTGGACAATTGGCAGTGTCAGTTTTATTTATAGGCTTTTTAATTTATTTTTAATCGGCCAAAAGCCGGCTATTACCAGCTAACGGAAACCCTGACACGCACACATACTGCCTTCTGCCTGTCAGTCCAGTCTGTCCACGCCATACTGCCTCATGGGGGGATGGGAGGATGAGAAGGAGAGAGCGAGGGAGGAATAAGGATAGAGGGAGGGATGGTGATAAAAAGAGGACCACTTTGAATGGACACGGTGACCTCATCATGGCTTGGGGTCAAGTGAGGGACGATGGGGGATGTCAGAAGACACGAGTCAGGCGGGAAAACGCCTGGAGGTGTGTGTGTGTGTCTATGTGTGTGTGTGCGCGCTTCTGTAAGTGTGTTTACATGGACAATGTCTTTAATAAGGTTCTATACTCAGGGTAAAACATGACCTTCAGCTCACCACAAGCCTGCACAGACAAAGAAGACTCTAATCTGGGTTTTCTCTCTTCACCCAGGGGGATAACATATTGGCTCCTTAAAGGGAGAGGGGGAGGATTGTCTACACACACACACACACACCACCAGGCTTCATGTCCACCACCGGCCGAGATGAGAAATAGAAGATTTAATGAAAGCCTTCACTATGGTTCCGACACCGCTGGGCACATTCAATTCAAGATCTGTCCAATAGATCCTGCTTCTTGAAATATTTCGCACATGAGCCTGATTGCTTTGTGTGTGCATGCGTGTGTGTGTACATTCCTGAGTGTGTACACACACTCTTCTCCTCCCCTGATCCACTTACCAGTATTTTCTGGTGAGTAGGATTTGTCAATGTGGCTAAATGAGATGGCTCATTGACTCAGACATAGGGGAGAGATCCCTCCGAGCTCTGCCTGCACTGAGCCATTTGTTCTTGTTCCACTGTAACGCTAAACAAATACACTCTCTCCTAGGGGATAACACCCTGTAAAAGCTAGCACCACTAGCTACCTGTGACAACACGTTGTGCTAAGTCAACACCTTTCTTGTGTAAATATGCTTCATCATAATGGTTTGGGGTGAGTGGAAACTTGTAAAGTATGCAAGAAGAGAGGTACTTGTAGTCTTTTTTCACTGTCTTTTATGACAAAGCCAATTCCTGGGCCACTCCAAATACAATTGAATGTTAGAATTCCGAGTAGCCAATCTCTAGAGATTAAGATTAAATCATGGAACACAGCGAGAATCTGACTGCCGATAAGTAGTTATCACACTAGGAGGCCGTTCCTTCGCTTGCTTGAACAAAAGGCGTACCGACCTGGTACCGATGAACCTGACGTTTTTACTTGTAGAATCGCAATGCTCGGCAGTGGCCGACAACTTGACTTTGAGCCAATTGAGAGACCAAACCTCCACGTGGGGAAATAGCTGTGGGAAATAGGGGTGTTGAGGGTGCTGCAGCACCCCCTGATAAAAAAAGATATGTAGAAAAAATAGAATAATAATGTAAATACAAATTATCACAAAATGAATGAACTAGGCCTTTATTGCTGCTGTATGAGTGGACAAAAATACTCCTCAGCACGAAGCATTAGAAGAAGACAAAATTTGGTGTGTCATCAAAGTGGTCTCTGACTTGTGTCAGACTCGCTCAGGTATAACAGGTATACTTGCTCCTTCTTTCAATGCAGAATTTAATGTCATTTTTTACTGGTCACGTAACTGATTACAGTTAGTAATTTTGTAATCAGATTACACATTCTCCAACCCTGTGTGTGTTTGTCAGTGTGTGTGTGTGCGAGCGTGTGTTTGTGTTACCTGCTCAGGTTGCTGTGAATTGTGACACCTTGTGTACGCTGCAGGGCAACACTGTGATGGGAACCCGCCTCGAATCTGATTGGTTGGCGTAAAGATCGTTCCGCCTGAGTGGCTGTGAGAGGCAATGTGTTGTCTCTGTGTGTGAGAGAAGGAGATATAGTGGTGTTTTACTGTGTGTGTGTGTGTGTGTGTGTGTGTGTGTGTGTGTGTGTGTTTCAGGGAGGTTGGAATGTGTGTGAGGGAGAGGAGAGAGAGAGTGAGAGAGAGCAGAGGGCCTGGCAAGCGTGTGAACTGTCAGTTAACACCCACATTATTTGTCTAAGGGATTGGAATTGTACCAGGCAGGGGAGATTCAAGGCTCTTTATGGTTCACAGTCACAGCCCTCAGCTTATTTTAAGAGTAACCACGATGCAAGCTGGAACAGATATTTCCACCCAACAGTGGTTGCATCCCAAATGGCATCTTATTCCTTATGTAGAACCAAAAGTACTGCACTATAGGGAAGTAAGTATCTGAGGAAAAACAGGCTTTGAATGTATGTTTTGTCTAAGATGTTATTCTTTTTCACAGACCCTCACTATAGCGCTTTCAGTATGGACCTTGCTTTGTGCACGTGTATTGTCATGCTGAAACAGGTAAGGGCCTTCCCCAAACTGTTGCCACAAAGTTAGAAGCACAGAATCATCTAGAATGTCATTGTATGCTGTAGTGTTAAGATTTCCCTTCACTGGAACTTAGGGGCCTAGCTCGAACCATGAAAAACAGACACATACCATTATTCCTCCTCCACCAAACTTTACAGTTGACACAATGCATTTGGGCAAGTAGACTAGTGGTTAGAGTGTTGGACTAGTAACCGAAAGGTTGCAAGATTGAATCCCTGAGCTGACAAGGTTAAAACTCTGTCGTTCTGCCCCTGAACAAGGCAGTTAACCCACTGTTCCTAGGCCGTCATTGAAAATAAGAATTTGTTCTTAACTGACTTGCCTAGTTAAATAAAGGTAAAATAAAACATTTCTCCAGTCCATTGGACTGCCAGATGGTGAAGCGTGGTTCATCACCGCTCAAGAGTCTGAGCTTAACATCACTCCAGCTGATTCTTGGCATTGCGCATGGTGATCTTAGGCTTGTGTGCGGATGCTTGGTGAACAGTTATTGTGCTGGCATTGCTTCCAGAGGCAGTTTGGTACTCGGTAGTGAGTGTTGCAGCCGAGGACAGATGATTTTACGCGGTACGCGCTTCAGCACTCGGTGGTCCCATTCTGTGAGCTTGTGTGGCCTACCACTTCACGGCTGAGCCATTGTTGCTCATAGACGTTTCCACTTTGCAATAGCAGCCCTTACAGTTGACCGGGGCAGCTCTATCAAGGCAGAAATTTGACGAACTGACTTGTTGGAAAGGTGGTATTCTATCACGGTGCCACGTTGAAAGTTACTGAGCTTTTCAGTAAGGCCATTCTACTGCCAATGTTTGTCTATGGAGATTGCATGGCGGTGTGCTCCGTTTTATACACCTGTCAGCCACAGGTGTGGCTGAAATAGCCGAATCCACTCATTTGAAGGGGTGTCCACATACTTTTGTATATATAGTGTAGATGATTTTGTCCTTGGGTGATTACATGTGATATTGATCATTTGGAAAGCAGATAACAAAAAATGCGCAAGGAGGTTGGTACACAGAGCCCCTGCCAGGAATCTCATGGTGCTTTTCCATTTATGTTAATGTGAGCTCTAGTGCTATTTTCTTCCATCAGTAGTGTGACACTTAAGACATGGGGCGAGCAGAATCAACAACCTCTGCATCATTCAAGACTGTTGCTTTGTGAGAAGTTGTTAAAGTTCACAGTTAGCCATTGTTATGTAAATGAAGCTGAAAAGTACTCAGGGCCTTGCCTTGGCTCCAAGTCGGAGCAGGTCCACCGGAGCCCTGGCCCAGTGAGACACGGGTGCTGGCCCGCGTAGATGGAAGCAGAGAAGTCTGAACCTTTTGTGTGAAACACAGCGGTAAATCCTCATTGTAAATGCTGCACCAGAGCCCAGAGAGAGAGAAAAAAAACTGGCTAATCTGGGCTGAAGCTGGGGTCAGGAGTCTTCAGGCTGACTATAGCTCCTGCACTGAGTGAGACACGGGTGCAGATAGTCTCTGCCTCTTTTTGGATCTCTCTCTCTCTCTCTCTCTCTCTCTCTCTCTCTCTCTCTCTCTCTCTCTCTCTCTCTCGTTTCTCTGTCTGCCTGGCCGTTTCTTTCTCTTTGTCTTTCTGTCTCTCTCTTTATATTTCTCTCTTTTTATATTTCTCTCTCTCTATGGGAAATATGGAAGCATTCTATACTCATACTCTCTTCCTCTGTCTCCCACCCCTCTCCTACTCTATTTTCCCTCCCTCTCTCCCTGATGCTTTTTATATCTCGGGCAGCGCTGCAGTGCTGTGGGCCTTGCTGCCATGCCTACGTGGTCAGTGGTTAGGGGAGATTGAATCATTAACAAGGGAGATGGGCCCCGCTCATTCTCTCATTAGTATTCTACTGTTGGCACGGCTCCACTGCTGCTGTGCTGCACAGAGAGAAGAGGCGCAGAGGGTCATGTGGTTATTTTCGGCTCTTCGAACACAATACATTTTTTAAATAATAACTAACAAGCTGAAGTTCAGGAGCCAAAGTCTACACCCCTTCCTAGGTGATTGGTCAACAGTAGGGATTCTTCAATGAAGTGGTTGTTGTCATTCAACAAGAGACGACAGGTTTTCATGCAAATTGTCACTTGATAAATACTGCAACAAACATCTTAGTTAGATGTAAAATTGAGCGACTAAGACCTCTTCTGCAAAAACGTCAACATTAATTACAGATTTCTTGATTTATCTTTTTGAGGAAGTGTTTTTTGGCAAAGTTTTTGTATGGCGTCGTAAGAGGGACAAACGGTATGATTTACAGTTTGGGGGGGGGGATATTTATACCTGTGTAACTTTCTCACTCATCATTATTCACGATTCATTCAGGATTATCAGTAATCATGGCAGAATCCACATTGTGTTTAGAAACATATTCTATTCTTATTTACAATACAAATTACTCTAAAATGACACTATACATTATTTACCATTCATATAAATTGGGCAAAAACCTTTTTGAAACACAATCAAAACAGCAAATGCATCTAACAAGTTTGTAGGAATATTGGACAAAATACTAAACTTTTGACTACTTTAGTACACATTTATGTGAAGCCAAAATGTGTGTCACTGTCCCAATACCTTTGGAGCTCACTGTATATAACAGAAACACTCACATGTGCAGAAACAGACAAGCATACACACTCTCCATCTCCTCCCTCACTCTCTTTACCCATCTCTCTCTTCCAAATCTCTCTCTCTCTCTCTCTCTCTCTCTCTCTCTCTCTCTCTCTCTCTCTCTCTCTCTCTCTTTCTTTCAGTGCAGGAAATAGATAATGTAAGTCCCAGGTTGTAGCGCTTGTCGGCTGTGTTTGCTATCTGTCCGATCACATTAAGACGCTGGAAGTATAAGCAGCACTCTCCCAGGCCCCTAGTTCTGAGCCCCTCCAGTCCTGCTAGACACACAAACATGCACGTACGTGCGCACGCACATGTATTTGTTATTTCACCTTTATTTTAACAGGGAGTCATATTGAGACCCGAGTCTCTTTTACAAATGAGCCCTGCAGAACATGTGCACATGGGTGTGGTGTCACAACGTACCCTTTTTGGGTGAGGATCATAGCCCTCTCTCTCACTCTCTCTCCCACCACAGGTTTATGACGGTCATAAATACCTAAAACTCTTTATCCCACTCTGCCAAAATGAAGGTTGAGAATCCCTTTGTTACCACAGAGAAAGACTTTGCAGTACGGTAACCTCAAAAGGTTGAATAATGTAACAATATTTCTGTATTCCAACCAGTTGAAATTGTCCGTGGGTACTTAAAGTACAATCATGCCAAATTACTTACTAATTTGTAAATGTAACTACCACAGCAGAACAACATAACTGTTTCTCTGAATGTGTATATTTTCCAGTTACCAGATTTACATCTGAATGTTGTATAAAATGAATGATTGAGTATGTGACTACTTTTGAAACGATGAAATGGGATGTTAGCCCTCTAAATGAGAGAATGGTTTTTCATGTCAAGTTTTAACTAGTCAGTGACCACACCCCGTGAGCACAGACATTTACATCGGCGACATGGAATGCCCCCTTTTCTACTCCAGAATAAAATGTACATTTTGTCAAGATAATGCTTGGACGGGGTCCCCACGTTGAAATGGCTACTACTCTCTAGAAACCAAAACATGCCGGGTGACGCTGGTGTGTGAAGTGGTCTAAACTACAACTTTACAAAAGGACAAGACCAGAGAAAGTGGAGATCATCCCCACGCTGAAATGGTGGAGAAATCTACAATCTAAAGACCAATTATTCAGACTGCAGCTGTTTAAATTATTTAGTCTGGTAAACGCATCCGTTCTAAGAACATTTCCGAATGGTACTCTGACTTATCCATTATAACAACCTCCAACTACAGAAGACTTTGATCTCTGGTGGATGCAACCAGACTCTCTAACTATTATCCAGCAGACGGACCAGCGATCACAGAGAGGGACAACAAAGGCATACACTCGTAGATATGTAAATTGCTGTTTGATTTCTAATGAGTGGCTGTTCATGTTCAAAGTATTAGCATTTACATGAGGGTAATTATGAACTGTATTACAGTGGGTCCACTCTGAGTTTCCGGCTCTTGAGCTGTCCCCACCCCTTTCCTTTGTCTAACAAGCCGTCATATCGGTTTCGTCCAATAGGGACTTTTCCTTGTGTCACGTTGGTACCCAATGTATAACTAATTGTATGTGTGTTCATGTAATTCTGTGATTGATTAGTTCGTTATTAGTTATAAATAATTAAGCCAATTTGTATATCGCTGATTCATGATTTGATGCTAGGGTTCGTGCAGATATCCAAGGGTTTGCGACATTCAGGAATGTGATTGATGAGGTAATAATCCATTAATTGAAGACTGTAATCGATAAGATAATAAAATATTAAAAGAGTTATATTCGGGAAATTGCAACTGTATAAAGACATTTTCCCGTGCTGCCCAGACTTCCTAGTTCATTTGTTTAATCATGGAATAATTACACATAGAGAATTGATTTGATAAATATGTCTTCACATTTACTGATAGTCAACGCTACGACAGTGGACACACACCCTTAGCTAGCAGGAGTCCTCTCAGCCCCATAGTGTCAGCCTAAGACAGCACAGAACAACATTGCATTTAATAATAATGACTGTGTTTCCTGGAGCCAGTGTTCAAACACGACTATGCCAACAGTTGGAAAAGAACGCTCTCGAATGTGCCTTGTTGCCTAAAGGGACAAGGCAACACCAACAGATTGCTAATTTATGGGTATATTGAAAGAGCGAAATGGGTCGGCAGGCGAGCAAAAACATATGTTTGTGGCCACAGCAACAAGCTGGCTTTATTAGTTCCATCACACTGGGCTCTGATGAGTAATGGGGGGGGAGCGGGTTGCCTGTGACCTAAAATGGCCACCAATTTGTCACTGCTGCTTATTGCCCCGGAACTCTTCACTCGGCAACTGTCTTTGTGCCCTTGTGTGAGGTTCTGCGGGACCCGACAACAAGACAACATGGTCTAAAGGGGAAAAGGTCATACGTTATACATGAGAGACGCAGGAAAAACAGCTGCAGAAAAAAAGACAAAAAAAGACTGAAAAATACATTAATTTATATGATTTTACAAGGTGACACTATCCAACTACATCTGATTTTGAATAAACAATGGAAACACTGGAAAAACAACACAATAAAAATTACTGACACTATCATAAAATCTACAGAGACTTCAAAAAAGTATTCATACCCCTTGAATTATTCCACATTTTGTTGTGTTATTCACACCCCTGAGTCAATACATATTAGAATCACCTTTGGCAGCGATTACAGCTGTGTGTCTTTCTGGGTAAGTCTCTAAGAGCTATATTTGCGCATTATTCTTTAAAAAATTCTTCAAGCACTGTCAAGTTGGTTGTTGATCATTGCTAGACAGCCATTTACAAGTCTTGCAATACATTTTCAAACAGATTTAAGTCTAAACTGTAACTCGGCCACTCAGGAACAATCAATGTCGTCTTGGTAAGCAACTCCAGTGTATATTTGTCCTTTTGTTTTAGGTTATTGTCCTGCTGAAAGGTGAATTTGTTTCCAGTGTCTGTTGAAAAACAGACTGAACCAGGTTTTCCTCTCGGATTTTGCCTGTGCTTAGCTCTATTTCGATTATTTTTATCCTAAGAAACTCCCTAGTCCTTGCCGATTACCAGCATACCCATATCATGATGCATGCATGAAAATATAAAGAGTGATACTCAGTGATGTGTTGGATTTACCCCAAACATAAAGCTTTGTATTCAACATAAAGTAAAATTCTTTGCAGTTTTACTTTAGTGCTTTACTGCAAACAGGATGCATGTTTTGGAATATTTGTATTCTGTACAGGCTTCCTTATTTTTACTCTGTTATTTAGGTTAGTGTTGTGGAGTAAACACAATGTTGTTGATCCATCCTCAGTTCTCTCTCATATCACAGCCATTAAACTCTGTAACTGTTTTAAAGTCACCATTGGACTGAATGGTTTTCTTCTTCTCCAGCAACTGAAGGACACCTGTATCATTGTAGTGACTAGGTGTAATTAATAACTTCACCATGCTCAAAGGGATATTCAATGTCTGTTTTTTTTACCCATCTACCAATAGGTACCCTTCTTTGCAAAGCATTGGAAAGCCTCCCTGGTTTTTGTTGTTGAATCTGTCTTTGAAATTCACTGCTCGACTAAAGGACCTTACGATAATTGTATGTGTGGGACACAGAGATGAGGTAGTCATTCAAAAATAATGTTAAACACTATTATTGGACATGGAGTGAGTCCATGCAACTTGTAAAGCACATTGTTTCCCCTGAACTTATTTAGGCTTGCCATAACAAAGGGGTTGAATACTTATTGACTGAAGACATTTCAACTTTTCATTTTTTATTTAATTGTAAAAATTTCTAAAAACATTTTTCCACTTTGATATGATGGGCTATTGTGTGTAGGCCAGTGACACAAAATCTAAATGTTATCAATTTTAAACTTAGGCTGTAACACAACAAACGTGAAAAAAGTCAAGGGGTGTGAATACTTTCTGAAGGCACTAAATATGAGATGTAAAGGGAACAATCTCTATAATAAGTGACTCAACAATCGTTTTGCTGTCCATTCCACTGGCTTATACTGTGTTTTCACTTCTTCACCAGAGGAGAGGTTACGTTTACTTTCTCCTCTGACTGACCTTGAGTAAGTGGCTGCTCCACTTCCTGACAGCCTTGATGTGTTGAAAAATACCAGGGGCTACCGTGACCCTTGAGCCCAGCCACACAGAGGTGCGCATGATGGACAGCTGCCTTACACCCTGAGAGGAGGTAGAAAAATAACTAACATGGATTCACTCTAAACATTCCATCCCAGCAGGGTAGTGCAGCCGTGAACCCGACTCAGACCTGAAAGCAACCTCACCATATGCTGACCAGATTCAGAGAACAGAGAGAGAGGGAGAGAGATGGTTGTTGATATACTGTATATATTATTATTGTTGCTCAAACATGTTTTTAATTTATATAATACTTCATATACATTGCTTTGGCAACAGTGGCAAGCATCCATTTATGCCAATAAAGCATTTATTGAATTGAATTGAGAGAAAGAGAAGAGGAGTAATGGGGTTTGTGCACTGAGAACGCAATCTATCTCCATTTCTTCAACTCTGTATGTTCAACGAGGCAAGGTTTCAGCATGTTGTTTTAGCATGTTGCACTGGGGCTGGAGGAAGTGATATCCCCAAACTGCAAAGTGATTAATGCATAGGACTAATACCAGTGTTGTTGGGGAACGTTTTGTGGGGGACTCACCCTTACTAAAAAAAATAACCATATGATTTCACATGTGGAAAATCGCATGATTTCACGTGACATTTCCATGTCTTGCACATGTGAAATTGTGTGTAACCATGTGTTTTTGAAACACTTCACATGATGATATTTCACATGAAGTATCATGTGGATTTACATTTTTACATGTGGATTCACATGACCTTTCACATGTGGATTCAAATTTTTACGAGATGATGCCTTGCAAACAAAAACAGTAATTATGCTACACGCTCAGTGCTTTTAACATAGTGTTTTCAACTCACACATTTATACAGTAATTATTATTCAACATGTCCTTACCTGGTATTTGAACTCCACAACCTTTTGGTTCAGCATTCCGATCTTCCTGCTACGCCACCATGTTTGTGTCAGTAATTGATTTCACCTGTATTCCTACACTTTGGACTTCAAAGTAAAGTTACCTTCAGAGGTACACATAAGAACTCACATGGTAATGGTCAGTATCTATTAGGGTACATGTGCGGATAACCTATTACAATGGTAAATATAAAGCTGTGTTCATAATCATGTGGGACGTGGGAATTTACCTGCTGTGAAGTCGTAAATAGCAGTTGGATGCACTCACATGTTTTGAAATTGTTGGGAAACACCAATTGTCTAATGGCCAAAAAGCTGCATCAACCATAAAACTAAAAGTACAGCTATCATGCTTGTAAACGAGTTCAGAAAACATATTGATAGATTTTTATAAATAATATTTTGTTGTTACATTTAACTGAAAAAAAATGCTGTTATCAAGGTATTTTCCTTCGTGGGGGACATCAGAGGTCAGCATGTGGGAGAAGTTGGAGCTCAGGGATGATGGATGCGTTTTCCACTAGTAATTACCATGTGGAGGGTGGTTCAAGTGGATTTTTCCCAGTCGTATGTGGTAAATTCCCACTTCCCACTTGGTACGAATGCAGCATTAGGTGAAATGTAGGTGGGGCTCATTATCATATTTGGGGGCATGGTCTAAAATATACCCATTTTGACATTGTCAGTAGTGATGGGAAACTGAGGCATTCTGAAGGCTTCTGCCAAATTGTGGTAGATTTTTTTTTGTTACTCAGAGCTTCATTATGTGTCTGAAATGCACATTAGTGACGTTTGCTGTTCAGCAATAAATAGCAGTGTGTGATTATCAGATAGGCATGTTTCATCAAAACTCTGTGGCGGAGAATTAATTGGCTTTAGTAGTCTATAATCAGTTGGAATACCAGGTACATCATGCTTCCCTTTTTTGCCTTAAAAATTACTATTTTTCAAAAACTAAGCAGGAATCAGGAGGATAGAATTATGGTTAGATTTGCCAAATGGAGGGAGAGCTTTGTATGTGTCTCTGTGTGTGGAGTAAAGGTGGTCTAGGTTATTTTTTCCTTTGGTTGCACATGTGACATGCTGGTAGAAATGAGGTAAAGCTAATTTAAGCTTCTGGATAAGCATTTTCTTGTTTGCTTATGGCCTTATATAGCTCGTTGAGTGCGGTCTTAGTGCCAGCATCAGTTTTTGGTGGTAAACAGACGGCTACGAAGATATAGACGAGAACAGTTCTGCAATCTTTGTAAGACAATGCATTTTCCAGTAGCTTAATGGCAGCTGGTTCACAGGAAATTGTTTAATTTTCATTAACTTAACTGTCAACTAGTTACAAGTGGGTTATTGTAAAATTCACAGTAACTTACTGTATCTAAGAAATTGTGGTCGGAGGCGCCCTTGGATGGTGTGACAATTGCGAAACCTCACCTTAAACGGACAATGCAGCTCTTAGCAATTCTTGGACATATCTCATTCACGCTCACCGATCTGCTGGTGTAGCTGCACTGTACTAAGGCATTTCTGTTTGCTAGTGACCAAGAGGTTATGAGTTCAAATCCATTTTAGGCTGAGTCCCAATTGTGATCACAGTACAGAATACAGCAGCATACTGTCATTTTGTATAAATAACACTTTCAAGTTGTTGTCTGTATTTACTATATTTTTACTGCAGCTTTAGGCAATGTGCAGAAATTTATTCTTGCTAATCTTCATTCAGTCCACAGATCTAGTGGCTCAGCAGGAACTTCAGGTAGCTAGCAACAAGAGGTTGTGAGTTCAAATCCCAAGCAAGGTTGAGTCTCAAGTGAGCAACATACTGTCATTTAACAGGAACACCTGGATTTAGCTGTAAAAAGTCAGTAACTAGTTGTAGATTTACCATATTTTCACTGCAACGAGACAAAAACCTCCAGGGGACCATGACACGATGTTCTAAGAACTTCTCTGGAACAAACCGGGAACTCGACAAAACCTGCAGGGGACCATGACTGTTTAAATTGTATTCATGTAAATTATGCCTTTCAAAGTAAAATATTCTAAATCACATTTTTGACCCGTTAACTAAGCGTATGTCGCGGGTCACTACTTAACAGGAGAGCCATTTGAACTTAAACTTTTTTTCCCAGTTGTAGTTGGTTTAGCCAATGAAAAAGTCAGCAACCTTCCCACTAGCCTTGATTGGCTGAAATAATGAGTGGACATGCTGAGAGATGAGTTTGGATTGGTCTGCCATATAGCGTGCTTCTGTCTATTTGAGCTGGTCAGTATGTCTAGGTAATCCTGTCTATTGAAACTGTATTAAAACTGCATAAGTGTTGCCCTCCACTTTCTAGAGGACTGAGTTTTGAAATCAGTGGAATTTGAGTATGATAGCTTCCGGATCTTCAAACTAAGGGCTACCATGACATTTGACAGGAGGTACTTGACTGCTGTTGTAAGTACATTCGGATCAACCCATAAAAATATATGGGTGGGGCTAAAGCTCAAGAGGGTGTGAACAATGCTGAATGGGTGTAGACAAAGAAGGGTCCTCCAATAGTAGTACCAACACATCCAAAGGCCAATTTCTCAAAAGTGAGTTTACAAGTTTATCAACTTTCAAAGCAGAATTACTTTCCCATTGTTCCTAAAAAAATGCAGTGTATGATAATACCACTTGGTAGCTCTGAGTCTCTACTTTTATTCAATGTAAAAAACACAATTTCAAATGTTGCTATAAAAGACCGATTTGAGCCGGTCGATCACATTTGACACCTGGGTTTTCACGTCACGTGTAGTTTCATGTTATCACATGTTGAAATTTTGCATCCACATGTTCTCACATTTATTTCACATTCAGTTCACGAGATCATGTTCTAGATGTGCTCACATGTGTATTTTTATATGTGAAATTGACATGGTTTTTCCCTGATTCAATTCTGGTTTGCCAGTGTTCAGCCTAGTGTAATTTAGCATTAAGTATACCTTTAATCGATAAACTGAAATTACTGCTGAGAGATAAACTCAAATGAATGCTGAGCGATAGACTGAAATGAATACTGAGAGAGAGACTGAAATGAATGTTGCAAGCATCCTATATACAGTTGAAGTTTAGATACACCTTAGCCAAATACATTTAAACTCAGTTTTTCACAATTCCTGACATTTAATCCTAGTAAAATTCCCTGTCTTAGGTCAGTTAGGATCACCACTTTATTTTAAGAATGTGAAATGTCAAAATAATAGTAGAGAGAATGATTTATTTCAGCTTTTATTTCTTTCATTACATTCCCAGTGTCTCAGAAGTTTACATACACTCAATTAGTGTTAGGTAGCATTGCCTTTAAATTGTTTAACTTGGGTCAAACGTTTCGGGTAGTCTTCCACAAGCTTCCCACAATAAGTTGGGTGAATTTTGGCCCATTCCTCCTGAAAGAGCTGGTCTAACTGAGGCAGGTTTGTAGGCCTCCTTGCTTGCACACACTTTTTTCAGTTCTGCCCACACATTTTCTATAGGATTGAGGTCAGGGCTTTGTGATGGCCACTCCAATACCTTGACTTTGTTGTCCTTAAGCCATTTTGCCACAACTTTGGAAATATGCTTGGGGTCATTGTCCATTTGGAAGACTCATTTGCAACCAAGCTTTAACTTCCTGACTGATGTCTTGAGATGTTGCTTCAATATATCCACATAGTTTTCCTCCCTCATGATGCCATCTATTTTGTGAAGTGCACCAGTCCCTCCTGCAGCAAAGCACCCCCACAACATGATGCTGCCACCCCCGCGCTTCACGGTTGGAATGGTGTTCTTCGGCTTGCAAGCCTCCCTCTTTTTCCTCCAAAACATAACGATGGTCATTATGGCCAAACAGTTCTATTTTTGTTTAATCAGACCAGAGGACATTTCTCCAAAAAGTACGATCTTTGTCCCCATGTACAGTTGCAAACCGTAGTCTGGCTTTTTTTATGGCGGATTTGTAGCAGTGGCTTCTTCCTTGCTGAGCGGCCTTTCAGGTTATGTCGATATAGGACTCGTTTTACTGTGGATATAGATACTTTTGTACCCGTTTCCTCCAGCATCTTCACAAGGTCCTTAGCTATTGTTCTGGGATTGATTTGCACTTTTAGCACCAAAGTACGTTCATCTCTAGGAGACAGAACGCGTCTCCTTCGTGAGCGGTATGACAGCTGCGTGGTCCTATGGTGTTTATACTTGCATACTATTGTTTGTACAGATGAACGTGGTACCTTCAGTTATTTGGAAATTGCTCCCAAGGATGAACCAGACTTGTGGAGGTCTACAATTGGCTGATTTCTTTAGATTTTCCCTTGATATCAAGCAAAGAGGCACTGAGTTTGAAGGTAGGCCTTGAAAGATATCCACAGTTACACCTCCAAATGACTCAAATTATGTCAATTAGCCTATCAGAAGCTTCTAAAGCCATGACACCATTTTCTGGAATTTTTCAAGCTGTTTAAAGGCACAGTCAACTTAGTGTATGTAAACTTCTTACCCACTGGATTTGTGATACAGTGAATTATAAGTGAAATAATCTGTCTGTAAACAATTATTGGAAAAATGACTTGTGTCATGCACACAGTAGATGTCCTAACTGACTTGCCAAAACTATAGTTTGTTAACAAGAAATTTGTGGAGTGGTTGAAAAACGAGTTTTAATGACTCCAACCTAAGTGTATGTAAACTTCCGACTTCAACTTTATACTATTACTCTCAAAACATATTCATTTTACCTGGGGTCTCCAGAATTCTGGTCCTTTGCCTTTTCCATGTCTTCGCGGGTCGTTAAGTTTTAAACTTTTTTAGGGTTACCTTTTTTAGTCCAGTAGCAATACCTACCCTGAGCTAGAGGTCAAGTTTGGACACATCTACTTATTCAAGGGTTTTTACATTGTAGAATAATAGTGATGACATCAAAACTATGAAATAACACATATGGAATCCTGTAGTAACCAAAAAAGTATTAAACAAAACAAAATATTTTTTATATTTGAGATTCTTCAAAGTAGCCACCCTTTGCCTTCAAGACAGCTTTGCACACTGTTGGCATTTTCTCAACCAGCTTCATGAGGTAGTCACCTGGAATGCATTTCAATTAACAGGTGTGCCTTCTTAAAAGTTAATTTGTGGAATTCCTTTCCTTCTTAATGCGTTTGAGCCAATCACTTGTGTTGTGACAAGGTAGGGGTGGTATACAGAAGATAGCCCTATTTCCAATATATCCCTGATATTCGCAATTTCCTTAAGTGCATGAGGGTAATGGTTTGTAGTGTGATTTCCTTTATGGTCCATTGAGGTATTTGAAACTGTTTTATAATCTCCCCATTATAATCTCCCACCAGCTCAGGCCCTGTTAGTTATTTTTTTCATTTTTGTCCAATCACAGTTGTTGTTGCTTCGTCTGTGTAAAGTGCTTTATTGTTTTCATCCTCCCTAGGGCCAAGAGTTTTTCCAGGATAAAAAACCCCCCGATATGACCTTATTAGATCTGATCTCATCATAACCCATACTGCGAGTGTGTTGCACTACCTCCGGAGGTAGCGGTCAAGACGTAGAATTCAAGTACTGAAGTTTACATTTGTGTAATATGTGTTGCCGACGGTATTTTTATAAAAAATGTAGAAAGTGTGAACAGGCTCTAATACCAGTCCTCTTCAGTTCAGCAGCACACTCTACTCCCACTTCTACTCACACTCCATTGGCCTCAGTGAGGAGGAACGGGGGAGGGTTGGATATCTGGGAGCTATACAGAGAGGCTGATGAATATTCTCAGAAGGGGAATGCGAAGTTGATTTGATTGAAAACGAGAGGCCCCATGACCGAATGACATTACTAATAAGGCTGTGAAATGGAAACAGGAGCAGCTAGCTAGAAATACTCTTAAAGAGCTAAGCTATGGTTTCGAGATGTTTTCTCGTTATTCTATGCAACCATGACAATAATGATATGCGGTGCGATCCCTCTGGGCTTTCTGTGTTATTTAGACACTGAGTTAATGAGTTAATAAGAGATTATTGTGGTGGAATTGATTATCATGTGCAAAGCAGAGGTTGATTCAAATGAAGGGCTTCAGATGACAATACTCCTCTTAGCTGGTGGACAAGTGGGATGGTGCTCGGTCTCTATGGAGACTCATTATGGACGACACAGCTAGCCCTTGTTGCGAATTGTACAATGATTCTCCCAAATTATTTTTTTACATAAACTGTAATCGGTTGGACATTTTGCAAGAGACCACACACAAAAACAGGCGAGGTCGCACACACAGACAAAGAGTGCGACAACCCAGGTCTGCAGAGACCTCATGTACTCCCCACAGGACACAAACTGGTTAACTACATCAACGTTGTTTCCACGTCATTTCAACAAAATGTTTTTATAATTTTTCCTTCTGTTCACGTTGAATCAATCTGGACAATTTATTGGATTTGAAAGAAGTCATCAACATAAAGGAATTTCAGGACTTTGAACCTAAGTCTAATGACATGGTTAAACATTTTTTTTCATGTTAGTTGACAACTCAATCAACTGTAAATCAAAACTAAATGTTGTAAATGTACTGTAAATACAGGTTCATTTCTTATAAACACTGTGCTACCAGGAACCTGGGATTACCATATCAGTGCAGTGTGGCTGGGTGGGTGGAAAAGCGTATGAACTGACAGCAAGCGTGTGTGTGTGTGTGTGTGTGTGTGTGTGTATGTGTGTGTGTGTGTGACCATGCGTGAGAGAGCGGGAGAGAAAGAGAGAGAAATGGGGGAAAGTATGAAACTGACAGTCAGTGTTAATGGTGCTCTGTTCCTTCCTCTGCACGCCTCCACACAGAGCAGGTTTGAGGTCAGGCAATGTGAGCCTTTGTTGCCTGGAGGCACAGAGAGCCAGGGAGGCAGGAAGCGAGAGCTTGCTTAATGATCAGCCTAAATACAATGCTGCTCTCTGGGGAACAACAGAAGCCATGAGGCCCCTCTGCTGAAAAGACATGAGGAGATGTCTGCCCTTTGTGTGTGTGTGTGTGTGTGTGTGTGTGTGTGTGTGTGTGTGTGTGTGTGTGTGTGTGTGTGTGTGTGTGTGTGTGTGTGTGTGTGTGTGTGTGTGTGTGTGTGTGTGTGTGTGTGTGTGTGTGCGTGCGTGCGTGCGTGCGTGCGTGCGTGCGTGCGTATGCGTGCGTGTGCGTGCGTGCGTGCGTATATGCGTGCGTGCGTGCGTGCGTGCGTGCGTGCGTGCGTGCGTGCGTGCGCGTGTGTGTGTGTGGATCTTTTATTTCAGCTTATGAAACATGGGACCAACACTTTACATGTCATTTATATTTTTGTTCAGTGTATTTTTCATAACCCGTTAAGGTCCTCACCTTATAGGTACTTAAAGTGCAGAGTATCAAAATGCTAATACATTTGTAAATCTGTTTTTATAGTGGGGTGCAATCGCTGATAGAACCTTATGGCTCTGACCATTTCAAAAGTAAGTTTAAAGCCTGACTGCGTTCCGACCCGGCACGCCCCATAGTTTGGGAACCACTGCCTTAGAGTTTGTTTAAGGCCCTTGAGAGAGGCGTTGATGTTTTTGTCTTGTTCTATATCAGTATGAACACCTTCATGAAAAACTTACCACATTTTATTGATAGTTTACTGCCTTTGGGTGTCAGAGACCAGACAAATATATCAGTCTACTCATTCAGAGCTAAGCTTTAGCAATGTTGCTAGTTATCCATAGAATATAGTGTATTAAGGTTCTATCTGCAAACTGAAGCTACTCTGATGGCGAAAGGGGGCGCAACTTAATATTAGGAAGGTGTTCCTACTTTTGTACACGCAGTGTATGTAGGCCTAATTAAGATGTCAACAACATATGTATTGTATATACTTTTGCCAAATAAATCTTCTGAAGTTAACCATGGATGTTTTGTGTCATTTTATGGATTATTATTATTATTGCTAAACATCATTCATGATAATGTTTCAAAAATGATACCCATACCTCCAAAAAAAGGTTGCTCGAAGAACCAACTCAAAACGGTTTTCCCCACAATGGCAACTCAAAAAGGTCCCTTGAATAGGGAGGAGGTCAGAGAACTGGCAGTGTGGTGCCAGGACAACAACCTCTCCATCAATGTGAGCAAGACAAAGGAGCTGATCGTGGACTACAGGAAAAGGCGGGCTGAACAGGCCCCCATTGACATCGACGGAGCTGTAGTGGAGCGGGTCATGAGTTTCAAGTTCCTTGGTGTCCACATCACCAACAAACTATCATGGTCCAAACACACCAAGACAGTCGTGAACCGGGCACGACAAAACCTTTTCCCCCTCAGGAGAATGAAAAGATTTGGCATGGGTCCCCAGATCCTCAAAAAGTTATACAGCTGCACCATTGAGAGCATCCTGACCGTAGAAAGGGTTCTCCATGGAACCCAAAAGGGTTTTGAATCATGCAACCAAAATGGGTTCTTCAAGGGTTCTCCTATGCGGACAGCTGAGGAACCCTATGGGCCCTGGTGAAGAGTAGTGCACTATGCAAGGAACAGGGTGCCATTTGGGATAATACCTAAATCACAGCGTTACCTGTCCATATTTAGACACTACAGTGCCTCTGAGATCTATCCTGCTTAATCCATTTAGCCCTTGCTGGCTGCATGAGTGTGTGTGTGTTTGTGTGTGTGTGCATCCGTGTGTTTCTGTGTGTGTGTTGTGTGTGTGTATGTGCATTTGTTGGTGTGTGTTAGGAATCTGTCTGAATTTAGATCCCACTGGGCACAAACGGGTTGAATCAACATTGTTTCAATGTAATTTGTCAACATATTGTGACATAAATCTATGTGGAAAATACGTTAGATATGCAATAACTTATCAACGTAAACTGTTGTTTTGAGGGTGAAATTTCAACCACTGGATTATGTCATCATGGTAACCAATTTTCAACACAGACGAACCTTGTATGAAATATGTTTAATTTGTACCTTTGAAACAACGTCAGATCTTCAACGTTATATCCACTATCAGAAGAAAATAAAAAACAATAGGCTGGACAGCACCTCATACTGGAGAGTTAATCTATCTACAGCTATCCATTTGGTTTCCCATTCAGAGTTCTAACTATACCCAGCCATAACTTAGCTTTGATATTTGCCTCTGATTACTACCAATGAGCTATTGTGAGAATGATTATTGAGAGATCTCCACTTACTAACTAAATAGATTCACTATTGCTATCGAAGTCATTCCAAAGTGTAGGTTTAACAGAGCAAATGTAATGTAACCATACTTTATCAATCGTATATCATCAATGATACTATGTAGGCCTATATATAGCATTTGCAAAGTCATCAACAGCTATTGTTTCAATTCAACCCAGGGTTCAACAAAAAATAAACAATACACACACTTCCGGTCAAAAGTTTGGACACACCTACTCATTCAAGGGTTTTTCTTTATTTGTACAATTTTCTACATTGTAGAATAGTAGTGAAGACATCAAAACTATGAAATAACACATGGAATCATGTAGTAACCAAAAAAGTATTAAGCAAATCAAAATATATTTTTTATTTGAGATTCTTCAAATAGCCACCCTTTGCCTTGATGACAGCTTTGCACTCTCTTGGCATTCTCGCAACCAACTTCAACCCACCAACTTCATAGTCACCTGGAATGCATTTCAATTAACAGGTGTGCCTTGTTAAAAATTAATTTATGGAATTACTTTCCTTCTTAATGTGTTTGAGCCAATCAGTTGTGTTGTGACAAGGTAGGGGCGGTATACAGAAGATAGCCCTATTTGGTAAAAGACCAAGTCCATATTATGGCAAGAACAACATAAATAAGCAAAGAGAACATCATTACTTTAAGACATGAAGGTCAGTCAATACGGACAATTTCAAGAACTTTGAAAGTTTCTTCAGGTGCAGTCACAAAAACAAACAAGCGCTATGATGAAGCTCTCATGAAGACCGCCACAGGAATGGAAGACCCAGAGTTACCTCTGCTCATTAGAGTTCATTAGAACATTTTAAAATCTTGTCCATGTTCTGTTATAATCTGCATCCGGCACAGCCAGAGGAGGACTGGCCACCCCTCACAGCCTGGTTCCTCTCTAGGTTTCTTCCTAGGTTTTGGCCTTTCTAGGGAGTTTTTCCTAGCCACTGTGCTTTTACACCTGCATTGCTTGCTGTTTGGGGTTTTAGGCTGGGTTTCTGTACAGCACTATGTGACATTGTAAGAAGGGCTTTATAAATACATTTGATTTGATTTGATTTTGATGATTTGATTAGAGTTACCAGCCTCAGAAATTGCAGCTCAAATAAATTCTTCACAGAGTTCAAGTAAGAGACACATCTCAACATCAGCTGTTCAGAGGAGACTGTGTGAATCAGGCATACGTGGTTGTATTGCTGCAAAGAAACCACTACTAAAGGATACCAATAAAAAGAAGAGACTTGCTTGGGCCAAGAAACACGAGCAATGGACATTAGACCGGTGGAAATTTGTCCTTTGGTCTGGAGTCCAAATCTGAGATTTTTGGTTCAACAGCCATGTCTTTGTGAAATGCGATGTGGGTGAACGGATGATCTCTGCATGTGTATTTCCCACCTTAAAGCATGGAGGAGGAGGTGTTATGATGTGGGGGTGCTTTGCTGGTGACACGGTCTGTGATTTATTTAGAATTCAAGGCACACTTAACCAGCATGGCTACCACAGCATTCTGCAACGACACGCCATCCCATCTGGTTTGTGCTTAGTGGGACTATCATTTGTTTTTCTACAGGGCAATCACCCAACACGCCTACAGGCTGTGTAAGTGCTATTTTACCAAGAAGGAGAGTGATGGAGATCTGTATCAGATGACCTGGCCTCCACAATCCACCGACCTCAACCAAATTGAGATGGTTTGGGATGGAAAAAAGCCAACAAGTGCTCAGCATATGTGGGAACTCCTTCAAGACTGTTGGAAAAGCATTCCAGGTGAAGCTGGTTGAGAGAATGCCAAGCGTGTGCAACGCTGTCATCAAGGGAAAGGGTGGCTATTTGAGGAATCTCAAATATAAAATATACTTTAAATTGTTTAACACTTTTTTGTTTACTACCTGATTCCAAATGTGTTATTTCATAGTTTTGATGTCTTCAATATTATTCTACAATGCAGAAAATAGTAAAAATAAAGAAAAACCCTTGAATGAGTTGGTGTTCTAAAACTTTTGACCGGAAGTGTATAGGCCTAGGGTTTCAAGCTTTGGTTGATTTCAAATTGAATCTACAAGGTAATAATAAACATGTTGGATTCACATCTACATAATAACCAAACGTAAATGTTAAAGAGTATGACTAAATTAAATCAAAATGAATTTTAAAGTGCATTTAAAGTTTGGTTTGATTTGATTTAGTCCTATTCTTTAACTTAGATGTTTGGTTGTTCTTTGATCACATCAATTTGTTTTACGTCCATGCCATTAATAGCTACCACTGAGCTGCTTTGAAATGATCCCCAGTAGCTACAGTGCCTTCAGAAAGTATCCATACCCCTTGACTTAATCCACATTTCGTTGTGTTTCAGCTCGAATTCAAAAATGGATTAAATAAATCTCACCAATCTTCACACAATACCCCATAACGACAAAGTGAAAACATGTTTTTAGAAATGTTGGCAAATGTATTGAAAATTAAATAAAGATCTATCTAATTTACCTAAGTATTAACACCCCTGAGTCAATACTTTGTACAATAACTTTTAGCGGTGATCATAGCTGTGAGTCATTCAAATCAAATCAAGTCAAATTTGTCACATACACATGGTTAGTAGATGTTAATGCGAGTGTAGCGAAATGCTTGTGCTTCTAGTTCTGGGTAAGTCTCTAAGAGCTTTGCATTCCTGGACTGTACAATATTTGCACGTGATTATGTCGTCTTGGTAAGCAACTCTAGAGTATATTTGGCCTTGTGTTTTATTGTTTTATTATTGTCCTGCTGTAAGGTGACTTTTTCTCCCAGTGTCTGTTGGAAAGCAGACTGAACCAGGTTTTCCTCTTAGCTCTATTCCATTTCTTTATATCTTAAAAAACTCCCTAGTTCCTAGGTACTCAGTGAGTGTCGTATTGGATTTTCCCATAACATAACGCTTTGTATTCAGGATATAAAGTTAATTTCTTTGCCACATTTTTGCAGTTTTACTTTAGTGCCTTACTGCAAACAGGATGCATGTTTTGTAATATTTTGTATTCTGTACAGGCTCCCTTCTTTTCACTCTGTCATTTAGGTTAGTATTGTGGAGTAACTACAATGTTGTTGATCCATCCTCAGTTTTCTCCTATGATAGCCATTAAACTCTGTAACTGTTTTAAAGTCACCTTTAGCCTCATGGTGAAATCCCTGAGTGGTTTCCTTCCTCTCTGGCAACTGAGTTAGGAAGGACGCCTGTATATTTGTAGTGACTGGGTTTATTGAGACACCATCCAAAGTGTAATTAATAACATGACCATTATATTCAATGTCTGCTTTTTTCATTTTACCCATCTACCATTAGGTGCATTTCTTTGCGAGTGTCACACCCTGATCGGTTTCACCTGTCTTTGTGCTTGTCTCCACCTCCCTCCAGGTGTGGCCTGTCTTCCAAACTTCCCCCCCTGAGCATTTATACCTGTGCTCTCTGTTTGTCTGCTGCCAGTTCGTCTTGTCTTGTCAGGTCTTACCAGCATACTTTCCAGTTTTTCCTGTTTCCCAAGTGCTTGTTTCCTAAATTTCTCGGTTCTGACAATTCTGTCTGCCCAGACCCCGAGCCTGCCTGCCATCCTGTACCTGCCTGACTCAGACCTGATTACGAACCTCTGCCTGCCCTGACCCAGAGCCTGCTTGCCATCCTGTACCTGCCTGACTCTGACCTGATTATGAACTTCTGCCTGTCCTCGACTTGCCCTTTGCCCTGCGCTATAATAAATTATCGAGAACTGTACTATCCGCCTCCTGCATCTGCGTCATATGCTGAGTCGTGATAGCGAGGCATTGGAAAACCTCACTGGTCTTTGTAGTTGAACCTGTGTTTGAAATTCACTGCTCGACTGAGGGACCTTACAGATAATTGTATGTGTGTGGTACAGAGATGAGGTAGTCATTCAAAAATAATGCTAAACACTATTATTGCACACAGAGTGATTCCATGCAACTTAGTATGTGACTTGTTATGCAACTTGTTACTCCTGGACTTATTTAGGCTTGCCATAACAAAGCGGTTGAATACAAGACATTTGAGCTTTTAATTTTTCATTAATTTGTAAACACTTATAACAACATAATTCCACTTTGACATTATGTGGTATTGTGTAGAGGCTAGTCACAGAAAATCTCAATGTAATCAATTTTAAATTCAGGCTGTAACACAACAAAATGTGGAAAAAGTCAAGGGGTTTGAATACTTTCTGAAGTCACTGAATGTGCTTTTGTACTGAGAGCCGAGAGCCAGCTGAATTAACACAAATCTTTGTGTCTTAGACTAGCCTTTGAGACAGCCACTCTGCAATCTTTAATCAAAGGGTAAAACAGACCTCAATTACACACAGCTCTTGACCTCTGACTCTTTGCCCTGATTGGCCCACGTCTCTGCCATCGATTCCCCAGTGCTTCTGAATCATCCGTTGAAATGAAGATCTTCTTCTGTCATGCGACTTCATGAAATGCTAATTGATTGGCCTCTCCAGATTGTGTTGTCTCTCTTCAAACAGGCCAGAATGCCCACCAATCAATAGGAATCATCCGTCCGCTTCGACAATCTACTTTTTTTTTTTATATCATCCAATAGCCGTAAATTGCTTCACGTATTAGTATGCCAACGAGGAGCCACTTAATTGCTCTGTGTCGTGTCTATTGACATTACTCATAAATGAGGTCTTTAACGGAAATCCAATGGCTGGTGGGACTCACCGCAGTGAGTGATTTTGTTTACCTATGCAGCTCGACGGGTAGCAGCAAATTGTGTTAATATCTCCTGGAGACTACTCAAGAAAATATTGGAAATTAGATGCCAAGTTGGTTGCATGATGTTACCTTTTTTTGGTAGTAGGTAGTATCAAGAACTGCAATTTTTCACTCTCAACAGTGTCCTGTGTGTAACAAAAATGGTCCACCACCCAAAGAGGGGGGGGGGGGAATTCATTGGCCATATTGGTATAAAACTGTTACCAGGGAAATGGAAAAGATCCACATCTCGGCTACTCCTCTAACAACCTACATAATCTTCTCCACTCGAGTATGAATTCCCGACTTATCAAGGGAATGCAAACAGAGACAGTGGGGATGTTGGAGGGAAACGATGACAGTGTGTAATTGGCCGGGAATGAGAGTGAGTGTGCCGCTGATCCATTAAACACCAGTGATGAGAACACCCCCCCACTGAGCGGAGCTGGTTGGCATGCCGACGCCTTAGGCAGAGTGACATTGATCTGTCTGCCCACCTCCATCTGTCGCTCTAACAGAGGGAGCTCGATTGTTCATAAAACATTTAATTGAGCAGCAGCGTTTCTCTGACACGTGGCCTGAAACCAGAGCACAACCCTGGCTGCAGGATAAAAAGTGAAAAAAAACACCCTTAAACGTAGACATATAATTACTAATGTAGTAGGCCTACTTCATAATTATATACAGTTGAAGTCGGAAGTTTACATACACCTTAGCCAAATACATTTAAACTCAGTTTTTCACAATTCTTGACATTTAATCCTAGTAAAAATTCCCTGTCTTAGGTCAGTTAGGATCACCACTTTATTTAAAGAATGTGAAATGTCAGAATAATAGTAGAGAGAATGATTTATTTCAGCTTTTATTTCCTTCATCACAATCCCAGTGGGTCAGATGTTTACATACACTCAATTAGTATTTGGTAGCATTGCCTTTAAATTGTTTAACTTGGGTCAAACGTTTCGGGTAGCCTTCCACAAGCTCCCACAATAAGTTGGGTGAATTTTGGCCCATTCCTCCTGGAAGAGCTGGTCTAACTGAAGCAGGTTTGTAGGCCTCCTTGCTCGCACACACTTTTTTCAGATCTGCCCACACATTTTCTATAGGAAGGAGGTCAGGGCTTTGTGATGGCCACTCCAATACCTTGACTTTGTTGTCCTTAAGCCATTTTGCCACAACTTTGGAAATATGCTTGGGGTCAATGTACATTTGGAAGACCAATTTGCGACCAAGCTTTAACTTCCTGAGTGATGTCTTGAGATGTTGCTTCAATATATCCACATAATTTTCCTCCATCATGATGCCATCTATTTTGTGAAGTGCACCAGTCCCTCCTGCAGCAAAGCACCCCCACAACATGATGCTGCCACCCCCGTGCTTCATGGTTGGGATGGTGTTCTTCGGCTTGCAAGCCTCCCTATTTTTCCTCCAAAACATAACGATGGTCATTATGGCCAAACAGTTCTATTTTTGTTTCATCAGACCAGAGGACATTTCTCCAAAAAGTACAATCTTTGTCCCCATGTGCAGTTGCAAACCGTAGTCTGGCTTTTTTATGGCTGTTTTGGAGCAGTGGCTTCTTTGTTGCTGAGTGGCCTTTCAGGTTATGTCGATATAGGACTCGTTTTACTGTGGATATAGATACTTTTGTACCCGTTACCTCTAGCATCTTCACAAGGTCCTTTGCTGCTGTTTTGGAATTGATTTGCTCTTTTCGCACCAAAGTACGTTCATCTCTAGGAGACGCGTTTCCTTTGTGAGCGGTATGACGGCTGCGTGGTCCTATGGTGTTTATACTTGCGTACTATTGTTTGTACAGATGAACGTGGTACCTTCAGTTATTTGGAAATTGCTCCCAAGGATGAACCAGACTTGTGGAGGTCTACAATTGGCTGATTTCTTTAGATTTTCCCATGATGTCAAGCAAAGAGGCACTGAGTTTGAAGGTAGGCCTTGAAATACTACCACAAGTACACCTCCACCTGACTCAAATTATGTCAATTAGCCTATCAGAAGCTTCTAAAGCCATGAAATAATTTTCTGGAATTTTCCAAGCTGTTTAAAGGCACAGTCAACTTAGTGTATGTAAACTTCTTACCCACTGGATTTGTGATACAGTGAATTATAAGTGAAATAATCTGTCTGTAAACAATTATTGGAAAAATGACTTGTGTCATGCACACAGTAGATGTCCTAACTGACTTGCCAAAACTAGTTAATTTATACTTGCACATCTATCACTCCAGTGTTATTTGCTAAATTGTAATTACCTCGCCACTAAGGCCTATTTATTGCCTTACATCCTTCTTCATTTGTGCACACTGTATACAGATTTTTCTATTGTGCTATTGACTGTACGTTTGTTTATCCCATGTGTAACTCTGTGTTGTTGTTTTTGTTGCACTGCTTTGCTTTATCTTGGCCAGGTCGCAGTTGTAAAGGAGAACTTGTCCTCAACTGGCCTACCTGGTTAAATAAAGGTGAAATATTATTATTTTAATATTTTTTTAGTTGAACCCTGGGTTGAATTTAAAATAATAGCTGATGATGACCTCGCAAATGCTAGATGCCTAAATAGTGTCATTGATCATAAAAATAAATGTCCTTTCACTGTCAACTGTTTATTTTCAGCAAACTTAACATGTGTAAATATTTGTATGAACATAACAAGATTCAACAACAGACATAAACTTCCATAGACATGTGACTAACAGAAATGTAATAATGTGTCCCTGAACAAAGGGGGGTCAAAATCAAACGTAACAGTCAGTATCTGGTGTGGCCACCAGCTGCATTAAGTACTGCAGTGCATCTTCTCCTCGTGGATTGCACCAGATTTACCAGTTCTTGCTGTGAGATGTTACCCCACTCTTCCACCAAGGCACCTGCAAGTTCCCAGACATTTCTGGGGCCCTAGCCCTCACCCTCCGATCCAACAGGTCCCGTGCTCAATGGGATTGAGATCCGGGCTCTTCGCTGGCCATGGCAGAACACTGACATTCCTGTCTTGCAGGATATCACTCACAAAACGAGCAGTTGGCTGGTGGCATTGTCATGCTGGAGGGTCATGTCAGGATGAGCCTGCAGGAAGTGTACCACATGAGGGAGGAGGATGTCTTCCCTGTAACGCACAGCATTGAGATTGCCTGCAATGACAACAAGCTCAGTCAGATGATGCTGTGACACACCACCCCAGACCATGACGGACCCTCCACCTCCAAATCAATCCCGCTCCAGAGCACAGGCCTCTGTGTAACGCTCATTCCTTCTACAATAAACGCGAATCCGACCATCACCCCTGGTGAGACAAAACCGCGACTCGTCAGAGAAGAGCACTTTTTGCCAGTCCTGTCTGGTCCAGCAACAGTGGTTGTGCCCATAGGCGACAATGTTGCCGGTGATGTCTGGTGAGGACCTGCCTTACAACAGGCCTACAAGCGCTCAGTCCTGCCTTTCTCAGCCTATTGTGGACAGTCTGAGCACTGATGAAGGGATTGTGCGTTCCTGGTGTAACTCAGGCAGTTGTTGTTGCCATCCTGTACCTGTCCCACAGGTGTGATGTTCGGATGTACCGATCCTTTGCAGGTGTTGTTACATGTGGTCTGCCACTGCGAGGATGATCAGCTGTCCATCCTGTTTCCCTGTAGCGCTGTCTTAGGTGTCTCACAGTACGGACACATCTGCAGTCCTCATGCCTCCTTGCAGCATGCCTAAGGCACGTTCACGCAGATGAGCAAGGACCCTGGGCATCTTTCTTTTGGTGTTTTTCAGAGTCAGTAGAAAGACCTCTTTAGTGTCCTAAGTTTTCATAACTGTGACCTTAATTGCCTACCGTCTGTAAGCTGTTAGTGTCTTAACGACCGTTCCAGAGGTGCATGTTCATTAATTGTTTATGGTTCATTGAACAAGCATGGGAAACAGTGTTTAAACCCTTTTCAATGAAGATCTGTGAAGTTATTTTGATTTTTACGAGTTATCTTTGAAAGACAGGGTCCTGAAAAAGGGATTTTTTTTTGTTGTTGCTGAGTTTATATGACTTATAAAGTATAGCTACAATTTATTTGTTCTGTTAAGCCTACACTTTGGAATGACTTCGATAGTAACAGTGAATCTATTTAAAACTGTTTCTCACGATAGCACATTGGTAGTAGTCAGAGACAAATATCAAAGCTAAGAAGGGTTTGGCTAAAACCCTAGACGGGATACCAAATGGAAAGGTGTTGATAGATTTACTCTCCAGTAGGAGGTGCTGCCCAGCCTATTGTTTTTTTCTTATAATGGATATAAAATTGAAGATCTAACGTTGATTCAAAGGTAAAAATTGAACATATACTGTTCAAGGTTTATCTACGCTGAAAATTGGTTACCATGAGAACATAATCCTGTGGTTTCCGTTGATTACTTTTTTCAAATCCAATGTATTTTCTACGTAGATTCCACGTCACAGTACATTGACAAATTACGTTGAAACAAATTTGATTCAACCAGTTTGTGCCCAGCATGCCAAGGAACTTGAAGCTTTTGACCCTTCTCTCCACCGCGCCTGTGGATGGGGTGTGTGCTCTCTTTGCTGTCTCATGTAGTCCACGATCAGCTCCCTTTTGTTGACGTTGAGGGAGAGGTTATTTTCCTGGCACCACTCCGGCAGGGCTCTCACCTCCTCCCTGTAGGCTGTCTCGTCATTGATGGTAATCTGGCCAATCAGTGTTGTGTTGTCAGCAAACTTGATGATTGAGTTGGAGACGTGCGTGGCCACGCAGTCATGAGTGAATAGCCTGTACGCCTGTGTTTGTGACCTGTTCTCTGCAGCCTGTGCTCTCTGTAATGAACTGCTGCTCCACAGCCACCGTCAAAGGTGAGAATGGCAGAGGTAAGCAGTTTGACTCCCACAAGCCATTCTTCCAGAATGCCGCTCGATACTTAATCAATTATCCCCACCCGGCCGTCTATCTCTCAATCCCTGGCAACAAAGGAGACCAATGAGCCATCAGACCCCATTGATTACCCCACTTTCCTCACACACACACACACACACACACACACACACACACAACGTTCCTACCGTTGTCGGCATGGACATTACTGTAGAGACCTGTATCATTACGGAGAAATTCACAAGAGGTTCTCTCTATCCTGCATTATTTCTGAACAGGCACTCTTCCCTTCCCCCCTACTTAGAGATGGATTCAGGCAAAGCCCACAGGCTTCTAAGTGATGGAGCTCATGGACGGAACACAGATTGTCTTCTTTCAGTTAAGGAGCTACAGTAAATGGGTTAGTTGATTCAGTGCATTGCAAAGTGAAATAGCTCAGTTTAATCTGGTGTTTAACACTGTCATGGTCCTCAGAAAATGAAAGCAGTGTCTAATACATGATGATGCATTCACACAGATGTTGATCATTAGCAGTTGTTAACAAATGCTAACAAAACTGGACCCAGCGCTCTTTGTGCAAAGCTAGAAAACCGAGCAGATATTTTTCTGTAGTTATTACTCAAGTGTTATAGGTAGCAGCATCAGCTCACAACACAGCAGCTTTTGAAGACTCACTTTTCATCCCCAAAAATGTCAATTAAATCAAATCCTCCTTAGATGTCCTAACCTGTCAACAGAGCAGAGAGAAAAGCCCTCATGAAAGACGCTTAAGGGAATACGTGGGTGAATATTCTCTTGTTCTAATCTCTTAGTGCTTAGCTAGCCAGCCTTCAACCCCCCATACACATATGCTTCCCTCCCCCATCTCCATCCCAAAAAGCTTCACCAGAGTAGGATGAGGTTGCTCCTAGACACTGATCTATGATCAGTTTTGTATATCCTCTCAAAATGGATATAGTTAGGTTTGGAGGAGGGCAAGTTGGTCTTGGATCATGTGGCAGACAACATTTACCCAGAGCCTATCTTCCAAAATATGTCCACCACCCACTACCTGTCTCTACTGGCCCTGATCCACACAGACCCAACACCCAGCCCAAACAACACCACTGTTTATCACATCACAGCCTGAGGGTCTGTTATAGCCTTGATAGGGGAATGGATTTAGAGAATAGACACATGAGTTTGTGCACACATAGACACACTTGCATGCAGGCATGCATGCAGGCACGCACACACACTGTTTTTCTGTGAACTCCCAGTTCCTCTGATAATACTACTCTCTTAAGGGTTCCAAAAGGGTTGTGCAATAGTCCCCATAGGAGAAACCTATATTGTTCTGATGGCAGAATGATGGCAAATGTCATGCATTTCTGCAGTAACCAGAATTAAACATATAGAAAATATAATCTGAATATTTAAATCATTCCAAACACAGCTGATTGCAATTTCAGTTGAAAGCCTACCCAAGTGTCCTGTTTTTAGTCTCGCTACCAAACAGACAAAAGAGGACGGCTTTCGGAATGATTTAGTTTGGAAACATGGATCAAGGAAGACAGGTTGGGGGGAAAGAAGAGTGGCAGGGAGAGGGAGAATGCGTGGAGGACAAAAGAGAGGAAGACCAAGAGCGGGGGTCTCTGATGAGATAAGGGCCACAATTACTGCCCATGTTGTAAACCACGGTCGCTCTTTGAGAGAGGCCGGTTGAAGTGTGCAACCAAATATGTAGTGTTCAACAGTTGCGTCAGTAGTACAAACTTTCCAGCAAAACAACGGGTGAGATGTGCATCCTTCAATGATAATTGAACTACATATTACAGTACAATACAGTTCAAATTTTTCCGATTTTTACATGTACTGACATTTTTTTATATATTGATTGTTTTGTGTTTTTCAGTTGGGTCCAAAAGGTTGCCTCCCACAGGAGGGAGAGGCAGAATATTATCAGATGCGCAGGAAATTGCCATTGTTGACTTGGTAGTTGGCAGCAATGCAATAAAACTGTGGGAAATTCAGGACAGAGTGCTGGCAGACAATATCACTTTTGGGAATGTGAATACGATAAGCACAACGACAATTCCTAGAGTCCTAGAGAAACATAAAATAAGGATGAAGTAGTTGTACACTGTACCCTTTCAGAGAAACGTTGAGCGTGTGAAAGAACTCCGGTATCAATATGTCCAGGTAAGATGTCTGTTCAATAACCAAACAGGGTACATACACAGCTATGCATATTGTAAAGTACTGTAAAACTGTGGATTTACTGTATTTTAGAGAGTAATGGAGATGGAAGCCAGGCAAACTGCACATACGATCATCTTTGTGGATGAAGCTGGATTCAACCTGGCAAAAACACGCCGCAGGGGAAGAAATGTGATTGGACAGAGAGCAACCGTGGATGTCCCTGGCCAGAGAGGAGCAAACATCACAATGTGTGCAGCACTGTCCAATGATGGCTTGCTGTTACACAAACCACTCATTGGCCCCTACAATACAGAGAGGCTAATTTATTTTCTGGTTGACCTGCATAATCGACTCGTGCCAGTGGAGGAGAGAGGGGCAAGAAACTCCACTACCTTCGTTGTTGTGTGGGATAATGTGGCATTACACCACTCTGCTGCAGTCACAGACTGGTTTGCTGCACATCCCAGGATGTCAGTACTATTCCTGCCTCCATACTCCCCCTTAATAAACCCCATAGAGGAGTTTTTCTCTGCGTGAAGGTGGAAGGTTTATGACCACCATCCACATGACCAGATGTCCTTAATGGATGCCATGAATGCGGGGTGTGGAGACACTTCTCCTGATGACTGCCAGGGTTGGATTAGACATTCCAGAAGATACTTTGCAAGATGCATTGCCAGAGAAGACATAAGATGTGATGTTGATGAGAACTTGTGGCCAAATGCAGGAGAGAGGGAGAATTAGAACCCTCACAGTACTGTACAGTATGAGGTATACTATACATGTTGTTGATGATTTTTTTGTAGTTATTATTGCAGCCCTGGAATTTCAGGAATTTGTTTTTGTTTTCACTTTTTATTTTTCACAAGTAAACTACTATGTGAGCAAATTGCTGCATTTCTGATTAATTCTTGTTACGTGTACTTTAGTACAGTCAATAAAGTGAAAAGGTGTTATTCTTATTCCATAATGAAATACTGATTTATGTGAAAAATAATTCAAACTGACTACTATCATTTATGTAATGCTCCCTGTCAGTGTGTTTTAGGTCAGTGTGTTATGAGTGACAATGTATGCTTTCCGACTGAGAATTGTTCCCAGTGTTCTGGTCGAACGAGCTTATTTTGAGACATGTATGAAGTGTTTTGGTGGTTTGAGTGAGTTTTGGAGGTGAGATTAACTGTTCGGCCAAGATGCATGCTGGTAATGCAGACTGTGTGAAGAGTTTTGAAAGATCTATTGAAAAAAATGAAATGTCTGCATACAGTTCATGCTTCTTTTGTTGAAGTGCATTATTATTGAGACTTTCTCCGAACAAAAGGCCAAATTGGGCTATCCCTAGACAAGTTGAACTATTTTCATGCCTTGAATCATCCAGGCTTCCGTCATCACAGTAAATTCTGTAATAATTACAGTGGACAGTTTGGTCAAACTAATCCCATCTGAATGGTCTTCTGAAAATACGGACATACTGGGGTAATAATTACATAACCAACATTCTCTAGTAATACTAGTCCCGTCCAAATAGTGCTATAGTGTCAGAGTAGTCATGCAAACATTGACAAGTGGAAGGCATTTATTTCCGATGGTGAATGTGCACACAGCTGGTGGGGTATGGTGCCTATGCTTGTGTGCAATTATAGAGTTTAATGACAGCCCCACACATTTCAGGGGCTTAGCAGATGTGCTAATGCCACCATGCTTATCTTCTCCCAGCACTTTACGTTGAATAAATTGGGATTTGGAGTATGATTTCAATAAGTGGGAAAAAACAACACTTTTTGGCAGATACATAAAATCATCTTATAGCAAACAAGAGGAGGATAGCCTGTCAGAGAACAGAAGCCCCCCCCCACCAAATCAAATGAAAATGTATTTGAATAAAAACAACACCAACATCAATGGTACAAAGTAGGGCTGCTTTTAATTACAGAGAAGTCCTGGAGCTTGAAACTATATCAGGCTGCTTGTGAAAAACAATGTTTATTGTACAAAAATGTGAGGCCCTTGCCATCACGCTTAAGTAACAAGAAAAAGTACATCAGATGCGTCACAAATGGCACCCTATTCCCTATGTAGTGCAGTACTTTTGACACTACCTGGTCAAAAGTAGTGCACTATATAGGGAATAGCGTGCCATTTTGGGGCGCATACATTGTAGTGGAGGGCAGTGAGCTACAACACAACCGTAGAGCTCTTTGGCTCAGCTTGAAGTGTGGACCAAGAGTGACACTGTATTAGGATCTGTGAGAAGGTCTAGGATTCATGTGAGAGAGAACCAGTCTCACAGTGCCAGTAGACCTGGGGCATAGGGGGAGTGTGTGTGTAGTGGTGGAAGAGGACTCGAAACATGCATGTCAGCCCAGACCGAGTTGTTCAGGTCTACAGCAGGGGTCCTGGCTGCTCTCCAGGCCTGGGGTCTTGGCTGCTTTCCAGGCCTGCTATCACAATGGAGGTGCCCAGTCGAAGGTGTGAGTGTGTGTGTGTGTGAGCGCGCATGAATGCGTGTATGTGTGTACATCAATGCATGCGCCCATGTGTGTGTGACATAGCAAAGAGCATGGGAGCCCCTCAGCAATGCCCCCCACAAGCAGAATCCCCAACCCCCTACACTGTGCTGTGGATTTAGGGGGTTTAGAATGGTGTCCAATTATCCTCCCTGCCACAGTGTTGGGGTGATTGAATGGACCTGTGTGCTGCTGGGGAGTTTAATTGTATTGATATCAACAGAGAGTTTGAACAGAGCAGCTGGACCCACTCCAAATACGCCCAGGGGTCTCGGTATGGGGGCTGGGAAGGGGAGTTGTACAGTGAGTGAGGAGTACACGAGTGGAGTTAGTCATCACTCTTAAAAAAAAAGATGCTATCTAGAACCAAAAGGTGTTCTTCGGCTGTCCCCATAGGATAACCATTTGAAGAACCCCTTTTAGTTCCAGGTAGAACCCTGTTCTACTCTATTCTAATCCTATTTCACTGTATTTCACTGACTGGTGAATGCCGGGAACGTGGTTGGATAAGTGAAATCAAGGATTCCACAAAGATTCACAAATCAAATCGAGGAAGGATGGGAGTACAGTAAGTAAGGACATTGTGAATAACTGTACTTTCTGTTCTCCCACATTAGCCCTATTTGCACGGGACTTGTATTACTATAGAACGTTGGTTATGTAAATATTAACCCAGCGTGTCCGTTTTTCCAGTGGACGATTCGGACGAGATATACCAAAACGGACCTCTCTAAATATGTTTTTGCTCTCTTTCAAAATTTCACGTTATGACAGAGGCCTGGAGGCTGTTCTAGGCATGAAGATATTTCAAGTTGTCTTAGAAAAAAAGGTGCTATCTTGAACCAAAAGATTTCTTCAGCTGTCCTCATAGGAGAACACTTTAAAGAACCCTTTTTGGTTCCAGTTAGAACACAGAAAAGCTTCTACATAGAACCCAAAAGAGTCCTACCTGGAGGACTCTTGAAACCAAAAAGGGTTCTCCTACTCGGACAACCGAAGAACCCTTTTGGAACCCTTTTTTCTGAGAGTGTTGGCAAGCCTAATAGTGTCTTTCAGTCCAGAGAAAGTCAAAATAATATCAATAACAACCATAAACTGTAGGCTATACAAACTGTGCAGTAACCACATCAATATCCACACATACTCTGTACATTCTCAACAGTCTAATACATGGTAAATGACACATTCTGAACGAGGGTGCAAACTGTAAATGTATGAACATGTAATGAACTCTTGATTACATTATTTGTTTTCCTATCCTAGTTGAATAATGGTCATTTATGTAAGTGAAAAAAACTCCACCTCAAGCCAGATATTTCTCGTCAAATTTTAGAAGGAGCAACTTATATCAATCTGTATCCAAACCCACTTGCTGTGTTTGTCTTTGAAATTCAATTTGCTACCAGCAAGACACAGTTGGTCTCTGTATCAATTTGCTGTGAACACAATTTTCTCTGCACAGTTTAGGGCTGATATTGGCTGTGTAGGGCAAAAAATGTTGTAGCATGAACAACGAAATGGCTTGCCTCAAACTGTATCACTCGCCTGATACCTTTCCTTCTCTCTCAATTCAATTCACATAATGTGGAGAGTCTGTGTAGAAAGTAGCAATGTCCCTGGTGTATTAGAGTCCTCTCACAGGAAACAAGACTTTCAATAAATGCACTGTCTCACAACAGATAAGGCTTGGCGGGACAGTCTCTCAGCCAGCCAATATTGGGTGAAGGGCTTCTTTCCTTTAATTCACACTCTCTCTCGCTTTCTCTCTCACACTCCATCTCTATCTTTCTCTCACACACACACTCCATCTCTCTCGTATGCTGCATCTTTCTCTGAGTGTTCCTCCATCCCCCCATCCTATGCCCTACCTCGCTTTTGTCTCATTACCTTTCCTCAGTTCTCTCCTTTTCTTTTACCCCCCCACACACACATCTCCCCCTCACCTCTCTCCATCTCTCCCTCTCTGGAGGCACTCTGGTGTGTTTGATTACCCATCTCTGGTGGTCTCCCGCCAGGGTCCTGATGAGAAGTGGCTGGGTCACGGTCCGACGCGGTCCAGTGGAGACCATGACCATCAACGGACCACGTTCCCAGACCCATCCCCTAGCTATGCCACGCGTGGCTTACACTGGCTGCCCTATTCCCTACATAGGGCTCTGGTAAAAAATTGTGCACTACATAGGGAATAGGATGACATTTGAGATACACATGCTGCTTATTTATCTGTTTCCTCTGTGTATACTTGGAGCTGTTAGGACCAGCTGTGGTTCCACTGTGAGAAACACGGTCCTGGTTCTAGTCAGTCATCTCTGTTAATGACAAACAAAACATTCTAGAGACTTTGATTTTTGAGATGTGGGGTTGATGAGTGTGTGACTATGTGTGTGTGTGTGTGTGTGTATACAGCCAGACCAAGAGTAGGGCTGGATGTTGATACTCTCTTCAGACATGGTTGCTGCACTTTGGGTAAACTGTGCAGGGGGGGAGTAAAAGAAAGGGAAAATAATATTTGATTAAAGGAATACTACATAGAGTCACGTGATGACGTTGACCTGAGAGGGTGATTGGCAACCAGTCTCCCGCACCCGTCACTAACAAACTTGTTTTTACCACTTCAAACTGAGCAAACTTCACTTATATTGGCACTAAGTTACTCCTAAATATGTCTGACAAAGAACAGCCCATTGATTTCACTGAAGAGGCGAAAACTCGGAGTGAAAAAATGACGACTACAGATGGCAGGCATGGCTAGCGAGACTAGCATACAAGATGGCGATGCTGTTTGAACAGCAGAGAACACATTTACTCTCGTGCATGAAATAACCAGAAACGATGCCTCTGTGTTTGAAGAAAAGCTGACTAAATTGTCTGACACCCTGGAATCTATTACTACGAGAATTGAGAACAACACAAAGCACATTGGTGAGGCTCACATCTCCTTCGCCAAGGACACAATCTCTGACCGTCAAACTATATTGTCAGATGCAGCATGGACGCAGCCGTAAAAACAATATCAAGATCTTCTCCTTAAAAGAAGGAGTGGAGGCAAGCTACCCCGTTTTTAGAATCCTGGCTGCCATCCATTTTGGGACTGGAGACCAAGAAGGGCACCATGAAACTTGACAGAGCACATCAGGCTTACGGCCGACAGAGAGCGGACATTTCTCATGAAGTGCTTCACCCACGGAAACAAGGACCTGTCATCTCATTCAGTGGAGGACGCCTGCCAGCTATGTGAGTTGAGTGGCCTACTGTCAAGTGTATAGTGATGTGAGTGAGAAACTCAAAATTGGGACAATGCCAAATACAAGTTGAAGTTGACATAGAATTGCTTACCATATCTATTACTTTGACTAGCTGATTATAACCACTTTTTTTATTATGTGACAGGCCTGTACAGGATAGCTGACTACTACCTCCCTTTCGTTAGTTTTATATGATAAATGTTTAACGGTAGTCTGATTAACATAGACTCTCTTATTTTATAAAGCTTATAACTTGCAGCCTGTTATATTTGGATAACCAGCATGTAATAACCATGCAGATAGTTTTTTTAGTGGGCATGTCTGTTACATTGCAGCTTGGAATAGTGGTAGGCTATCACATACAGTTGAAGTCGGAAGTTTACATACACCTTAGCCAAATACATTTAAACTCAATTTTTCACAATTCCTGACATTTAATTCTAGTAAAAATTCCCTGTCTTAGGTCAGTTAGGATCACCACTTTATTTTAAGAATGTGAAAATAGAATAATAGTAGAGAGAATTATTTATTTCATCTTTTATTTCATTCATCACATTCCCAGTGGGTCAGAAGTTTACATACTGCACACTCAATTAGTATTTGGTAGCATTGCCTTTAAATTGTTGAACTTGGGTCAAACGTTTCGGGTAGCCTTCCACAAGCTTGGGTGAATTTTGGCCCATTCCTCTTGACAGAGCTGGTGTAACTGAGTCAGGTTTGTAGGCCTTGCTCGCACACGCTTTTTCAGTTCTGCCCTCAAATTTTCTATGGGATTGAGGTCAGGGCTTTGTGATGGCCACTCCAATACCTTGACTTTGTTGTCCTTAAGCCATTTTGCCACAACTTTGGAAGTATGCTTCGGGTCATTGTCCATTTGGAAGACCCATTTGCGACCAAGCTTTAACTTCCTGACTGATGTGGTCCATTGGTGTTTATACTTGCGTACTATTGTTTGTACAGATGAACGTGGTACCTTCAGGTTGTTTGGAAATTGCTCAAGGATGAACCACACTTGAGGTCTACCATTTTTTTCTGAGGTCTTGGCTGATTTCTTTAGATTTTCGCATGATGTCAAGCAAAGAGGCACTGAGTTTAAAGGTAGGCTTGAAATACATCCACAGGTACACCTCCAATTGACTCAAATGATGTCAACTAGCCTATCAGAAGCTTCTAAAGCCATGACATAATTTTCTGGAATTTTCCAAGCTGTTTAAAGGCACAGTCAACTTAGCGTATGTAAACTTCTGACCCCCTGCAATTGTGATACAGTGAATTAGTAAGTGAAATAATCTGTCTGTAAACATTTGTTGGAAAAATTACTTGTGTCATGCACACAGTAGATGTCCTAACCGACATGCCAAAACTATAGTTTGTTAACAAGAAATTTGTTGAGTGGTTGAAAAACAAGTTTTAATGACTCCATCCTAAGTGTATATAAACCTCCGACTTGTACATGGTGGGAGGTTGACAGAGGTTTTTTTGGGGGGTGGTATTTTTTGCATTCTTCTAAGGACTTCTCTCTTTGTTATGCTTTCAGCAACACATGCCTTTTCTCAACCCAAAGGGTGATTGTGCTTTCTCTTTTAGGAGTTACATTTCTCTGCTCTAAGGAGACAGAGATGTTTACTTTGTTTTCAAGATTGTTTTTCCTTTTCTTCTTATTTTCCTCATGCAGTTTCCTTACTGACGGCTAATGAAAGCCCAGACACAGCTCAGATGTATTACACACTGTCACGCCTGTTCCCGCTTTTCCCTCTTGGCGCTCGAGGGCGCCAGGCTCTCCTGCCACCATCATTACGCACACCTGCCTTCCCCCGTCACACGCATCAGCGATTATTGGAATCACCTCTGTCATTACCTCCCCTACATCTGTCTGTTCCCCTGCTCTGTTCCCGACTTCAGCATTGATTGTCATATGTCCTTCTATACCCGTGTGCTGACGCTGTTCCTGTCTTGTTCCATGTCTGTTCCGATTAAGTGTTTGACTCCCCGTACCTGCTTCTCTACTCCAGCGTCAGTCCTTACAGAATGCTGAAGCCATCAAACGAAGCATCGGGGAGTGCTGGCTTTCCGGTTGGTGGTGACGTCGGGTCTCGGGTCTGGGGTCTGGCTCGAGAGGTTTTATACCCCGGTTGGCTCGGAAGGCGCCCATCCCACGTCAGGCCTCAGCCGGATTGTCCGGATTTTAAGCCCAACTGGCTCGTCAGGCTGCTACGCCTCCGCCGGATAATTGGGCTCCCACGGCTCAGTGGGATCGACAGGCCTTCATGCCTCAGCCAGAACGTCAGGCTCCTATGCCTCAGCCGGCTCGCCAGGCTCTCACGCCTCTGCCGGTTCGCCGGGATTTCACGCCCAGCCGGCTTGTCCAGCGCATGTGCCTCTGCCGGCCATCAGGCTCGCCCAGGTGGGATGCCGGGTGGAGCCCTTAGAGGTGGGGATATGGTCATTCCTGCTCCCTCTCTTCGAGCGCCAGGCTCCCCAGCATTACGCACTCCTGCCACCATCGTTACGCTCACCTGCCTTCCCCCGTCACACGCGTCAGCGATTATTGAACTCACTTGGACTCAATCACCTCTGTCATTACCTCCCCTATATCTGTCTGTTCCCCCGCTTTGTTTCCGGGCTTCAGCATTGATTGTCATATGTCCTTGTATACCCGTGTGCTGATGCTGTTCCTGTCTCGTTCCATATCTGTTCCGATTAAATGTTTGACTCCCCGTACCTGCTTCTCTACTCCAGCGTTGGTACTTACACACACACACACCTTCAAGTTTACATGGTCATATACGATGTTAATATGCAAACTCTCCTTAAGCACTGAGATCATTTCATTAAATGTACGTGGCAAAGAAAAGAGAGGACAGGTAGAGCTCTAGTACAAGAGACCGCTCCTGACTGACCCCAAACATGAGAAGCTTAGGAGACAGTGTGAAGGCCATGTGTTTTACTCCCCTTTCTCCTCAAACAGGAGAGGGGTTGCGATACTTATCAGTAAAGACATGCCGTTCACCTTAGACAAATGTGTCAAAGATGCAGATTTTTGTTATGTGCTGATAACTCGGTTTTGATATGGAGAGCACTTTCTGATTGGTTGTGTTTATGCTCCTAATGTTTATCAAAATGTTTATCGGACATGTCTTCCATACAAATTTAGCTGGTGATTTCAACTGTGTGTTGGATCCTGAGGCTGACCATAACCCAGCAGTCAGGGCAACGCCTAAACAGTCCCTCACCACTAAAGAGTTGTATACAAAGGTTATTATAGTAAACGAAAACGAAACGAAAACTATACAGAAACAATTATCTTTGACTGCAAAAATGTAATTAAATTAGTTTTATTTTATATTCCTCCTCTGTATTGTAGTGTCAGAACATGGCAGCCCGTGTGGAACAGAGATCAAACAGCACTCACAAAGAACTTCAGGATATAGACATAAGACTAGTATTATTTTATTTTTGGAATTGGGTCAGGATTTGACACCTGGTATTACATTAAACGTGGAAAATGTGTAATATTGCAAGAAATTTGCTTTAAAACTGCTAAATTCTTTCTTGGCACGATGGCATAATGTGTAGAATTGCAGAAAATCTGCTTTAAAACTACTAACTTTTCTCTCTGCCAACCAAAAGGGTGTGAACAGTTTGCATGGGTTGCAAGGTGGGAGTTTGCTACTACGCCCATGACAATATCCATCCGGAGCTTTGCCACCTAGGAAATTTGTGTGACCAGACCATCTCAAACACAACACATACATTTTTCCTAGAGTCCCATGCATGAGGCTACTTTCTGTTCCTCAAACTAAAACGAAATAATGTAAAAACGAAATATATACACTACTGGTCAAATGTTTTAGGACACCTACTCATTCCGTTCACCCACACCGCGTCTCACAAAGACACGGCGGTTGGAACCAAAAATCACCAATTTGGACTCCAGACCAAAAGACAAATTTCCACCAGTCTAATGTCTCTTCCTATTATTGGTGTCCTTTAGTAGTGGTTTCTTTGCAGCAATTCCACCAGTCTCCTGATTCACACAGTCTCCTCTGAACAGTTGATGTTGAGATGTGTCTGTTACTTGAACTCTGTGAAGCATTTATTTGGGCTGCAATTTCTGAGGATGGTAACTCTAATGAACTTATCTTCTGCAGCAGAGGTAACTCTGGGTCTTCCATTCCTGTGGCGGTCCACATGAGAACCAGTTTCATCATAGCGCTTGATGGTTTTTGTGACTGCACTTGAAGAAACTTTCAAAGTTCTTGAAATGTTCCGTATTGACTGACCTTCATGTCTTAAAGTAATGGACTGTCGTTTCTCTTTGCTTATTTGAGCTGTTCTTGCCATAATATGGACTTGGTCTTTACCAAATAGGGCTATCTTCTGTATACCACCCCTACCTTGTCACAACACAACTGACTGGCTCAAACACATTAAGAAGGAAATAAATTCCACAAATGTACTTTTAAAATGGCACACCTGTTAATTTAAATGACCTCATGAAGCTGGTTGAGAGAATGCCAAGAGTTTGCAAAGCTGTCATCAAGGCAAAGGGTGGCTATTTGAAGAATCTCAAATATAACATATATTTTGATTTGTTTAACACTTTTTGGTTACTACATGATTCCATATGTGTTATTTCATAGTTTTGATGTCTTCACTATTATTCTACAATGTAGAAAATAGTAAAAATAAAGAAAAACCCTTGAAGGAGGACCGAGCACGCCCCCATCATCGATGGGGCTGTAGTGGAGCAGGTTGAGAGCTTCAAGTTCCTTGGTGTCCCCATCACCAACAAACTAGAATGGTCCAAACACACCAAGACAGTCGTGAAGAGGGCACGACAAAGTCTATTCCCCCTCAGGAAACTAAAAAGATTTGACATGGGTCCTCAGATCCTCAAAAGGTTCTACATCTGCAACATCTTGAGCATCCTGACTGGTTGCATCACTGCCTGGTACGGCAACTGCTCGGCCTCCGACTGCAAGGCACTACAGAGGGTAGTGTGTACGGCCCAGTACATCACTGGGTCTAAGCTGCCTGCCATCCAGGACCTCTACACCAGGCGGTGTCAGAGGAAGGCCCTAAAAATTGTCAAAGACCCCAACCACCCCAATCATAGACTTTTCTCTCTACTACCACATGGCAAGCGTTACCGGAGTGCCAAGTCTAGGACCAAACGGCTTCTCAACAGTCACTTTAACTATACATCCATATACATACTACCTCAATAAGCCCGACCAACCAACGCCCCTGCTCATCGGCTACCCGGACTATCTGCAATGTGTCCCGTTACCCGCTACCCGCTACCCGCTACCCACCACCCGCCAACCCCTCTTTTACGCCACTGCTACTCTCTGTTTATCATACAGTATATGCATAGTCACTTTAACCATACCTACATGTACATACTACCTCAATCAGCCCGACTAACCAGTGCCTGTATATAGCCTTGCTACTGTTATAGCCTCGCTACTGTATATAGCCTCGCTACTGTTATTTTTCACTATTTTTTACTGTTGTTTTTATTTCTTTATTTATCTATTGTTCACCTAATACCTTTTTTTAACTTAGAAATTGCACTGTTGGTTAGAGCCTGTAAGTAAGCATTTCCCTTTAAGGTCTACACCTGTTGTATTCGGCACACATGACAAATACAATTTGATTTGATTTGAATGAGTAGGTGTTCTAAAACTTTGGACCGGTAGTGTATATTTTTTTATCAAACTGAAACTGAATAAAAAAGTCTGAAAATGAACTGAAACTAAACAGAATTTAAAATCAAATCTAAAAAACGAATGGAAATAAAAATGAATAAAAAAAATCACAAAACTATAATAACGTTGTTGTGTTCGGATTTAGAATTGTTTGATGCCTGGAGCATACTTCACCCTAAAGATAAAGATTTGTCATTTTCCTCCCACCCCCACCAGAGTTTCTCGTGCATGGATTATTTATTTACCTCTAGGGGGTTGTTGGATTAGCCTCATATGAACCATCCTGATCTCGCAAGCTTACATTCTGTTTTGCTACATGGATACAGTTTGGACACAACCATATTCAAACCATTTGAGCCCCTACCTCTCCTACCACCGGATCAATCAGCGTCTTCTGATAATCTGTGAGATGGTTTAGTTGATGACGATAACGCTGAAATAAAAAATCCTAACAACAATGGCTGCTCTTGGTTGGCAGCAGTTATATCAGAACTGGAGGGCATAACTTAATTGAAAGCACAGCAAATACCTGCATTGAAGGTTTTTCCTCGGTGGAGAAGATGTTTTCGCTCTTCTCGCTATAGGATTCGGCAAGAGCTGGATTTAACAGCTAGCTCCGCTAGGACACATCGAGAAAGCAAATTCTCACAGTTGTGTTGAAAACACCACTTGTGAGTTTTAACCATTTATTAGAAAATATAACAATGAATTATTTGGCATTAGGGTTCTGCTCCTTCAGGGTAGCTCACTGCCAGAGCGAAGAGCCATATCAAGATGATAATACAACTACAGTGAATGAGCACAATATGCTTCATCAAATCAACTAAAACAGCAGAACCACAGCCAGCCGATTAACTATTTGTACAGCAGAAAGCACAGTATAAGAGCTCTCAATTGACCTGTGAAGGTCATTCTACTATACTTGACTGACTACTACGCCTATCAGTAAATACCAACTATGTGTAGCATGAGCTATTGCTGCCATATGACTATTTCTCATGATGCACCGACGAGTACCCTTGATAATGCAAGATGAGCGTTCATCTTTGTACATGTGAAAATATACTCCTTATTTAACTAGGCAACCGTAAGTAGTATGAACCAGATGCCCTCGCTGAGGCAAGATGAGCTGTCATCTTGGATCATGAGGATATTCTACCTATGAGCCCAACCAACCACCTGCAAAATAGATGCACCGACGGGTGCTAGCCACCCACCTGAGATAACAGTGTTATATACTGTATCAGATGCGATGTAGGACAAAAGCAACATAGTTACTGGACCATAGAGCCAACGCAATCATGATTATATTAGCAATTACTGCCGGAACTCATGTAGGCTCCACACTCTGAGTGAAACGTTGTAGGCAGTAGAGGATTATGGCCCATAGTCTTGAGGGTCAAGCCGTGACCGACTAGAAGCAGTCCATAAAACAATATAATTTGATATATCATGCAAGATTAAAGGGATGGAACATTTAATGCATTTCAGACTGAAGAACACGTAAAAAACATCAAACAGACAGCTTCTAGCAAAGGTCAATGTAAACCCAACACCGTCACCTTAAGTTAACTCAAACTTGTGCTACTGAGAGAGTAGAGATACTCCTAATAAGCATTCTGGTTGTTTTCCGTTGGCCATAAAGAGTAGGCGACAGATGGATTCCTGAGTGAAGTACACGCCGAAGGGTCCTGACAGTTGAGATGAATGGAATCCCTGCTTGCTATCAGACCAAGAAAGGCTACCTTTGCCTACCTGAAATTTGGAATAGAAAATGCATACATGGTTATAAAACGGAAGACATCGTACAGAGAGAAGAAAAGACAATGATTGCTGCAGAGCGTACAGCTCAGCCATGACATGCCGTCACATAGCATAACAACAGAGTACTAACAACCCCCCAAAACTGCAACTAAAACCCTAGCTACATGTAACTACCTGTACTTTCCAAAGCCTAATGCCACTACTGATACTGCTCAGCAGTAGCTGCACCTCTGCAGCATGCACAGCGTGCACGTTGAGAGGGACATGATCATCTAAAACCTAGACCTACAAAATAGTCTACCTGAGCTGAAGCTTATGTCTAACGATCTATGCCTAGTCTACCTGAGCTGAAGCTTATGTCTAACGATCTATGCCTAGTCTACCTGAGCTGAAGCTTATGTCTAACGATCTATGCCAGTAAGCCATGAGAGAAGATAGATGACCTGATAACAAAATAAATAGACCCCATAGATTACTAGAATAAGCCTAGCATATAAGTGTGTCTGAAATAAGGCCTAACTTTCCCATAGAGCAATGAACGCTTGATCACCAACAGCTGATCGCCATGTGGGTGTTTAGCAAGTCCACGCATGCTAGGTAAAGCTAGCATCACCAGCCAATCCAACGCGACTGGAAGATATAGCGAGCCTTTATTGGTCATCGCACCGCAATACAACGTCAGCTCACCCACTAAGATCCAAGGTGATAACTTGAAATCTGAGGGAAAAAAGGTTAGATATGGTTAGGGTTAGCAGTAGCAATGAAATAAAATGAGCTGAACTTCTGTAAATATATGCTTAATGATGGAAAGACCCAGTTATGTTAAGCAGACAGATTGACGCCATCCCTGTTGCACAAGATATTTCGATTCTCAACTGCTGGACAGCGCATGTAGCGCCCCCCAGCATATGGGCCAGCACAATGGTGGAAGATATGAGTCACGCTGCATCAGGGTATTAGATGCCTGCAGATGCCTATGTTCAAGCATGCATGATAACACGAGTAGACTTGCTTACTACTATCCTAATATGGTCTACTCCTAAAATAAGCCTAACTTGACGTTTCATGATCACAACGGCAAATAAATAAATATCTGTAAGAATGCATGTTTATCCTTTAGGGAGGCAATCTGCCGAGACGATAATCCCACCACTATTAGACACTAGCTGGGGAGAAGCCGGAGAAGTGACCACTTAGTGTAAAAGACAGCTATGGATGACAGTACCCGATAAGCATGTTATAATATAAGATAGTACTATAAATCCCGCAGTGGAAATTGATTGCACTAGCTGATAAGACATCCCAATAAATAATACCCACCGACACTAAAGCAGCACATCGTCATGAATGTAAACTAGGTGTCATGTAAAGCCTCATTGCGAAACACCCTGTTTGCACCTGGGTAAAATCATCTGTCTGCCATCATACTGCAATGCTGTGGCAGATCCTGTGGAAGGAGTGGCTAGTGTTGGCCTCTATGTCACCACGACCTCACCGTTGTCTTGTGCAGCTGACACAGGAAATAACAGCCAATGCACGAATTAGCACACGCATTGCCTCATCAAGGTTATGAATACAGAGCCTAAACATGCACATGCTCCAATAGAAGAAATACCGGTAGCCATGCCATAATGCAATACTGTGTGCAGATAATGAAGCAAAGATATCAGAAAACACCTGAATGTGCGAGCATTCACTACAGCATTAAAGGTTGCAACCTGAAACACATGAAGAACTAATATGTAAGACAAGATAAAAAAAAATATGCAACTAGAAGAATAATTAATAACAGCTAGAACATGACTAGAATTAAGAGATATCTACAATTGCATTCAATATCAGAATAGTCTATGCTTTAATATTTTAGAAAAGTCTACGCTGTCACTAGAAAGCAAGATAGACTGACAAGGAGGGACTACCTATGCAGGAGGGACTACCTATGCAGTTAAATAAAGGTTAAATACAAATAAATAAAATAAGTGGTGGAAAAAGTACCCAAATGTCATACTTGAGTAAAAGTAAAGATACCTTAATAAAAAATTACTCAAGTATAAGTGGAAGTCACCCAGTAAAATACTACTTCAGTAAAAGTCTAAAAGTATTTGTTTTTAAATATAGTTTTATATATAATAAGTAAATGTAATTGCTAAAATGTGCCTCTACAGGATCGGTGTGTGATTAGCATGACGTTGTAAGTAACAATAACATTTCCCAGGACATAGACATATCTGATATGAGCAGAAAACTTAAATTCTTGTTAATCTAACTGTACTGTCCAATTTACAGTAGCTGTTACAGTGAAATAATACCATGCTATTTTTGAGGAGAGTGCACAGTTATGTACATTGAAAATGTATCAATAAACCAATTAGGCACATTTGGGCAGACTTGAGACAACATTTTGAACAGTAATGCAATGGTTCATTGGATCAGTCTAAAACGTTGCACATACACTGCTGCCATCTCGTGGCCAAAATCTAAAATGCGTCTAAACTGGAATAATACATTTTGGCCTTTCTCTTGCATTTAAAAGATGATGGAACCCCAAAAAATAAAAAACGAGCATGTTTTTTTCTTTGTATTATATTTTACCAGATCTAATGTGTTATATTCTCCTACATTCCTTTCACATTTCATATGCATATCCTTGCTTCAGGTCCTGGGCTACAGGCAGTAAGATTTGAGTATGTCATTTTAGGCGAAATTGAAAAAAAGGGTCAGATTCTAAAAAGTATGAATAATTTCATACAATTTAGTTTTTTTAAAAGTACCTATAGCCAGGGGCACACTCCAACACTCACATAATTTACAAACTAAGCATGTGTGTTTTGTGAGTTCACCAGATCAAAGGCAGTAGGGATGACCAGCAATGCTCTCTTGATTAGTACGTGAATTGGACCATTTTCCTGTCCTGCTAAGCATTCAAAATGTAACGAGTACTTTTGTGTGCCAAGGAAAATGTATAGAGTAGAAAGTACATAATTGGCTTTAGGAATGTAGTGAAGAAAAAGTGAAAGTAGTCAAAAATATAAATAGTAAAGTAGAGTACATATACCCCAAAAAACAACTTAAGTAGTACTTTAAAGTATTTGTACTTAAGTACTTTACACCACTGTACCTATGTCAAATATATGACGCATGACAGAAAAATGGCTAATAATCAATCTAACCTACTGCGGCAGATAATGATGAAGTAAATATAACAACCGTAAAATGTATGTAAATAGGGTGACTCATTGCAACAGTAAGCTTGCAATACTTGGGTAGCTCACAGCAGAAGCAGAAAGGTGTAGCTATACAAGCACACTAATCCAGACCAGTCAGCACATAAGTGAACGCATTTCTAGCTTAAACTGTGTAATAATAGGATTCCAGACAATGACCAGTCAGATCATTTGTACAAAATGTTAAGTGTGACTGCCGACGGAATGTGACTGAGATGACACCATAAAATGTATTGCTGGTAGTGTGCCTTGCCTGTCTTGTGAGCTGTGTGACAAGCAGTAATAACTACTATTGATAGATTGCTGCACTAACAAATTACCAGCCGCATAGAGACCGAAATCGTATAGAATCACCATGATGAGCACCATCTCCTTGCTCATGTCATCAAGAAAACATTGCTTCTCAATGAATGTTGATGCATAGCCTGTATCACTAGCCTAGCATTGGCTACTTCTTCCTTGACTAGGGATGATTCTCTGTGATGGGGTGTAGGTTTACCGAGTGCACAGACTCTGCCGAAAGCTTGCTGTTGGGATCAACAATATGATAGGCTACTCTCGAGACTAATTCTACTTAGCTAGCTAGCTAGCTAGCCAGCCATTTGTAGCCAGCTATTGACTGACAACAGTATTCAGTAGATTAGCAACGATCTTCGTAATTAATGACATCCCTGCAGCAGCCAACATTGCAACATAAGCATATTGAATGAGGGCAAGCGAGGTTCAACAGAGCTGGCGAGCATTCGCAAAGAAAGTTCATAACAGAAACAGCAAGCATAGAGTGTAACAGCTAGTTACAGCAGCACGGCAGCAGAGACACCATTGCATGCGAGCATGTGACATCCGACATTGGGGAAGCATGTGTAGAACTGGTCAACTAAATAGACAGCATGTAATTACAGTGTGAATCCAATTGGTGCAATATCAGCTGCTGCAATCACACTCAGGTTTCTCTTCTGAACTGGCTATGCTTAATTTGATAAAGTAGTTAAAGAACTGCTTGACACAAGCCAGGTTTCCATTCATTGGCAAAAGTTTGGCATGTGAATATTCTAAAATCCGCATTAAAAACAATATGTTTTTTTCCCACCAGAGATGTGTTACCATAAAATGGACTTGTTGCAGATAAAAGACTGTGCGTGATGACAAAAATACTTTGAGGTTTGAGGTTAAATTCCCATGGACCGAATAAAAAATACAAGTTAACTTCTTTGGGAGCAGCGCACGAGGTGACGGTTTTGGAGAGCCTGGCGTGCCCAAAGTAAAATGCCTCCCATTCAGGCCCAGAAAATAGGATATGCACATATTTAGTAACGCTAAAAGTGTTAACATTTTGTCTGTGAGTATAACAGAACGGATATGGCAGGCGAAAACCCGAGGAATTTCTGTCCTGGAAAAAGTGGTTTTGACACATTGCCTCATTTGGAACCCCTCCCTTATGAAAATGCCCATATAAGGGCATATGAATGCAGTACCTATTGCTTCCTCTGGATGTCAACAGTCTCGAGAAAGTGTTTTGATTCTTTTTAGCTGCTTTTAGATTGTAGAAGAAGACGAATAAGGAAGTGGCCACACAGATGTCAATAGAAGAAAATGCGCGTTCCCGGCTGGCGCGTTCTGTGTTTTTTTCCTTTCTTATCGCCCAGTTTATATTCCGGTTGAAATATTATATAACATATACATAAAAGTGTTCCTAAGGATACATTTACAATTATGTTTGATTGTTCTTGGACAAGTTTATAGGTACAAGTTGAACGAGTTCTCTTCACGTTTCAATGGAGGAGTCGACGCTGTATTTTCTCATTATAACGCGCCAACCAAACAGAGATTTATGGATATAATACATGACTTTTTCTAACAAAAGAACCATGGATTGTCTTTGTTGGACACTAGGGAAGCCCTCAGCAGAAGTTCTTCAAAAGGTAATTGATTTGTTTTCGCTGTGAAATGTGTTTTCTGTGAACCGTGAAGGCTTATGAATTCATGCTAATGGTAAAAAAATATGTGGGGAGCTATCCTAAAACAATCAAATGTGGTGCTTTCGCCGTAAAGCCTTTTTGAAATCTGACAACGATGTGATATTGCCAAGAAGCAGAGCTTTTGATGACTATGAAACCCTTGTATATTGATGCATGTTTAATAATTCAACTTTTGGATTTTGAATTTGGCGCCTTGCATTTCACCTGGTAGTGTCGGGAGTGGGGCGCTAGCGCCCCAGCGCACCTTGCTGCTCCTTAAGAAGTTAAAGCAAGGCATATGGCTAGCTAAAGTATTTAGTTAACTAGCTTATTGTCTTTGAGGAGGTACGTTACTTATGCACTGCTAGCTAATTCAACAATGAGTGGTTTGGAAGTAATCAGTGGCTAACTGCAATCATTGCAAAGCAGTCACTATTTTGCTTCCCCTGCTATTCGGTGGAGAGGGTGTGTGGTCCAAGTCTGGGTTTAAGGGGCTATTACGCCAAGCTTAAAAGGATAAACTTTCACATGCAACACCATGAGCCAGAAAAAGGTTGAATACCTAGGCCATGCTGTCAATCCAGCATGACTTCTGCCGCGTTCAAAACAACTGGTAACTGGGAAATCTCAGACTTCACTGAGTTCAAGACAACTGGGAACTCCGACTGAGAGAATACGTTTTGAACGGTCAGCCAACTCGGAATTCTAAGTCAGGAACTTGGGCCTCTTTCTAGAGCTCCGACCTGAAGATCACATACGTCGTGATTCAACCTTGTTTTTTTTCCAGAGTTCCTAGTTGTCTTGAAAGCACCATCAATCCAGAGAATGCCAGACTTTGATGACAAAGTTACATCATTTTCCTACAAGAAGGACCGCCACGCCACATTCCTGTTCAAGTGAGCACAGCACAACTGTGAGTCCAAAAATGTATTGTATGCTGCTGCATATATTATGTAATATGCCAGGAAGATATGCATACTGTAGCTAAGATAGTTGTGAAACCCGAAGAGTCCGGCAGATCCGTGAGGAAATCCATGGCGATGTGAGACCATAGTCTGTGTGGTGTAGGTAAAGGCACGAGCTTACCGGTAGGTAGTTGGCCTTCACATTTTTCTTGCCGGGCAGATAGCTGACGGTGAAGTTGAAGCAGGTGAAGAAGAGTGCACAGCGAGCCTGTCTGGGGTTGAGCCTCAAATTGTGGTGGTCGGTAAGGACAAGGAATGGGTGATGAGCTCCCTCTAACCAGTGGCGCCACTTTCTCTCAGTTCCCGACATCATAGTTCCTCTCAGCGGGTGACAGTTTCTTGGAAAAGAAGCATAATTTGGGAGGTGTCCTGACCCGCTGAGAGAGAACCGCTCCTACGCCGACCTCGGAAGCATCCACCTCCAGAACAAAAGGTAGGGTAGGATTTGGCTGCCTAAGGATGGGTGCAGAGGTGAAAAGGCGTTTCAAGATCTCAAACACAGTAAGGGCGGTGTCGGTCCATTGGAGCGTACTGTTTTTTGGGCTGGTGAGAGCTGAGCAGTGATGAACGCTGTCTTCCACTCATCCCCACTTCAGATACGGACCAGGTTGTAAGCACTACATTGGTCAAGTTTGGAGTATATGGTAGCCTGACCAACTTGATCTAGTGTTGCCGGAATCAGAGGAAGAGGGAAGCGATTCTTGAGGGATCGGTAATCTATGCAGGAACGGAGAATACCATCCTTTTTCTTCACAACAAAGAAACTGAATGTTGCCGGAGACGTGGATGGACGGATGAATCCCATGTCGAGGGCCTCTTTTATATATAGGTGTCCATAGCGTCATTCTCTAGGATGGACAAGGGGTAGATCCGACCCTTAGGTCGCGCAGTCCCCCGGGCGATGAGGGGGCAAAATAGATGCCTTTTTCTTGCTGAAGACACTCAGAAACTGGGCATATACAGGTGGGATGTGGGTCGGAATGGCAGACTCGGCAGGGTAGACTGAAGCAGTTCTTAAATAGGCCGGAGACCATGACAGCAGTTTCCCTTGTCGCCAGGAGATGGCAGGGTTGTGAAGGCTTAGCCAGGGGTGACCGAGGATGAGGGGTTCTTTAGGTGAAGACAACACCAATAACTGAATTACTTCAAAGTGAAGGAGGCCAATATGAAGGGTGATACTTTCAGTCATGCGAGTCACAAGACCAGTTCCGAGAGGTTGTCCGTCCAGCGCATTAATCCAATCCTAAAAGGATTAGTTTGACTCTTAACTGTTGTACCAATTGTTCGTCAATAAAATTGACGTCCACTAGTCCCTCCACAAACTGAGGGACCCCATTAGCAGAAAGAAGAGCCGCGATACCAAACTGCCTATTGAAATCGGGGAAATCGGACAGTAGGTGGTTACTTTCTCCACAATAGAGCCACAGGTTTTCACGTAACCTCCATTGTCTCTCGGCCGGCGTGAGAGGGGCATGGCCGAGTTGCATCGGTTCGGGGCTATTGGGCCATGGTGGACGAAAGAAGGGCGTGGAAGATTCGCAGGCAATGGGTGACTGTATAGGGCTGCGGTCCACCAGTAGGTATGGTCCTCCAGATGTATTGGTTTAGGTCCGTTAAATCTCCTCTGCAGGCCAGTTCGGTCTGTAACTCCCGATTAAGACCCCTACGGTAGACTGTAAGGAGAGCTGGTTCACTCCATCCACTGCCGGCAGTCATGGTGCGGAACTCAAGGGCATACTCAGTGGTGGAGCAACGGCCCTGTCGCAGCTCACATAACCTGACGACCTGAAACTAAATGGTCGAACACCTGCTTGAAGAGGGCATGGAAACGTGATTCAGAGGACAGATCAGAACTTTGAGTGGTCCACAGGGCTGTGACCCAATCCAGAGCTTTGCCTGTGAGTAGGGAGAGGAAGTCCACCCTGTCTTTGTCAGAGGTGAAGTCAGCGGGGTGATGGTCTATATACAGGTTACACTGCATGATAAATCCTTGACATTTCACTGGGGAGGTGTCGTATTGATTAGGCATGGATATAGGGGAGAATGAACAAGAGGAGGCTGTGATATTGGTGAAGCAGGAATGGACTGGCGAAGGAGGTCGCAGAGTTCATCAATCCGTTTCTCCTGTCAGGCTAGACATAGCTGCAGCTCCGCTGAATCCATCCGTTGTTTTTGGTGAGGTATTCTGTAATGAACAAGAGGGAGACAGAGAGCTAGTTTCAAGCTCAGAAGATGTTTAACCTCTTTGCGCATGGATCCCGCTAGCGGGATCGTTTTCAGAGCAAACATAACGCGGCAAATTCAAAATATTTTTTTTAAATATTTAACATTCTTCGATATACAAGTGTTGCGATATACAAGTGGCTTTACGGTGAAAGCACTACAATTGATTGTTTGAGGCTAGCACCTCACATATTTTCCACATTAGCATAAATTCATATCCAGCTCGGTTCTCAAAATGTCCATATCACAGCTAATATAAATCGCTTACCTTTCAAAGAACTTCTGCTGAGGGCTTCCCAAGTGTCCAAACAAGAGAATCCATGGTTCTTTTGTTAGAAAAAGTAATTCATTATATCCATAAATCTCCGTTTGGTTGGCACGTTATGTTCAGCTACTCCACCAAGCATTGTCAGTCTACTCGCCCGTTGTACAGTGAAAAGAACGCGTTCACGTTATACCTCTCATCTTTTCACAAACAAATCAAATATCATTAATAATGCATCCTTATGTATCCTTTTATGAATAATAGCGATCATATTTTACACGGATGGTAACTGAAACGTTATAAGAGGAAAAGAAAGCTGGGCGCGTTCACGTTCTCGTGAACGTGCACAGTTGTTTACCTTTTTCCCTTCCTGTATTCTGTCTTCTTCTATAAGGATCTCCTCAAGGCTATTTCCTCCAGACACTTTCCAGAGACTGTTGACATCCAGTGGAAGCCATAGGTACTGCAACCTGTGTCCTATTCCCCATTGACTTATATTACCAGGCCTTCAAAGTGAGTGGAGGGCAAAAGAAAAAGGATTTCCGGACAGAAATTTCTCAGGTTTTTGCCTGCTATATCTGTTCTGTTATACCCACAGACTATGTGTTAATGGTTTTAGAAACTTCAGAGTGATTCCTATCCAATAGTACTAATTATGTGCATATCCTAGTTTCTGGCCCTGAGTGGCAGGCATTTAACTTCTTAGGGAGTGGTGGGGCGCTATAGTCACTACAAAGACACAGGCGTCCTTAACTCAGTTGCCAGAAAGGAAGGAAACTGCTCAGGGATTTCACCATGAGACCAATGGAGAATTTAACTTCTTAAGGAGCAGCAAGCGCCCCACTCCCGACACTACCAGGTGAAATGCAAGGCGCCAAATTCAAAATCCAAAAGTTGAATTATTAAACATTCATCAATATACAAGTGTTGCATAGTCATCAAAAGCTCTGCTTCTTGGCAATATCACAGCGTTGTCAGATTTCAAAAAGGCTTTACGGCGAAAGCACTACATTTGATTGTTTGAGGTGCTCTCCAATATTTTTATCATTAGCATAAATTCATAAACCATCACGGTTCACACAAAACACATTTCACAGCGAAAACAAATCCCTTACTTTTTGAAGAACTTCTGCTGAGGGCTTCCCAAGTGTCCAACGAAGACAATCCATGGTTCTTTTGTTAGAAAGTCATTTATTATATCCATAAATCTCCTTTTGGTTGGTGCGTTATGTTCAGAAAATCCAATGTCGAATCGCCCATTGAAACGTGAAGAGAACATGTTCAACCTATACACTTGTCCAAGAACGCGTTCAAATATACCTATAAACTTTTCCTAAACAAATCAAATATCAGTTAAAATGCATCCTTAGCTATCCTTTTATGAATATGAGCGATAATATTTCACTCGGATGGTCACCTAAACGTTATATAAGTAAAATAAAGTGGGGTGCGCAGCCAGACTCGTGCACGAGAACTTGTTGACATTTGAGCTACCTTGGCCATTTCCTGTACCTATTCTTCCTGCTTCCTCCAATCTCTCTGAGGCTTTACATATAGACTATTGACATCTAGTGGAAGCCATAGGTACTGAAATCTCAGAGCTGCTTGCCATAGAACTCAATAGGGAGACTGTCAAACAGAGCCAATGTGACAAAAAAAAGTAATTCCGGATAGATTTTTCTCGGGTTTTCGCCTGCTATTTCTGTTCTGTTACACTCACAGACATTATGTTAACACTTTTAGAAACTTCAGAGTGTTTCCTATCCAATAGTACTAATTATGTGCACATCCTAGGGCACGCCAGACTCTCCAAAACCGACACCTCAGCTACCGCTCCCTAAGAAGTTAATGTAAAGATGCCTAAGTCACAAAATGGCAACTACTTCTAAACATCTAATCAACACGCTTCATGGATCATCCCTGTTGAATTCATGGTGTGGAATGGTCAAATCAAATCACAATGTGTTCTCAACCACAATCTAATATTTAAATGTAGTTGATTATTAGTTGATTATAGTTTTCAAACTCGATAGTAACGAAATGTAAAAATAACTGTTGGCTGTCTTGAGTGGGTGAATAAAGGTTGAAATCTAATTGATCAACATCTCAACCAAATATTACCCACATTTTCATGTTGAAATGACAGTGGGCCCAGTGGTTCTCTCTCACACCCACTCTCCCACATCTCTCTCTCCATCTTTATCCCAGACGCCCTACCAGTCAATAAAACCAGGATCAGTTTAATTGTCTCAGAGCCATAAAGTATCCTGCTCTGCCCAGTATTTTTAGGAAACCATGCACCATTGTGTGCCACTGTGAGATCACATTGCTGTTCTATACACACCACTTATTTTATGGCGTTTTTATTGCAGCATGGAGGAATGAGATGAGGAGACTTTAAAATGTCAGCCCAACCCTAGTTAACACATAAGAGTCTAAGCAAGGGGAGGGGGGTTCTACTAAGCTATATGTATTTTTTTATAGAAGGTCAAACAAAAGATCATTTTTCTAATTGAATTAGAATTTTAAGACCCATTGAAGTATAAAAAAATATTTAAAAAAATAGTTTGATGAAAAACGTAATTTGTCCTTACTGCTTTTAGCCCATACAAAGGCATTGAATAACATATTCACTACATGGAACAACAGATAGTTCCCCCCAAAAAAATTTAAAGGAGGTTTGTTCGGAAGTGTCATCTTTGAGTCTCTTACCATCATTTTTAGGCCAAACCGTTCGGACTCAAGTGACAATTTTGTGAGAAGACCGATTTTCGCGATGTCTCATTGTCAGACAAACACCGTTCTAGCTCTGTCACCTTTCACTGCAGATGCGGAAGTGTTACATAGGCGGATGCGGTGGATTGAGACAGATCCAATGCAAAAAAAACATATAATTATAACGATAATGTTTTATTATGCTAATTAGAATTCAGTAGGGGTGCGGACATCGACCATACGTTAACAAACCCTGTCAGCATCCTAAATAGCACCCTATTCCTTATAGGAACGGTTAATGCAAATAGGATTTCATACACTCTCCAATGGCTCCACTCAACATTCAACTGTCTTCATCACAAGAAATGGCATAAAAATTGCCATAAAAATAAAAAATAAAGAAAATAAAGAAATCCACCCAGAAAATCAACTGAGTTAGTTGGGGGTATTTCTAGCATTACGGGGTTCTTTTCTGCTCATGCATTCTCATTTTGTCGCCAAACCCACCACTGATGTGCATGGCCAAAGAGCTCTCTTTTCATGTCATCCAAGAAATGTAAACGCCTGGAGTTTGCTTAACAGCATCGACACTTTGATTGGAACTGGTGCTTTGGTCAGATGGTAGAAAATAGTGCCACCATTGCTGGGTTTTGTGTTGAAATGAGAATGCATGAGCAGAAAATAGCCCCAAACCTACTGTAAATTATGGTGGTGGATACAGTAATTGATGTTATAGGGCAATTTTGCTTCCACTGTCCAGGTACGTTTATGATGCCGTTGACCTCAACAAGGGCCCAGGACCGCTTGTTGAGGTCAGTGGCATCATTAACTTTACCCAGTACCTGGACATTTTTGCCAAAAACCTGGTTGCCTTTGCCAGGAGGCTACAACTTGGCCGCAAGTGGATCTACCCGCAAGACAGTAACCCAAAGAACACATCGTAATCCACAAAGAAATTGTTAATTGGCAACAAAATCTACAGTACATTTTGCAATGGCCATCTCAGTCTCCGGACAAACCTGTGGTTTGAATTGAAGAGGGCAGTCCATAAGTGCAGATGAGGGATATCAAGGACCGGGAAGGATTCTGTATGCAGGAATGGTCTAAGATCCCTCCCAATGTGTTCCCCAACTCAATTTTTTTTAAAGGCTCAGTGCTGTGTATCCTCGCAAGGTGAGCTATTGAAAACAGGGGTGTCAATTTTGACCCCCACCTTTGAAAAAAATTATTATATTACTAACCTCTTTCTCTGAGTAATTGTATTAGTACATTATATGTACTACCGTTTAAATGTTTGGGGTCACTTAGAAATGTCATTGTTTTTGAAAGAAAAGCACATTTTTGGTCCATTAAAATAACATCAAATTGAGAAATACAGAAATACAGTGTAGACATTGTTAATGTTGTAAATGACTATTGTAGCTGGAAACAGCAGATTTTTTATGGAATATCTACATAGGCGTACAGAGCCCCATTATCAGCAACCATGTGTTAACCAATATGTTAGCTAATCCAAGTTGATTTTAAAAGCCTAATTGATCATTAGAAAAAACCCTTTTGCAATTATGTTAGCACAGCTGAAAACTGTTGTTGTGATTAAAGAAGCAATAAAGCTGGCCTTTAGACTAGTTGAGTTTCTGGTTCGATTACTGGCTCAAAATGGCCAGAAACAAATAACATTCTTCTGAAGCTCGTCAGTCTATTCTTGTTCTGAGAAATTAAGGCCATTCCTTGTGAGAAACTGCCAAGAAACTGAAGATCTTGTACAACGCTGTGTACTACTCCCTTCACAGAACAGCGCAAACTGGCTCTAACAGGCAGTGGGAGGCCTCAGTGCACAACTGAGCAAGTGGACAAGTACATTAGAGTGTCTAGTTTGAGAAACAGACGCCTCACAAGTCCTCAACTGGCAGCTTCATTAAATAGTACCCGCAAAACACCAGTCTCAACGTCAACAGTGAAGAGGCGACTCTGGGATGCTGGCCTTCTAGGCAGAGTTGAAAGAAAAAGCCATATCTCAGACTGTTCAATAAAAAGAAAAGATTAAGATGGACAAAGACACTGGACAGAGGAACATTTCCAAGTGACCCCAAACTTTAGAACGGTGGTGTATTTCTGGGATCTTTTATTTCAGCCCATGAAACATGGGACCAACATGTTAACAGTTGATGTTTGGCTTCAATAACACAGACCCCAAAGAAAATCAAAGTTTTATTCAAAGAGAACAAATCATTCTCCCCTGTCCTCAGTGATTCTCTCCAGGGATTCTCTCCAGTGATTCTCTCCCTAGAACAAAGGGACTGGATCTACTTAATAACCCAGCTTTAGCCTGTGGTTGACCAATTAGAATTCCTTGCAATAAAACTGGGCCAATCGCCAAATAACATGTATCCTATTTCAGGTTCAATGTATAAACAATTTGGACCAATGAGAACTTGACATGTAGCTATGAGTCCCGGACTGAAATTCCTCCCATGTCTCTGACCCATTGATCATTGATCTCCTATTACAGAAAAACCACTTTTCCATTGATCGATAGTACTCTATTGACTTTTAGTCCTTTTGACCTTTAGTACTCTATTGACCAATAATCCTCCACGTTGTGTATTTATATTCTAGATATTCTTACAAACACTTTACATGTTGGATTTATATTTTTTGTTCAGTATCCTTTCCTTTTCTCAGTGTGGGCGATTGTGGGGAGGAAATTTAATGGCTCAAGTCACCTGTTCCCCAGATAAGCAAGATGGCCGCCTTTGTCATCAAGCTGTCACTCAGATTCACCGGCACCCTCAATCAATTAGACGGGGGGCAGAGGGCCCCTTTTCTCTGTGGCACTCTCTCACTCTATCCGTCTATCTGTCAGGGGGGTTCCATTTAGGGTTGGGCGATATTACAATAGTATCATCTATCGACAAAGATTGACAGCCATCGTCTATGTATTTTTATTTAACCAGGAAAAAAACACATTGAGATACAGTCTATTTTGCAAGGGAGACCTGGCCAAGAAGGCAGCTGTAGGCAATACATGACAAAATGTTAAACATACAACATAAACAGAACAGTAACATGCCACCAGGAGCTGATCCGGCCTACAGGAAACAATTACAATCCTCCTGAACAGAGTTCTAAACTCACTAACAGGCACTAGTACATCTAGGTGAAGCACATTTTGCAGACTATACCATGCCTCTGGTGCACAATAGGAAAAGGGAGTTTTGCCTTGCTCGGTAACGGCCCTGGGGGCTGTAAGTAGCAACCACCTTGTAGACCGTGTCTGCTAACTCCTAGTGGTGAAGGAAAGCAGGCTACATATGTAGAGAGGGAGTTTACCCAGAAGGGTTTTGTAGATGAACACATAATGTTGCCATGTACGCATTTAAAGCCAGGTCCAGCACACCATTTGATACAATGTACAATGATGGGTGAGTGACTTAGCATTTATAGCAAAACGCAAAGATGCATGAAACGGAGTCTAGTCTCTTTTTCTTCTTTCCCCCCAACCCCGTTTCTCAATCCAAGATTGTGCAACATTTGCCCCTTATTCTTTTCAAAATGCTTAAAACTCTGTCAAATGAGTTGTTGATCATTTTCGAGAATACAATTTTCAGGCCTTGCAATAGATTTTCAAGTAGATTTAAGTCAAAACTGTATCTCGCCCACTCAGGAACATTCACTATCTTCTTGGTAAGCATCACCAGTGTAGATTTGGCCTTGTGTTTTAGGTTATTGTCCTTCTGAAAAGTGAATGAATCTCCTAGTGTCTGGTGGAAAGCAGACTGAATCAGGTTTTCCTCTAGCCCCAACCAGATATTGGTTTGTTGCCTCAGGGCAACAATGTGCTACGAGGGTACTGAAACACCAACGTTTTCTATAGTACATATAAGGAAAACAAGCAATATATGCATTACAAAAAGTTATATTTTGACAAACATCAACCACAAATGGTTCCAACCAATCACAGTTGGAAGCATTAAAGTCAAAACATCAAACAATCAAATAAACAAACTACTACTAATTACAACTAACACCTCGTGTATAAATGTTTCTCACATTTCATATGAACACATAAACCAACATCCAAATGACTGTCTGTGTGTGTGTGCGGGTATATGTGCTATTGTGTGTGTGTGTTTCAGTGTGTCTGAATGTGTGTTTGTGTGGGTTATTGTTTGAATCAGTGTTTCTCTTTTTGACAAAACACACTGATTTCCTATTCTGTGTGGAACCTCAGGAAGCAGGTGCTGGTGGATGTGAAACAGAGGTGGACATCATCATTTTCGGCTTTTGGTGTACCTGTGCACCTTGCATCTCCCCTTCTTTTCAGCCATAATCATCCAGTGGGCTGTGGCATTAAGGCGCACATCAGGGACTGGAATTGGAGCAGCGGGTCCTTTTCTCCTCTTCTCCTCATACTCACCAGCAATTGTGGAACTGGGACGACCTTTCTTGCGCTCCAGACTCTTTCTACTTTTGCATAGGCCTTCGGCGATGTATGACTTGAAGGTATACAGCTTCATTTGTTCTTTCTTTCTCATGCCAGTGCCTTCACAATCTCTTCGGTAGAGCAGCCAGGTGGTCACGATGATCATATCCAGGAAGTGGAACACCAGCCGGTGGTACCACTTCTTTGATCTGATTTTGTTCCGGTACAGTGCAATCAGTGAGTCGAGCAGATCCACCCCACCCATATTCTTGTTGTATTCTGTCACCACAGCAGGGCAGGGGACTTGGGTTATCATCTTTCGCTTGCGATCCCACCTGCCAACCTCGGTGACTGGGTGGGCTCCAGTGTAATCACTCAGAAGGGTCACTGAGCAGTTATCGTACCACTTCACAGCGTGCAAGGTGGTTTCTCCAACAATGGCCATCTTCTGTTCAAAAGATCCACGTACTGCTCTCTTCAGCTCAGCATCGCACATCAAGTTGACGCCTGGTAGTTTGTTGCCACAAACAGTATCAGTGCAGTGAATTCCCTGCTGAGCCAGTGTGAGCACAAGAGGGACACTCGTAAACCAGTTGTCGAAGAAGAGCTTGTAGTTCTCTTGCTTGGGTATAGGCTGGGACAACATTGTCACTTGCTCCCACATCTGCTAGCTCAGGGGGTTGTACAACTCTCCCTGTGTAGATTTCTAAGTTGTGCGGGACATCATCAGAGCTAGCCAAGACAAGTACCTTGTAGCCCCATTTCTTTGGTTTTGATGGCAGGTATTGCTTCAATCTGTTTCTTCCCTTGAATGGGACCATCTGCGCACCAACAGCCAGCTTCTCACCCATTCGGATTGACGTCAGTTTTGAGGTTAGATGAGTGACCAGTGGTCGGATCTTGTGGAGTGGATCACCATTTTCCTCCTGTCTCTCTTCATTGTTACTGAAGTGCAGGGATTTTTTGATGGCCTCCCATCTATTCAGTATCATGGTGTCAGCTACTTGGGACACTCGGGGACATGATATCATCAAATCTTGAAAGCAGGCCCTGCCATTCTGGGTAAGCATTGAAGTAATCATTGTGGGGTGTTCTCCCCTGGAGTAGGCGTGGAACATCAACCTCTGCTACATCTTCATCTTCATCCTCATTGTCAACAGACAGGCATTCTCCTTTAATAAAGAAAGCAGGAAGCACAAATTTGAATGTGTCATATACCCTTCATCCACTGACACGCATGCAAACACACACACACACGCACACACACACACACACACACACAACTTTGCTGACTGACCCCTAACTGACCCCTGACCTCCTAACTGTCTCTCAAACCTGCTTCGGGGATCCACTCTTCCTGACTCTCCTCAAGCGTCCGAGCACATCACTGCACAATGTTGCCCTGAGGCAACAAACCAAAAAACACAATTTTAGTATATAAATAAAAACAAAATAAGTATTTAAACATTCATGCAGATGCATATATTTTTTTTATGTCAAGTTATTTCAATTTAAACATGTTAAAAGTGATTTTATCTTAACAATTTGTGGCACAGTGTCCCATGCGGCTTTGCTTCCTGAAAGGACTGCTCCACCCCCAGACAAAAGGCCAGACCCACTTCAGCCCCTAATTTCATTGGACACAGACATGTCAGGTGATATTATATATATTATTTGTATTTTTAAAAATTAAAGGGGCGGTGTGAGGTCCAAAAAGGTAGTTTGTTGCCTGAGGGCAACACAATGCCATTGAGGGCTGGGATTTTGCCTGTGCTTATATCCATTCCATTTAGTTTTTATCCTGAAAATTTCCCAGTCCTTAACGATTACAAGCATACCCATAACAGGATGCAGCCACGACCATGCTTGAAAATATGGAGAGTGGTACTCAGTAATACGTATGTTGTATTTTCCCCAAACATTACCCTTTGTATTCAGGACAAAGAAAATTGCTTTGCCACATTTTTTGCAGTGTTACTTTAGTGTCTTGTTGCAAACAGGATGCATGTTTTGGAATATTTTTTATTCTATAAAGGCTTCCTTCTTTTCACTCTGTCAAGTTGGTTAGCATTGTGGAGTAACTACAATGTTGTTGATCCATCCTCAGTTTTCTCCTATCACAGACAATAAACTTTAAAAGTTTTAAAGTCACCATTGGCTTCATGGTGAAATCTGGTGAAATCCCTGAGCAGTTTAATTCCTCTCCGGCAACTGAGTTATGAAGGATGCCTGAATCTTTGTAGTGACTGGGTGTATTGATACACCATCCAAAGTGTAATTAATAACTTCACCATGCTCAAATGGATATTCAATGTCTGCTTTTTTATTTTTACCCATCTACCAATAGGTCCCCTGAACAAGGCAGTTAACCTGGGTGCCACTGTTCCCTGGGTGCCGTGGATGTTGA